>SJYT01010843.1:50643-82550 GCA_006410635.1 Cephalophus harveyi | reverse complement strand
AGAAACAATTATGTTATTTTCATTTTATTCTAATTATTTATTTATGCTAGTAACTTTTCATTTATACTAGTCATTTATCTGTGATATAGTTTCATATTTTACATGAAATGTGAATCTAATTTTTTAAGAGAATTTTCCACTTCGAAAACCAGTGATTTCTGCATTGGTGATAATAGTCCCTTTTCCCACTGGTTGATGATGACTCTACCATATATCACTTTCCAAATATGCATAAGTTCTATAGCTTCTCTAATCTTTTACTATTTGATTATTCCTGAGCCAATAAAAAGTTATATTTATTGCCATATCTTTGTAAAAACTACTTGTATACTGGAGGGCAAATCATTCTAAGAAATCATTCTAAGAAATCATTCGTTTTCTTTTTCATATTTTTTCTTTTGCTTTTTGGTTGTGCTTGACCTATGTCCTCATATTTATATCTTTCTCCATTAGGGTCTGGCAGTCTGCTCTTGGATATTCTGTACTCATTGTGGAATTTATGCACTGTGAATGAAATGTTTAGTATATTTTCTTATTGATTTTATATATTGATCTTTCATATACCATCTCTGCTGAAATTCTTTAATACCTTATACAGTGTATAGATTATTTTGTGTTTTCTAATATAGATAGCTATACTGTTTGGAAAGGACAGTTGTGTTCCTTTATTTCCAATTCTCACACTTACTTATTGGTTAGAATCTCTACAACAGAAGTAGCTATAGTAGTATTTTGGTCTTTTTTTCCCATGTGTGCCGAGTTGCTTAAGTCTCAGTCCTGAATATTCGTTGGAAGGACTGATGCTGAAGCTGAAGCTCCAATACTCTGGCCACCTAATGGGAAGAACTGACTCATTGGAAGAGACCCTGATGCTATGAAAGATTGAATGCAGGAGGAGAAGGGGACAACAGAGGATGAGACGGTTGGATGGCATCACCGAATCAATGAACATGAGTTTGAGCAAGCTCTGGGTGTTGGTGATGGACAGGAAAGCCTGGCATGCTGCAGTCCATGGGGTCGCAAAGAGTCCAACACGACTGAGCGACTGAACCGACTGACTGATGGTAGCATTTTGGTCTTTTTTCTCCACTTATGCCAAGTTGCTTTAGTTGTGTCCAACTCTTTGCAACCCTATGGACTGTAGCCCACCAGGATCCTCTGTCCCTGGGGTTCTCCAGGCAAGAATACTGGAGTGGGTTGCCATGCCCTCCTCCAGGGGATCTTCCCAACCCAGGGATTGAACCAGCGTCTCTTACGTCTCCTGCATTGGCAAGCAGGTTCTTTACCACTAGTACCTGGAAAATCCCCTGTTTCTCCACATATTTAATTTTTTTCTTTTTAAAAACTTTTCATTTTATATTGAAGTGCAGCTGATTAACAATATTGTGATAGTTTCAGGTGGACAGCAAACAGACTGAGCCATGTATATACTTGTATCTATTCTCCCCTTACCTTCCCTCCCATCCAGTCTGCCACATAACATTGAGCAGAGTTTCTTGTAGTAGCCTTGTAAACTAGTAAACAAGCCTTTTCTAGTCTTGTTACTGACTTGTAAGATTTGATCCGTGTGCAAGTTCTTTGCCTTCTAGTAATTTTCATGCATTGTTGTTCAGCCACTCAGTTGTGTCTGACTCTTTGTGACCCCATGGACTGCAGCATGCCAGGCTTCCCTGTACTTCACTGTCTCCTGGAGCTTGCTCAAACATGTCCATTGAATCGAAGATACCAACCAACCATCTTATCTTCTTTGTCTCTTTCTCCTCCTCCTTTCAATCTTTCCCAGCATCAGGGTCTTGGCCAATGAGTCAGTTCTTCTCATCAGGTGGCCAAAATATTGGAGCTTCAGCATCAATCCTTCCAATGAATATCCAGGCTTAATTTCCTTTAGGATTAACTGATTTGATCTTTTTATAGTCCAAGGGACTCTCAAGAGTCTTCTCCAATACCACAATTCAAAAGCATCAATTCTTTGGCATTCATCCTTCATTATGGTCCAACTCTTACATCTGTACATGACTACTGGAAACACCATAGTTTTGACTACATGGACCTTTGTTGGCAAAGCAATATTTTTGCTTTTTAATATGTTGTCTAGGTTTGTCATAGCTTTTCTTCCAAGGAGCAAGTGTCTTTTAATTTGCTTATATACCACATAGTATATTATGAAAATTCCCTTATATTTCTCATTTGCTAAGAATTCCATTATGCATGTTTGTTGATTTTTAGCAAATATTTTCACATTATTAACACCATATTTTCTTCTCTTATCTATTAATATACAGTTTCCTTTGGACATTGCCTTAACTATCGTGGGATTTGTAATATTGTTCATAAATATTCACTATTCCCTTTCCATGTAAAAGGTTTAAAATCTGTGCCAATTGTCTTGTGACTTGCTATTGCTATGCCAACTGTGAAATAACTAAATATCCCTTTCTGTAACTTTGCTCCTGTCCAGGTTAATGTTTTGGTTATAGTTTGAATAGAGGCACAGTTTGTAGCAAAGCTGTAGCTGGGTGCAAAGCCATCACTGACCTGCAGCCTACATGGAACAGGAGTTATAAAGGAAGTTGTCATTTTAGGCCATTGAGATCTGAGGATACTTTATGCAGCAGAGCCTGCTAAAATAGCCTTAGTATATAATATCTATTCCATAATTTTTTTGCTATATCATTTTATAATGATTTTGCAGGTTAAATGTTTATTTTCTTTTCTTATAATGTTTCCAGAATTGGAGTGCATTTGTTTCCCCATTGAACTGCAAATTTCACTGTATTAATGTGTTGGGCTGTATTTTTTCCAAGAATTTTAGTTTACTTTATTTACTATGAGGTCAATTTTCAAACACTATATGTGCATTTGAAAGGTATTTCTTCTGTTTTTAGAGAACATGATAGTTGTGTGTGTGTATATTCACACATATATGAGATACATATACCAAAATGACCGTATTTGTATCATTTCAGATCTTTATTTGTTGGTTACTCTAATTTATCTCTGAAGTATTGAAAGCAAAGAATAAAAGTGTAAAACAGTCTATAAATATCTGTTGCTCACATTCATAAATGACTGACTCTATTTTTTTTTTTTTTTTTTTGCTATGATTTTTATACCATGACTACCTTGCCTTTCATTTACAGCATTTACAGGCTCCGTTCTTGTTTATTCTTTGTTGTTGTTTGTTTTGCTTTTTTGGCCATGTGGCGTGTGGGATCTTAGTTCCCTGACCAGGAATGGAACCCATACCCACTATAGTGGACATGCAGAGTTTTAATCGCTGGACCACAAGAGAAATCCCTGTTTATTCTTTTCTTTTAAACATTTATGATATCTTTTGTTTCATATTATTTGTTTATACTTTAACACTATCTGCATGCCTTTCACTTTTTTTTTAATCTATCATTTAAAAATGTTACTTTAATTTACAAATATGAAAATATGTTTGGTCTTTATCGCTACCATTTTCACTTGTTTCATTTTTGAAGAACATATTTTCCATCACTTATACTTTGTTGTGTCATCTGAGATATTTTTTTTAATATATGTGTTTTCCTTTTAAGAGTTTAAAACATTTCTCTGCCCTCTTTTATTTGTAGCTCTTTCGTATATATAAACATATATATAGTTTCTAAACTTCTTTATTGTTAGTGTTGTGCATGTATGCTAAGTCACTTCAGTTGTGTATGACTTTGTGTGACCCTTTGGACCATAGCCTGCCAGGCTCCTCTGTCTGTGGGATTCTCCAGACGATCATACTGAAATAGGTTGCCATGCGCTTCTCTAAAGGATCTTCCTGACCCAAGGATGGAATGAAAGTCTCTTAAGTCTCCTGCATTGGCAGGCAAGTTCTTTACCACTAGGACTACCTGGGAAGCCCATATTAATATATGTATCATTTTAAAACTTCTTTATTGTTAGCTTTAGTCAGTGGATCTCTGTAGCTCAGCTGGTAAGAATCCACCTGCAATGCAGGAGACCCCAGGTTCAATCCCTGGGTCAGGAAGATCCCCTGGGGAAGGCAATGGCAACCCACTCCAGTATTCTTGCCTGGGAAATCCCATGGATAGAGGAACCTGGCAGGCTACAGTCCATGGGTCACAGAGAGTCAGACACGATTGAGCACGCGTGCATCTATCTAACAATAGCAGCTTCTTAAATTAAAAAGATTGTCTTTTCTCTTGGCTAGAAGAACTCATTTTGGTAAATCTATTAAGATGATTGTATTTTTTGCTCCTTTAACATTGCATATGTTAAGTTATGTTGATAACTGAATGTATAATGAAACCTGTTTTTCTTAGTCTGGCAAGAACTGCTTGTTTATTGCATGTTGCACTTATTACATATTGGGATTGCACCTAGTCAGTATTTTATAGAATGCTTTTTATGTGCCTATGTGGGATATTTTTATGGTACTTTTCTCCCCTAGTTTTGGGAACATAAAGTTTCTTGGTTTATAAAATAAGTTGGAAAATGTGATAGGCAGAATAATGCTGCTGCTGCTGCTGCTGCTAAGTCGCTTCAGTCGTGTCCGACTCTGTGCGACCCCATAGACGGCAGCCCACCAGGCTTCCCCGTCCCTGGGATTCTCCAGGCAAGAACACTGGAGTGGGCTGCCATTTCCTTCTCCAGGCAGAATAATTGTTCCCCCCAAAGATGACCATGACCTAATCCTTGGAACCTGTGACTATGCTATCTTACATGGCAAAAGGCACTTTGTAGATGTGAAAAAATTAAGAATCTTGAGATAGATATTATCCTAGATTATCTGGGTGGCCCAGATATAATCATAATTATCCTTATACAAGGGAGACACATAGGACAGAGTCAGAGAAAGTGTTCAGGAAGAATCTTGAGGGCAGCAAGAGATTAAGCTTCACCTATGAAACAATTTAAATGACAGTGTATTTCTCAATAGAACCTATAGAGACCAGGAGGAAGTGGCACATTTTTTAAGTACTGAAAGAACTGTCAGCCCAGAATCTTATGCCCACAAAATATCCTTCAGTAATAAAGGAAAGACCAAGACATTCTCAGAAGTAAAACAACTAAGAAAATTTGTTACAGGTATGCCTTTACCTGACTCCCCTGAAAAAGGATGGGGGAGAAATGCTCTAAATAGGAAGGAAATGAAGAAAGAATTTTAGAACTTGAGTAAGAAAGAAAAAAAATATGGCTTGCAAAAACATGAGAATGTACAGTAAACTTTCTCCTCTTGAATTTTTAAAATTATATTTAATTGTTGAAGTAAACATTATAATTCTGTTTTATGTAATTCAAAAAGAATGTATATATTTGACGGTAGTAAATGGGGAAGGTAAATGGATTAATGAGAGATAATGTTTCAGCATTTCATTCAGACTGGTAAAATAACAACAGTAGACAGCGATGAAAGATAATAAAGGACTAGATAATAGAAATACACAAATTTGTTCAACTTATTTTTGACAAAGTTGCAAAAGCAACTAAGTGGAGAGAGAAATTTTTTAAAAAACAAAGATTCTGTAGCAATTGGATATCCATTGACAAAAAAAAAAAAAAAAGAATTTCAACTTAAACCACACAGTTTATATAGAAATTAGCTCAAAATGGATCACAGAATTGGATGTATAAGAAAATAACCTTTAGAAAACAATATAGGAAAAATCCTTCTGGATCTGAGAATAGATCAATAGGTCTTAAAATTGACCCAAAACCACAATCTATAAGAATAGTAGATAAATTGCACTTTATCACAATTAAAACATCGGTAAAAGATTTTCTTAATGATAAGGAAAGATAAGCTATAGAGTGGGATAAAATATATGCAAACCACATATCTGACTAATCATAGGATCAATTATATGGAAAGAACTCTCAAAACACAAAAGTGAAAACAAATCAGGCTAACAAATGGGTAAAAAATGATATAAATCGAAATTTCACTGAAGCTGATATACAGATATCAAATGAGTGTGTTGAAAGATGTTTAATATTACTAGATATTAGAGAAATGCAAATTAAACCCACAATGTGAGATCACAAATCAGAATGGCTAAACTTAAAAACAGTGAGAACATCAAATGCTGGTAAGGATACAAAGAACCTGAATGACTCATACTTTGCTGTTAAATATGTAAAACAGTTCATCTACCCTGCAAAACCCTTTGGCAGTTTCTTAAAAAGAAAAAAATAAAAGAGCATACAACTATATGATCCTGCAATTACCATGTGGTCATTTATTTTAAGGAAATGAAAATTTACACAAAAACTTCTTCATGAGTGTTTGTAGCAGCTTTATTCATAATAGCCAAAAGTTGGAAACAACCCAGGTATTTGTCAATTAAATATACAAGCATTGCCACATTCAAACCATGGTATGCCTCTAAGCAATAAAAAGGAATGAATTTTTAATATACAGTACAATCTGGATAGATCAAAAGAATTATAATAGGTGAAGAATCCTGTCAAAGTTATATAGTATATGATTTTATTTATGTAACATTTAAAAAAATGACAAGATTATAGAAATGGAGAACAGATCAGACAGTGCCTTGAAACGCAAAGGCAAAGATAGAAGGGAAGTAGTTATGAGAGCAACATGAAGAATACTTTGTGTGGTGGAAATATTTTGTGTCTTGATTGTATCAGTGTCACTATCCTGGCTGTAAGTACATTGTAGTTTTTCAAGATCTTGCCACATGGGGAAACTGAATAAAGGGTACAAGGATCTCTCTGTATTTATCTTAAAACTGCATATGAATCTTCAATTGTCTCAAATTAAAAAGTCTAATAAGTTATAATAGAGGATACTGTGAACAAGAAATTTGAAAATTTAGATGAGATTTTCCTAAGAAAAAAACATATCATGCAATTCATTAAAATTTAAATATCAAGTATAAGGTATCCTATCTCTTCCAAAGAAATAAAATTTTAATAGAAATAGTTTCTATAATCCTTCAGTCTATTTGTCTTCAAGGACGAATTTTTTTCAAACTTTTAAGCAATAAATATTTACCAGTCTTACACAAACTCCAAATATAAGAAAACAGGGAACACTTCCTGTATTTATTTTCTAGTGCTGTGTAACACATGGCCACAAGTTTGATGATTTAAATCAAATCATTTTTCCAGAGCTCTGGAGCCCACAAATCTGAAATCAAAGTGTTATTAGCAGGGCCACCTTTCTGAGGGCTCTATAGGAGAATCCCACTGTGGTTCATTCAGGTTTTGGCTCCAGGTGTTCCTTGATTTGCAGCAACATAACTCCAGTTTCTACCTCGATCTTCCCGTGGTTTTCTCTCCTGCAATCTCCCTCTGCCTCTCTCTTGGGAGGACAATTCTCACTGAGTTTCAGTTCAGTTCAATTCAGTTCAGTCACTCAGTCGTGTCTGGCTCTTTGCGACCCCATGGACTGCAGCATACCAGGCTTGCCTGTCCATCACCAACTCCCAGAGCCTATTCAAACTCATGTCTGTCGCGTCGGTTTTAGGACCCGCATTAAATCAAGGATGGTTTCACATCAATATTCTTAATTACACTGGCAAAGACCTTTTTTTTTCCCCCAAATAAGGTCATATTCACAGGTTCCAGGCATTAGGACATGGAGATACCTTTGGAGGGCTATTAATTAACTTACTACCCGTCCCAACATATTTTACGAGGCCAGAGCACTTTAACACCAAGATTTGACAAGGATATTACGAGAAACTTATAGACCAATTTCTCATAAGTATACTTAAATTTTTTTCTAACGAAAATATTAGCAAATAAAACCAAGTATGACTCAAAAATCATATGAAATTATGCTCTTTTAAGGAATGCAATATTAGCTTATATTTTTTAAATTAATCATAATATTTGCTATAATAAAAAGAAAGATCATATGATCATTATAACATCTTTTTATTTTAAAACTTCTTAGTAATCTAGGAATAGAAAGGAAATTCCTTGGTATAATAAAAAAAATCATCAAAAATTTTGAAAGCTTTTTCTTTGTTATCATAACTTCTATCAACAATACAGTACAGTTCCTTGCTAGTGTAGTAAGGCAGGAAACAAGTGATGAAAAGAAAGAAATGATTGTCATTATTTGCAAATGACATGAATGTGAATGAACAAAATTCAAAAGAATCTACACTTAGGACATAGGACCAAGTGAATTCACAAGGTAATTGAATAAAATGTCAATAAATAAATTTTATTTAAGTTTACTGCTAATCAAGAAAAAGGAAATTAAATTTAGGAAACAGTGCCAGTTAAAAATAGCATTAAAATCAAATACCCTCACAAAACATCTAACAAAATATATACTCTATTTTTGAAGATTATATTGTTTGGTTCTGCAATTTCTGACAATGTTATCCAAAATATATGAAGAACACATTTTAAATCAAATTTTTGAAAAAGCAGTGAGTCAAATATAGAAAAGAGGCAAAAGATTTAAAGACATCTCACAAAATAGACTATCCAAATAACTGATAAACTTAAAAGATGGTGCACAAGCTCATTAGCTGTTATAGAAATACAAGTTAAAACTGCAATGGCATAATGTCTAAAATAAAATGACTAACACCAAATAATAGTGAGGCCCTGGAGCATCAGTAAGTATCAAAAGAAACATAACTGTGGTATGTAACTTTGTACAAACACTTCTTGGCAATATTTACACATCCCACGATTCAGCATTTCCACTCTGAAAGGTTATATCTAACCATATGATGCAAACATATGTTTATCAAAATATATGTACAATGGACATTTATAGCAGCATTATTTGTAGTAAAAATGGTTATTGTGGAATAGATAAATAACTTATGATATGTTCTTAGAATTATTACCACTTTACAACAATGAGAATAGTCTATAAACTTAAGTTTGAGCAAAAGAATCTTGGTGTAAAATGTTACATACTGTAAGATCTCATTTACATAACCATCAAAAATGAATAAAGATATTATTAAGAGTTACCATGGTAGAGCATGGTGACTGGGAGGACCAGGGATGCTTCTGAAGGATAGATGATTTTTATCTGAGTTATATCTGTTCAATAATTTCTGTATGTTATATGCATCATGCTTCATTACATGTTCACAAAATAAACACTGGTGATAATGCCAGCTTTAGGTATCTGAAATTTTTGTTTTGATTTTCACATTTGAGAAAAATGTGCATTCTGATTTAAAAAAAAGCATTTCACACAAGTGGGAAAGGTTATAAACTTTTCAAAAAGTTATGATGGAATAATTGGCTATCTTTTTGGAAGAGCATAATTTTGTTGTTCTGAACCTTAAATCATCCATTAAAATAAACTGCAAATGCCTTACAAAGATAAAAAAGGAAAAGTTAACCATATAAGAATGAGAAAAAATATGAACAAACATTGCAATAATTTTGAGGTGAAGAAAGAATTTCTGAGCATAAAATAAAAACAGGACAATTAAATATATAAATTTAACTATATCTAATATAAATATTTTAATAGTTAATGAATTATCCTATATAAAATAAAAAATTAAATAAATAATTTATAGATCAGGTATAAGAGCAACAACCTTGATATTAAAAGAGTTCTTTCAAGTTAGCTAGATATTAATCATACAATAATGATTCAATATATACAAAGATATTGAGAGGAGAATTTCTCAAAGGAAAAACTAAAAATGCTATAATGGACAAAGGATAAAATGTTCACTTTTAGCAATCAAATAAATACAAATTATTTCAGATGTTGCCTATAAACAGGTGCAAAACAGAGCAGAGAGAGAGAGAGAGAGAGAGGGAAAAAGGGGGAGGAGGAGAAAGAAAAATGAAAAGAAAGTGAAGTGAAAGTGAAGTCGCTCAGTCGTGTCCGACTCTTTGCGACCCCGTGGACTGTAGCCTACCAGGCTTCTCTGTCCATGGGATTCTCTAGGCAAGAATACTGGAGTGGGTTACCATTTCCTTCTCCAGGGGATCTTCCCAACCCGGGGATCGAACCCAGGTCTCCCACATCAGAGGCAAACGCTTTAACCTCTGAGCCACAACCTGTCCATTATTGTCCTGGGGTAGGAGGAAAGAAATATGACATATGATGGGTACAATGTTCCATCCATTCTTTTGCTTTAATCTTTTTCCTGTAAAAAGAAACATATTCAGAAAAGTATACAAATTTCTAACTTAGTGGAATACTACAAAACAAGCATCCTTGTAAGCACAATACAAGCCTAACCATCGAACTCTGCCAGTCATTCCAGAAACTCTTTTTCTTTTTGACCTCTTATAATCTCATAGATACGTCCCTTACAAGTATTTCCAATCCTGACTTTCACCGTAAGTCTATCTTTATGTTTCTTTATAGTTTAATCTTCCAAGAATGCATCCTTGTAACTCGTAAGAATCTTTTCGTCTATAGACTTCTTTCTCTTTGTCCCTTTCCTTTCTTTATAGTTTATGAGTTGAGAATTTCATCTGTGGTTTCCTATAGTCTAGTTATTGGTGATGGCATCCTCAGTTGGTGAGACTAAAGGAAGGATAAAACTCTGGATGTCTTTTGGATATTTCAGCAACTCAGTGCCTAGTCAATGCCTCAGTCCAGTAATCCTTTAGGAGTTCACATGGTGATGTTCAACTTTTTAAACTGCTTTTTGATTTATTAGTTAGAATTTTTTTAATGAAATAGCACTTTCCTTGTTTACTACTATTTGATTATCCAATGGTATAATTATAAAGAAAAGGTGGGAAAAATGTTTGATACTTTCTTTTATAATATTTTCACCTTTTAGATAATGGATTTATTTCCAATCATTTTCCTAGGGAGACTTATAAGCTTTTGTTTTATATTTTCATGGATTTACTGATTTAAACACATTTGGTGGGTTTTGATAAATCAAAATTATTATCTGTTTGGAAGCTCAAATTGTCCCATTTGTGATCAAAGCCTCTTCTAACTAGCTCTTGACATGACCATAGCAGTTGAGGGTTTCCTTGTTCTCTGTTACATGAAAATGTACATTTCCTGCCTCAGACATGGAATCAGATATTTCTTTATGATGCCTGGTTTTCTTTTTATGATACTTGGGTATTTCAAGATCATAATCCAGTCACTAAGATTACTCATTACTTTTGAGTTATTGATTATTATTTCTAGTCCTTGTCTGTTGACAGAATCAAGAAATTATATATGCTAAAAACACATACACATACACACACAGGACTCATAAATTCATATTGATATTGAAATTCAGGATTAGAGAGTTTTTAGTGTAACTTGTATCCATATCTCCTGAGAATTCTGGTTCTGAAGGATACAATGGATTAAAGACAGATTATTCCATAATTATACATTTACTTTATGCCCACTTACATACACATATCTGTCTCAGAATAATATTGTAATTTACCAACAATATACTAAAAAGAGTTAACATTTGTTTGTATAAACTCTCCCAATTCTCCCCTGTTTTCATACTTGTATAATATCTACATTGCCTGAGCATGTAGCCATGACAACCTGTACTCTTTTTAATCCCAATTTATTCTTAGTTCTATAACGATGTTTAATGATCATCAGTAGATCTTACAAATGTTTTTAAAGTTACTTTGCCTAAGCTCATTATCTAACAGAGACTTCAGTAAGTGCTCATGGAAATAATATTACCAAACTTTTATATGTTAATTAATAATAGTTGTTTTGTATGTGATTTTTAAACTTCAAAAGTCACATTTGCTGGATATAAAACATTTGTCTCAGATTTTCTCTCCTTTAGTATATAAATATTTCTCTTTTCTTCATGTTGTCCATACGCTGCTTTGAAATGTAAGATGATAACAAAATTTTCTTTGTCTTATAAATATCTTGGTTTTTTGTCTGCTAGCTGAGAAATGGTATTTTTTCCTTTTTCTATAAAGCCCAGAAATTTTACTAGAATACAACTGGTGGTATTCATCCCAGGTTGGTATTTTCAACATGTGGGGGGCTCTTTAATATATAGTTTCAAATCTTGAAATTTCCAGAAAGCTTTTGTGAATTGCAAATTTTAGTATTTGTTTTATTCCTTCGATTTGGTTTTATTCTTCAGGCACTCCTATTATTCATAGGATGGATACAGTATATGATTTTTAACAATCTCTCAAATTTTTAAATTTTTTGCTTATTAAAAACTTCATCATTTTCCATCTTCTTTTTCTTTTAAGATATTGTCTATTGTGTTTATTTAGTCCATTTTTTTTCATAATTCAGTCTCCAAGAGTTTTCATTTATTCATAATTTTTATCAGACTTTCATCATCTCACTTGAGGTTTTTATATTATTATGATGTATTTTGTTCTGTCATGTCTTACAAGTTTTCTTAACATCTTTCAACTTAGTTTTAAGGTGTGAATTTTGATGTTTTCTGTGACAAGACTTTTTGGTGTGTTCTCATTTAACATAGAAATTATCATTCTTGGAATTTGACCTCAGTACTTTCCTATTGTTCATCTTCTATAATATGAATTAGCCTGAACCTGTGGAAAGAGGTGTAGTTCAGAGTAGCTTTTCTCATTTCTCAGAGCTCCCTCTTCTGTTCTTTTCAGTAACATTCAGAAGATTTTACTGACCCTCTTGGGTGGGGTAGACCCCAGCTAGGTCCTTCCTGTGGAGTCCTATCCTAAGGCCGCAGGAGCAGAGCCCAGACCCAAAGTCATCTCCGAAACTGACTGAGCCCCCTTGGTTTTGTATAGTCACTCAGTCAAGTCTGACTCTTTGCAACCCCAGGGACTCTAGCCCGCCAAGCTCCTCTGTCCATGGGGTTTTCCAGGCAAGAGTACTGGAGTGGGTTGCCATTTCCTTCTCCGGGGGATCTTCTCAACTCAGGGATCAAACCTACATCTCCTACATTGGCAGGAATTGGCAGGCAGACTCCTTACGGTTGAATAGGGAAGCCCCCCAACCCCCCATCACCAGCAAGCTTCCTAACCCCAAATTAGGCAAAGTGCCCACCCTGGTACCCTGGTACTCCTCCTATATATAGCGCCCTAATTGATCACTTAATGCCACCCCTCCGGCAGGAATTTTCTTTGTCTTGAGGCTATAAACATTGGCTGCTAATTCACGAAAAGAGAGTTGGTTCTCCCTGGCCCACTAACTGTGCAGCACCTTCATTATCTCTGCTCTTTGTTCTATTTTAACGAATTCACTCCCTTCTGAAATGCTCTGTGTCAGGAAATTCTTTACTCCCGTTTGGATTGCCACCAAATTTCCTTTGACTTGTGTGGCTCATGCCAGCCAAGGAGACCATGCTCCACAAAGCAGTACTGTACTTAGTCCTATCCCACTCTTTGTGATCCCATGGACGTAGCCCACCTGGTTCCTCTGTTCCTGGGGATTCTCCAAGCAAGAATACTGCAGTGGGTTGCCATGCCCTCCTCCAGGGGATATTCCCAACCCAGAGATTGAACCCAGCTTTCCCATATTGCAGACGGATTCTTTACTGTCTGAACCACCAAGGAATTTTTCCGCAAATCAGAGCAAAATCTTTATTCCTTCATTGAAGAATTGGGCTTTCCCAGTTTCTCCTTCTTTAAAGACCCTTTTCTGCCTGAAAGAGGGAAGTGGGAAACTTTTAAGGAGTAAGTGGTGGGTACCTGTCAAAACTCTGGGAAAGGGATAGTGAAAGTGAAGTTGTTCAGTCTTGTCCACCTCTTTGCGACCCCATGGACTGTAGCCCGACCAGGCTCCTCTGTCCATGGGGATTTCCCAGGCAAGAATACTGGAGTGGGTTGCTATTTCTTCTCCAGGGGATCTTCCCGACCCTAGGATTGAACCCAGGTCTTAAGCATTGCAGGCAGACGCTTTACCGTTTGAGCCACCAGGGAAGTTCCACCAGGGGAAAGGCATAGCAATGGCCATAAATAGCTGGAGCATGCGCAGTTCTTCCGCCTCCCTTGCAGGCGGCACAAAGTGCCTAGCAAAGTTCAAGGCCCTGCTTTAGGCGGAGATCCTAGCACCATAGTGACGCAAGCGCAGCTTTTGGACACCTCGTGTCTCATCTGCACAAGTGCTGCCTTCGTGGTTTAGCTGGAACAGGTTCAGGGCAGTTGACAGTCGCCCTCTCACGCCTGGCTCCCACAGGTTCTGCGATTTTTATTTTTATTTTTTCCCTGGGGCATCTGCCTTTAAGCCAGCATTTTGTGGGCATGGACTAAGAGATAGCGGTGCAGGAAAACGGAAGTAGGTTGTCCTCAATACAGGTAGGGGTCTCTTCCTGGGAACAGACTTCAGAATTATGGTGGATTGTTTTTTGGAGCTTCCAGACTCTTGCTTTCCCCATTTTCACCTGGACCTTCTCTTTCCTTTTCAGTGTTATTTCTTTTGGGCTCAGCATGAATTAGAAGGATGGATACCATCTCTCAGTTTCAGATGCTCTTCTCCAACTGGTCAGCCACAAGATCCAGTAAGTATTTATGGGCTATTTTGAGTTTCTGTTATCCTCGCATCTGTGAGCGACCTCACATCTCCCTTTTGCTCTCTCCACCGGTGATTGGTAGTTTGTCTTCATCTGTTTTTAATTTGAGGGTTGTGGTTATATCGTGTAACCCAGCTTTACTGTAAAGGCTGTTCCCATGTCTTTGGTTTTTGCTATTTACTGTTTGCTTTAATATGTGGATTTGGGGATATTCAAGACCTGTGCCACCACTTCATGTTCCCAGAGTATTTATAGGTAAGGTTTTAAATTAATAATTAATTAATATTTTTACTAATGAAAGTAACTCGATAATGCTTCCCAAGTTGGCCACAGGCACAAAAGCCTCAGATACCTATTAATAACCAAGGAATTTCACTTCTCAGAATTCACTCAAAGAACATAATTATGTAAGACTATGGTGATATCTGGGCAAGTTTTCACTGGAGTGGATTTATAAGTGCAAAAACGAAGCACAACGTACATTTACAATAACAGACGGATGGTTCTAAAATAAATGAGTAAAATGCTATCTTCTCATTAAGAATCTGATATAGAAATATGTTCAGAAATTAAGGTGAGAAATAAAATGAAAAAAAAGTTCTGCAATACAATACTTAAAACTTACATATCTTTACGTAGATATATCTCTTTATGTAAGTCTATTGGAAGATAAATGAATATTAATATTACAATCATTGGTTAGTATTGTGAACTTCAATGCTTTATTTACTCTATTAGTTTTACATTTTAAAATGTGAATTGAGGCTCTCAGTCATTCAATACTCTGACCTGCATTTGGTTGTTAAATAGTAACCTGCAAGGAATGGTTGCCAAGATGCATTAACCTTGAAGTTGTAAATAAATTTCAGAAGGACTTCTGGCATATGTTACAAAAAGGATTTTCCTTCTCTACTGACCTCTGCAACTTGGTTTATTCACAATTACTAAAGAGTTACAGGTTTGCAGTTTCTGGTTTTGATTTGGGGTGTGGAATTTGCCATTACTCAGCAAAGTCTGTGACTTTGCATTAGATATTTGGAGGTGGAAATGCTAAAGGAAATAAGAGCCTCTAATCCATAGGTAAGCCGAAAAGAAATAAGAAAACAAAGCCTCTAATTTTTTTCTGTCATGTTTCATTGGTTTTTAATGAACTGTTTGAGTTTATTGAGTAGCAAAGACAAGCCAGATGTTTAATGGTCCAATAAAGTAATTAATCAGTACTTCTGGTTTCACAGTGTTTTGCCTATCAGCCTCCATGGCACAATTTCAAATACATTGGATAGTTTAATTGCACTAACCATGCCCAGTTAACTCTTTATCAATAACTAATGACAATGAAGTATTTTTATTTACCACTTTGCTTTTACTTCATGTGATTATATATGACCATGCTGCTGCTGCTGCTGTTAAGTTGCTTCAGTCGTGTCCGACTCTGTGCGACCCCATAGACGGCAGCCCGCCAGGCTCACCCGTCCCTGTGATTCTCCAGGCAAGAATGCTGGAGTGGGTTGCCATTTCCTTCTCCAATGCATGAAAGTGAAAAGTGAAAGTGAAGCTGCTCAGTCGTGTCCGACCCTCAGCAACCCCATGGACTGCAGCCTACCAGGCTCCTCCATCCATGGGATTTTCCAGGCAAGAGTACTGGAGTGGGGTGCCATTGCCTTCTCCAATATATGATCATAGTAAGTTGCAATTTGAAACTTTTATCAGTTTCACCCTTCCTATAACAATTATTGGGCTTCCCTGCTGGCTCAGAGAGTAAAGCATCTGCCTGCAATGCAGGGGACCCGGGTTTGATTCCTGGGTCTGGAAGATCCCCTGGAGAAGGAAATGGCAACCCATTCCAGTACCCTTGTCTGGAAAATCCCATGGACAGAGAAGCCTAGTAGGTAGCCCATGGTTGCAAAGAGTTGGACACGACTGATAACAATTTGCTCACCATAACAATTATTAATATTTGGTTAATCATTATATGTTGTTTATTCTGCACAGATTCTTTGTTTTTAAATCTATCATTGTAGCTCAGATACATGCTGTTTATCTTTTGGAAACTTAAATTTGTTTTCTCTTGTTTTAATATATTTTCATGAAAATATTCTTAATAATCCAGATTTTATATCACTCTAGATTCAAAATGTTTGACGGATCACCATGCATCATCATATGGGTTGCACACTAAAAATGCCTTTGTGGGTAAGGCAGATCAGTAGGTAACATGAAAAAAAGGAGTATGTCTAGAAAATACGATAGGTCTTAGAGTACTCAGTAGCCAGTTAATTTAAAAACATTCCTTCTGAACCAACAGCATGCATCTGTGAGTCAAAAAGCTACAAGTTTGTGTCCTCTTGGAAAATTGAAGTCCAAGTCCAGATGCAGGCATACAAAGCACCTCATAACCTGAACCATACTCATCTTCCTACTTGTCACTGTTCTCAAATAGTGACAGTCACGGTTTCCAGATAGGCACCCACCCACATTCCTCCATGCTCCTGCCCCCGGTGTGCATGCATTGGGAGCACACCTGGTCATTTTTTCAGTATTCAAATCACTTCTTTTTTTCTTTTGTGAAGAATTCCCTGGTGTCATAGTATCCTCTCCAGCTGATTAGTTATACTTTGAGCTGTCTCTTATTCTTCCCTGTTTATAACTCAGTTTGAACATATTATCGTTGCATTGTGATTATTTATTGATATGAGCTTCTAAGTTATGCTTTAGGCTTCTGGGGGAGAGGACCATGGGCTCTTCCCCTGTTAATGCTCTATCTCAGTATCTGTGTGTGCTTACTCGTTCAGTTGTGTCCAACTCTTTGCAACCCCATGGACTCTGGTCCACCAGGCTCCTCTGACCATGAAATTTTCCAGGCAAGAATACTGGAATAAGTTGCCATTTTCTTCTCCAGGGGATCTTCCTGACCCAGAGATTGAACCCATGTCTCTTGCATCTCCTGCATTGGTAGGTGGATTCTTTACCACTGTGACACCTGGAAAGCCCATCTCAGTATCTAGTATATGTTTAATGAATACATCCAAATAATTTATTCTGCTTTTTAATTTGTTTACAAGACAGGCAGTAGCATTAGTATTCTGTTTATTCTCTGTATGTCTGTGTGTTCTAAAACTGGGACTTGGGTGTCATTTGACTGTTGATGGTCATCTTCATACATTAGGTTCTTTTACTAACAGCACAAATTATGTGGATTGTAAACAGTGTCAAAATAAAGACTCAGGTTTAGTGAGAAAGTTTTATAAAGTGCACCACAGTTGGTGGAAATCTTGTTCCCATTTATTTATTGGAAGATTTTGGAAAGATTTCCTTTTTTTTTTTTTTCAGTCTATTTAAAGCAATTGACAATACGCATTTTCCCAAGCTGCTGTCAAATTATTGTTAGGTACTTGATAAAAAGTGTTAGTACAGGCCTGGCACACTGTAAGTATTGACCTTTTTCACAAACAAGGAAAATGATTTCCTCTTCCCTCCATCCTTCTGCTTGGAAGCTGAATAGTAGCTCCTCTAAGGATGTGTGCATGTGCACGTGTGTGTGTGTTTGTGTGTGTGTGTGAGAGAGAGAGAGTTGCTTAGTCATGTCCAACTCTTGAGTAGCCCACCAGGCTCCTCAATCCATTGGATACTAGAATGGGTTGCCATTCCCTTCTCCAGGGAATCTTCCTGACCCAGGGCTGGAACCCGGGTTTCCTCCGTTGCAAACAGATTCTTTATAGCCTGAGCCACTAGGGATACCCTCTCTAAGAATATTCCACCACATCCTATCCTAATGAACATTGTCCTAGACATCATGTTTACTGCATGATGTTCTTGAAATCTGAGCCAGGTGTGGATATCTTTTTTAAAATTTTAGAGAAAGAATGTCCAACTTTCTTCCTTCACCTAAAACCATTTGTCAGACATCTTTTCAATTCAAGTGCTCTGCTCCACTTGAAATTTCAAATGTGTTCTTAATCATCTCAGGAATAAGAATCCTAGTCAGGGCACCAAAATAGTCTTGGAATGTCTTTCAGAGAAAAGGTCAGCATCTCTTGTGCACGGGTGAAAACAGGGGTGCCCCTGTCCCACTCTGAGCTGTCTGTCACACAAGATGAGTGAGTTGGGTTTATGCAATAAAGCAGGATGATGCACTGACTTTTTGGACACCTTGAATGTGAGTTGTTCACTGAAACATCTTCAAATGGAATGGTAGTCAAGGAAAGACTTCACTAACACCTGTTGGAAAATAACATGAGAGAGAAAAATAGAGGATGGTTACTTATAAAGAGGTGACATTTGTCACTGACCCAAACAAAGTTCCTCAATCTTCACTTGTCTGAAATTTTGTGCTTTGGAAATTCATGAGGAGCATTTGGACAATAAATAACAAAGTCTTACAAAATGAAACAAAAAACAGCTGCCAGCTGGTTTTATGCTGAGGCAGGCAACCAGGTCCTGAGCAAATGTAACCAGAGCTCTAAGTTCCAAGAGTTTCATGAATTCCACTATTTCACCATGTCTTGAGATTGCCTGACCAGGTAATGTGTTTAACCACACCCGAAATCCATCACCACATACAGAAAAGTATATCATGCTTCTAAGAACACTTTATGTATCGTGAATATTTTTGCCACTAATTTTTTCCCATTTCCAAGCCAAAAATTCTTCAGCAACATGCATCTGTATTCGTGAATAACACAAAGAAAGCTAGCACATTCCTGTGACTCACATTCCAAATCTGGCCTCAGTTCCCATCCTCCTCTTACCATGCAGTGCCTGGCACACTTGGTGTTGACTTTTCAATCCTGTTCTTGACTCCTGTATCCAATGTATGATATTTCAGTCCACTCTCATCTGAATTTAACACATCCAAAAAGTGAAAATCTGTTGTCAAACATGAATATGAGATGTATTCGATGTCAAGTATATATCTTCATTTCAAATTGTTGACTTACTAAGAGCAGCTACCATGAGGAACAACTCAAATCTCCTAAGCATTCATATCAACAAACTTAGAAAAGTTTTATTCTGATGCATTTCTTTGTGGTAGCTTAATGGACTTCTGTGGAGAAGGCAATGGCACCCCACTCCAGTACTCTTGCCTGGAAAATCCCATGGATATAGGAGCCTGGTAGGCTGCAGTCCATGGGGTCGCAAAGAGTCGGACACGACTGAGCGACTTCACTTTCACTTTTCACTGTCATGCATTGGAGAAGGAAATGGCAACCCACTCCAGTGTTCTTGCCTGGAGAATCGCAGGGACAGGGGACTCTGGTGGGCTGCCGTCTCTGGGGTCGCACAGAGTCAGACACGACTGAAGCGACTTAGCAGCAGCAGCAGCAGCAGCAATGGACTTCTGTAGTTCACCTATTCAACTCTGGGAAGACTTGTTAGCTTTATAGAAGAATAAACCTTTCCCAAGTTGTGGTTTATCTGCCATTCTTAATCACTTACTTTCTCTGACCATTGATTCTGGTTAGAATTAGGTTGTCACTTCATCATTTGATATTTGTATTATCCATATTTTTTAGTTTATTTTCCTGGACTCAAAATTAGACACATAAGAATTAAACGTCTCTGCTTGAGGAAACTCTGACCTTGGTATAAGAAACTGTTTTCTTTCCAGAATTTGGAGACCACTCATTTAGAGCCATTGGTAGGGTCTTTGTCAGTGCCCATTGCAAATCAAATCAAATGTAAATTTAAATCAAATTAGATAATTAATTAGGCAGATGAGATTGCAACTTTTCCTTAGTGTTCTGTTGAGAGCACGTGAGTGGATGGCTGCCATTTGTCTCACAGTCTGTCTCTTAACCATATATTTCCCCAGTTTTCAAATCAACGTTCAATTCAGTTATTTAATTTTGGAACTGATAATGATTCTCAAAGATAGCCAGTGCCTCATTTTTGAATGAAGATACTGAGATCTGATATTACTCAAAAGACAAGCTGTAAAGCTGGCAACAGAAATCACATCTCCCAAACCCTCAATTCAGGTTCAGGGTCTGGGAAGTTACTAATAAGTTAGAAAACCATCAGGTCATTCTAATGCAGAGCATAGTAAGTGTATATAGCACAAGAAAGGTTTATAGTGATGATTAAAAGCAAAGTGTGGCATTGTTTCATTTGCTTAAACTACAAAAGGAAAAATGCATATAAGTTTATATATGTACATGTGTTTATGCAATATGCCCCGGTATTATCTAAACAATGAGATGACTTAAAAGAGTAGTTTGAGGATTTCTACTGTTAAAATTTAATGAACATTTTCATGTATAGATGCCCAGAAATTTTTCTTGAGATTTTAATTCAGAAACATAGGGTAGAGCCCAGTAATATTCATTTCCCCAAACTCCTGTCTGAATTTTGGGGCAGATAACCATGGACCATACTTTTAATTACAGAATTTTATAAGGTAGCTTCTTATTATTGTGGACCATTCTTAGACTGTAAGTAATAAATTCACATTGCCCCCCAATAAGGCTTATCTTTAGATACTACTGGCCATCTACAGGGGAAAAAATAGAAAAAGGAAAAACACGGATGTTCATTTAGACCCTTAAGAACTTAGTAATGCTGTATTTGAGATGTGAGTTGATGTGATCCAGGAAACTAAATTATCAGCTGAGTTAGAAGGCATCTTTGGGGTAGTACCTTGACTTAATCCTATCTCTGGGGCTTTAAACTCAAGGGGAAGGAAGGAAAAGAGGGCTGTTGGACTTTAGAAACTTAATAACACATTTACTCTCTTTTCATAGTTAAAAATGTACAAGCTTTCAGGTTTTATAGAAACTCTCCAAATTTTAGTCCTGGCCTTACTTCTTTTATATGATGAAATGCACTATTTTATTTGGTTTGAGTAGTGTTGAACCGCAAGGTTCCGCCCTGGAGTCCGTCGCCCAAGACCACCAAGACACAGGATCGATGCAAATAGCAAGAGGATTTATTGAACCGGCGCGCCGGGGTTCTGTCCTCCTTAAGCAAGGAGCAAACCCCGATGACAGTTACAGAACAGTTTTTAAGCACAAAAAACCACATTGGGTGGGGAGGTATAGATATATCATGATTGGTCACAATAATGCTGACCTTTACAAGGATAGGCTCGTGAGGGTCTGGCGATATAATTCTGCGGATAACACACAGTTTACACAACTTGTTTTTCTGACTCTCTGGAAAGTCAAACCTTCCAGTTCAGGGTCTGTAAGTTACAAACCCTCCAGGTCAGGGTCTGCGAGTCACAAATAACAGAGATAACCTTTCAGTTGGTCTGGAAAATCCCTAAATCTTACAGGTTACTTCCTCACAGTAGGAACTAGAGGAGGGTAGTTGGGTAAGGAGCAAACCTGAGTCTGTTCTGTGTTTAAAGATTTAGTGAGAATGAAAACTTAGACGCAATTCCAAGGTTGATTTTAATTTTGTTTATGCTCAAAATAGGAACTAAGATAATGGGTATTAAAAGCGAGGGGTTGTGGGGCCAGGGATTTGGCTATCCATTGGCTCCCTCATGAAGTTAGTATTCTCGTGGAGTTTGCCCAAACTTTGACCGTCTTACGATTTCACAGAGAGGATACCCTTTGGGTGCCGGGAGCTCAGGTTGAGGGTGTGCAGTACTTTAAACCTCTGCAGTATCTGTGCCCACAAACCATTTCTATAATATTAAACAAATAATTCTGTTACTAAGCATAAACAAAATTAAAATCAACCTTGGAACTGTCCCGAAAATATAAGATCAAGGTTCCAGTCTTTGAAATGGCATCTGGGCTGACACTGCGGCAATCTCTTCTTTTCAGCGCTTGTGCTGTAAGATCTGGGTGTGTTCACTGTACGCTAGGAATCCTAATTGTGGATTTGGAACACTCCTCCATCCCATTATCACACACAATTTTTCTTGTATAGATTTTAATTCTTCCTGTTACCATAGATGATTCATTTTTAAAATCTTACAGTGCCATGTTTGTGCTTGTGGAGAGGGAATTAACGATTACACACTGGTATGAGTATTTTAGAAGCACTGAAGAGTGGAGTCTCTGGCAGTGCAGCAGAGACGGCCAGGGCACTGAGCTAAAAGCAACCCGGGAGAGAAATTACCTATCAAAATGAATGCTAGTTACATAATAGAGATTCATCAAGCCTGTTCCGTCCACAGGAAACAAAAGACACAAGGATTAAAATTTTTAAAGATATTACAGATCCAAATGCAAGATATGTGTGGTGGTGAAAAGACTAGGTGAGTTCTCCTGTGTCTGCAAGTAATGCTTCTGAATAAGCTGTACATGGTTGTAATCTAGAAGTGAAACATGTAATCTTATTTTCTAAGTAGAGTTACTACTAATGTTATCAATAGCATTGGCAGTGTTTTGGAGTCTAAGGAAGTGTATGCTCTTTTAGATCTTGCTAGGCCGTATTGCAGACTTATAGATGGGAGACAAGAGAAAAAAAGAGGAGAGTCTGAAGTTTCTACATGACAGGTTCATATGGAACATCTGATGAGGCCGCAAGGACTAGCTTGTCATTCTGGCTAAGTGACATGAAGGAAGAAAAAGAAAGCAAAACTCTTATTCACAGACTTTGGGTTATTTGGGGTTTATTATATTAGCACATTCTCAGTAAGAAATTTCAACCTTTGTGTATACCGATCCCTCAGTCTAAAAGTGGAGAACATTAGTTGGCATTCATATGAATTTATCCTGAAAACTCAACATATCCCTGCCTCTTTTGTTTGCATTATCAAAGCATGAGGTTACACAGAGACACACATGGAGGGGAAGAACAGTTGAGGGGCTCTGACTTTAGACATAAGTACTTAAATCTTTAAAAGCAAGAAGATTCCCTGAGATTCTATTCATGCTGTTGATTGCTTTTTATCTCCAAATAATTGTTGAACTCTTTGCATGTATTTGTCATATTTGCATATTTGTCATTCAAGGCATGGACAAAAAGTTCCCTTCTTCCCTTGTAGATTCTTCTGCTATTCTAAAAATTAAAATGATATAGGACAAATTAACAGGAGGAAAACAGATTTACAAACGTACAGAAGCCACATAAAGATATGAAGACTCAAAGGGCAGCCAGGTAAATGAAGCTTATATTGCATCCTGCTGAGGAAAGGATTACAGGGACATGGGGATACAAAGGGAGGAAGGCCATTCACTGGAAGGGAGGGTAAGATGTTTAGCAAACAACGGTTACCCTGTTACACAGATAAATTTCTTAGGTGAAAAAGAATGTCTGGTATAGACGGCTTATGCTACAGGGCCCCCTCCTATGTGAATTAAGGCAGTTGAGAGGGAGGTAAAGACCTTTTCCTAAAACTTCTGGGTTTTGATTGCCTTAGCTCAAAATAAACCTCATGTCAAAGAGACATATTTTGGGGTGACAAATTTTGCTCCCCTGCATCATGTGTGGCATATGTGACTTTGCTTATACAGTCACAAGTGTAACACATCTAGGTTAGATTTCACTCGATTTACCTGTCGATTTTGGCCACGATAAATCTTGCCTTTGTTGGTTTTGGACATTCAGCTTAGTTATTGAAGAGCAGCTGCTTCAAGGAGATTGCCTGGTTGAAACGCTGATGCAGCTACTTTCCAGCCCATTGACTTAACCTTAATTTAAGCAACTGACGATTTTTTTAAGCCTCAGATTTTCAAACTATAAAACTGAAATAACAATAGTATCCACCTCATAGAATTATTGTGAAAATTAAGTCAGTTTACATAAAGTACCTTGAACATATTAAATGCCCATCAAATGAAAGCTTTTCAATATTATTTGAATCATCCATTACCTGGGACTGTCTAGATTATATCTCCATAATATCAAAATAGTAATAATGATGACACATACATATATTGTTTTTTATGTTCTAGATATTGTTATAAGAACTTTATTTACATATTAACTCATTTAATCATCAGAGCAGCCTTCTGAGGTGAGAACCTTACTGCTGGCATTTACAGATGATAGTGGAGTCAGGAACTCCACGTTGGCATCTTTCTTTGAGAGATTTTCTTCAGGCTTCTACTTGGGCATCATTGATTAAATGGTACCCTGTGATCTTCAGCTATTTTCAGTTTTTTTGAATTGAGACAAAGAAACATGAGTGGGACTTTTTTTCCTTCAGTTCAGTTCAGTTCAGTTGCTCAGTCGTGTCCGACTCTTTGCAACCTCATGAACTGTAGCATGCCAGGCCTCCCTGTCCTTCACCAACTCCTAGAGTTCACCTAAGCCCATGTCCATTGAGTCGGTGATGCCATCCAACCATCTCATCCTCTGTCGTCCCCTTCTCCTCCTGCCCTCAATCTTTCCCAGCATCAGGGTCTTTTCAAATGAGTCAGCTCTTCGCATCAGGTGGCCAAAGTATTGGAGTTTCAGCTTCAGCATCAGTCCGTCCAATGAATATTTAAAAATGTTTTTTAGATTAAAGTGATTTAGAAATATTTCTTCAAACTTTTAAGAAAAATATATTATTTTATTTTTTCTTTCCAAATTCATTGAGAATGGAGTTTAGAAACCAAAGCCCATTTTCCCAGGTGGGCCTTAGTTTTGATATCTATCAGAAGCTATATTCAATGCACTAATTAAGTCAGTCTTGGTTTTGCTGCAGTGGCAAAATGATATTGGAACACATCTCCTTAACCTCAGTTTTGCCGAAACTGTTATGCTCTGAGGACAAGGCTTGAACTTGCAGTAATTCAGCTCCACTTGATTCCCTCTTGGGACAAGTCGGTTCTCAGAGCTCTTCTTCCCTTGCTGGGCTCTAGGGAGGCACAGTCATCTATATCTTCTGTTCACTGGGACGATGTAGCTGGGAGTGAATATTGGTTATTACTTGAGCTGCTCCCTGGATTGGATTGCAAGTTTTATTCACACCTTTTTAAAAATAGTTTTCTGGAATCATGTGACTTAGATAGTCTGCTTCTAATGATAGATTTCGTGTCTTCAGAAGTCTCGAGTGGTTACAATGAAACTTGCAAAAATTTAAAGTTTTGCAGCAGAATCTTCAGGAATACAGAGTTTTAATGTTTAATTGTGTGACACAAATGCAGTTTTAAAAGTAAGCCATATTTATCTCGCCATATGCCGTGTGATGCCTCCAGTCTCCTTCAGCTAGTTACTAACTGCCTATAAAAGACCATGGTGCAAGCCGTTTATGCCTGGTGTCATCTGTATTTGATTTGGTTTTCATTTCATTTTAAAATGCCACCTGAATCTTCTTAATTCCCCTTCATTAAAATGCGTCTGGTTAAAATGCAGGGCAGGAATAGTCTTTATTGTTGATTGGGGTCTTATTCACTGTTCATTTTAAGGAATAAATTACCAACAGATTAGGTCAAATAAAAAGATACTCCGACTAATGACATAAAAGACAGCAAAGCAATGAGTTTGATTAATACTCACTAGGCCAGAGTCTGATCAAACACCAGGAAAGAGATGGAAGGGATAGTTCTATACAGCATACACATGAACTAGGTATGAAGCAGAGACAAGGTGTTCCCTTCTTTAGAAGTACATCTCTTCCAAAAAACTTCCCTGATCCCTTACTTCCACCTTTTGATTTTAACCTTAGGTTGAAAATAGTTTCTCCTTCTACAAATATCCAGAACCCCAAACATAATAGTTATAATGACAGTAACCATTTGTGTGCTTACTATGCACAGATCAATTATCTTATTGAATCAAAATTTTAAATTTTATTATTTTTTTAATAAAAAAGAATAAGGCATGCAAGTCTCAGACCCGCATGTCTGGCATGTAGATAACACTTAATAAATGTAGAAAAAAAGAAATAATAGTGAATGACATAGAACACTAAAATACCTTCATTCCATGAAAGTGAATGTGTTAGTCACTCAATCGTGTCCAGCTCTTTGGAACCCTATGGACTGTAGCCCATCAGGCTCCTCTGTGCATGGAATACTCCAGGCAGGACTACTGGAGTGGATTGCAGTTTCCTTTTCCAGTAGATCTTCCTGACCCAGGGGTCAAACCCATCCATGTCTCCTGCATCTGTTGCCTTGCAGTGAATTCCTGATCGTCTGAGCCACTAGGGAAATCCATGAGGCCACGAGGCCTTATTATTTCCAATTTAATCTGATTTTTGTTTCAAACACCTTGATATTCCCCATTTATTTCTCCCCACATTTTGTCCTCTTCCATGATATCCTGGAATTATCTCTTTTCAGTTCTTGTATCTCATTCCTAAAAGGTGTAAAGCTTTGAGGCTAAATGATGACTTCCACAGAGATTAACAGAATCCCTATGTCTCTATTCCAGTTGAAATGACCAGACCCAGGAATGTAGCTGACCAGAATCTGAGTAGTGCTGTCTCTACGACATAATAGTTTGCTTATCTCGTGTGTATCCTCATTATGCTACCAGCTTGAGCAGAAGACCTAGGTCTAGAGGATCCAGAGTTGGAGGACAGAAACTTTTAACTTCTGAGCACAGGAGCATTATCTAACTGAAGTTCCAGCAGAGATTCCAAGCACAGGAGAGAGGCAGAGAACAAGGCTTTCAGGGAAGAAGAAAATTCAAGAATAATTTTGGAGTTAGATTTAAGTGTTAGATTTATAGTATTGCTAAGTGCTGATGTTGTCAGGAAAATATTTTCTAGGTTATGCTTCTGAGGCAATACAATGAGGAAGAAATGTCCCAAAGCTGTAAAAGGGCTCAGAGTGATATGGTCTCTGACATCATCAACAATAGAAGGGTTACACAGGGTAGATTTAGAAAGATGATCATTTGCAGCAGAAAAGGAAGCTCCCTTTAATTTCAAAGTAAAAGTAACGAGATCAATATAATGGATTGTATTGTGTCTAGTTTCATATCAGTTAACGTGTCTTCTTCTCAAGACTACACTCAAAATGTATAAAATTAGCATTGCAAAATGCACAGTTTTTGTAGCTTGGAAGAAATTAATAACCAACCATAACATAAAAATCACACAATTTAGACATTTGTAAAGAACAGCATATGATTTTGGTTTTGGTGACCCCCAAAAGGCTTTGGAGGTACGCATGATGAGGCTGCTGGCGTTCGTGGTTTGGGATCTATTTACTGTCACTCAGGCAGGGGAAGGAGCCAAGCTTTTGGCCTCTAAATCACTGCTGAACCCGATGTGCCATGGAAGGGTGAGTCCTGACCTTTCAGTATGTCTACAATGTTGGCTCAAGTGCTGTATGTATTAGATGTGGAATCATCTGATGATGCTTTTCCCTCTAGAAGATTTCTCTGACATCGTGTCTGGGATGCTCAGTATCAAATGGGATCAGATTGCACCTGCTAGCAGCGTCTCCCACACGGCGGTCCTGCACCCTCTCAAGGCTGGTTATTTCACTTCACCTCAGCAACTATTACTTACTTGGCTCAGGAGGATGGGTCCGCTGTGATGGGCTTTACCAGTACAACTGGACAGGAAAGATCCCTAGCTCAGTGGGAGTTTGATAGGGGATTCTCCCTCCATTTCCTGGACTGGATGACCTTTGGGGTCATGACTCTCCCTCCCATTGGCATACCCTGCAGTTGTGGAACTCCAGCAAGAGGAAACATGACACCCCTAAAGTCAAGAAAACGTGAATGGGGTCTTCCACAGCCCGCCCTTCCCAAGATGTCCAGGTGCTTTCCAGACTCCAAAGGGTATCTCAAATGCAATCTCTTCTCCCTTAGCCCTTGGCTGTGTTCTCCTGGATCTTGCCCTGCTCTCAACCAAAGCAAAGGACCAGGTCTGGGAGGCTATGAAAGCCTCTTTGGTTCCATCTGAAGCTATATTAAGAGGATTGCCTAAGGCAACAGCTTGAGCCTAGGGGCCCTGTGGTGACCCCCACCACCCTCCCCACCCTCCGCCTCAAGGTGCCATAGGGCATGTTGCTAGTGATGTGACCTCTCTCAGGGGTCCAGGATGGGGCACCTCTGAGACTGCCTGGCACCCGTTGCCCACCATCCCCTATCAAAAGAAGGTAGAAGATAAGGTGAAAGCTATGGGACTCTTGGAGGCTACCCAGTCTCTGTGGTGGCTTAGGGAAGCTCTTACCAAATGGGATTTTCTAATAAAAACAAATGTTTGCTGCACAAAAAAAAAAAAACAAAACAAAACACAACAACATACAATATTTTAATTAAGTGCTTGGTCAAAGGATAAATCAGATAAGAAAATATTAAAAAGAAACTACAAAATACAAAAATATGAATCATGTGCATAAAAATGCATGTATTCTCACCAAACACACAAATCACATCCTTAGAAATTTTACTGGTAAGCAAAAGAATTAAAATATATTAAGCATTCAGTGTAGTTGGTAGAAGAATAAGAGAACATGAAGAAACAGATCAGAGACATCAGTAAATATAGAGAGAAAATTAAGGAATCTGTAAATAGAAATGATAAAAATTAGATAGAAATATCTACACCTACTTAAGACAAATAACACAGGTAATTATGAACTAGCTTCGTCAAGAAAAAAGAAGGAAAAAACCTACACAATTATATGAACATCTAACAATGTATATGAAAAACAAAAGGCAGATAATTCTGTGTATAAATTTATGTTAATAAAAAAGAAATAAGTTATTTTATAGAAAAGTAGCACTTTAGGATAAATAATAGTCATAACTCAAAAAGAAATTGAGGAGCAATTTAGACTAATAACTACAGAGGCTCTGTCTTACCAATTTAACTGCCCACTTAGTATCCTAAAGACATCTCAAATCAGACTTGACCAAACTGAGTGGCTGAGTTTCTTTCCCAGCCCATTTGGTCCACCCACAGTTTTTCTCCTACTCAGGAAATGACACATCTCCCATTTTCTCATACTAAAAAACTTGAACTCATTGTTACCCATTTTGCCCTTCATATTCAGCAAATCCTGTTGTCATTGCCTTTGATTAAATCCAGAATCCAAAGTCTATCCACTGTCTCCATCCTGCAGCCCTGGCTTTCTCTCATCAGGATTACTATAATGCTCTCCTTCATGGTCTTCAAACTTTGGTTCTTGATTTATTAAAGACTTAGATTACTCCTTACAAACCTTCTCTGCTGCCCATTTTGCTCTTGGTGAAAGTCAAAGCCATTGCCATTCTTTACAGACCTCCCTCTCTAAAACCCCTCTTCTCCTACTTACCCCCATCACCCCATATCCATGCTTCCCCCTTGCTGCCCTATTGCCTGTGGGAGATGATATGGGTAAGTTATTTTGCAGGCTAATTTGAAAATATGTATCAAAACCTTAAAAAGTGCATGTACCCTTTAGTTCAGCAATATTTTTTTCTGAATTCATGATATAACCACAAGTGTGCACAAATAATGTTTACAAGAACAGTCATTATAATGTAATTTTAATATTAAAATTAGAAAACATCTTAAACACCTGGTAAAAGTAATAACTGAATACTTTAATAAATTATAGTATTGCACTGAAAGGAACATTTACAATTGATTATAAAAATTCATATTTTATAATATAGGAAATTTTCACTATTTTGTGACTATAAGATACAAAAATATACACTACTTAATTTTAAAAACACAAATTTATACTATATTTATATCATCTGACATGAATAGTGCATGGATTTTCACAAATGGGAGTATTAAAAATATACATCTCTTCATAATTGGATTAAGCATGAATTCAAACATTTTATATCTTTTTCTATATCTCCCCCCAAATTAGAAGAAAATTATTGACTTTTAAGCAGAAAACTAGTAGCTCAGACAGTAAAGCGTCCACCTACAATGCAGTAGACCCGGGTTCGATACCTGGGTTGGGAAGATCCCCTGGAGAAGGAAATGTCACTCCAGTGTTCATGCCTGGAAAATCCCATGGACCAAGGAGCCTGGTAGGCTACAGTCCATGGTGTCACAAAGAGTTGGACACAACTGAGCGACTTCACTTTCACTTTCTTTCATAATAAGATTAAAAATATGGAGGAGAATTTACTTGAGAAACTCAAAGTCTACTGATACGTTACTACCATTATCGATAATGGTAACCATTTATTGAGGGCTATCATTTGTGACAGCCATTCACATAGATGCTTCAGAGTTAGCTCAGTGCATTATACTGATTTTCACCCTGGGTACACAGTGGTTCTGACTTCATATGCTTATATGTCTTGTGTGTGTGTATATGTATCTTGACTTCACAAATGAATTGTGAACACTTTCAAAGTGTAAGTGCCATAAGAGAACATCAAACATCAAGCGTTTTTCTTTTTTTCACTTGAAATAATATGTTAGTTTTCAGTTCTTTGTTTTTCTTGTAACTTGCGTTTTTCAAGCATGTTTTGATATCAGCGACTCATTTTATAAGATGGTATCTTCTTTCCTTTCCTTTCAGTTTTCTCTCATCTGTATGTATAAGTCGTAAGAGCTATTTTAAAATCCTCAATTTGATTGTCTAGTACCTTCCTAGTATCAGCCTTACCTGGGAGCTTGTTGAAATGCAGCATCTCCCCCACCCGCACCTCCAAGACCTGTGGAATCTGAATCTACATTTGGATAAGGTCCCAAGTAGTCTAGAGGCACACTCAAGTTTGAGACGCTCTGGATTAAAAACTTTCTTAAAACATCAAATGAAGTAAAAACCTTTCCTTTTTTTTTTTTTTCTCCTGTAAACTGATTCTGACTCATTGTCCTTGGGAGCACCAGAATTATTTTATTTTGTGATGCAGACTGTCACATCTAAACTCTTCTGTGCAGTTCGCTCTATGCCATTTCCTACAGAGCATCTGGTTTAAAGTAATCTGATGTAACAAATGAACTGTGCTTCTCACAGTGCTAGGGAAGCATGATTGATATTTTCAGTTTGCTGCTTTTCACATCTATGAGTTCACCTTGATTTGTCTCCCTTTTCAGCTGCCACCACTTGTGTGGGCTTTGGTAGCTGGGAGGTACACAGGGAGAAGGTCTCTGCTCCTTGCTCTTGTAGATGATGTGATGACATGAGTGCCCACACGACAGTGGTTGACGGAGAAGTGAGGTATGCCTTAGAGGCCGACAGATCGTCCACCCTCTTATGTGACACCTGCCAGACTTGGGACAATTTCTCATCTAAGGAAAGGAACAGCTACTCACAGTGGAGGCATTCCCAAGGTCAGTTCAGTTCAGTCACTCAGTCGTGTCTGACTCTTTGCGACCCCATGAATCGCAGCATGCCAGGCCTCCCTGTCCTTCACCAACTCCCGGAGTTCACTCACATTCATGTCCATTGAGTCCGTGAAGCCATCCAGCCATCTCATCCTCAGTCGTCCCCTTCTCCTCCTGCCCCCGATCCCTCCCAGCATCAGAGACTTTTCCAATGAGTCAACTTTTCTCATGAGGTGGCCAAAGTATTGGAGTTTCAGCTTCAGCATCAGTTCAGTTCAGTCGCTCAGTTGTGTCCGACTCTTTTGAGACCCCATGAATTGCAGCACGCCAGGCCTCCCCGTCCATCACCATCTCTTGGAGTTCACTCAGACTCACATCCATCGAGTCAGTGATGCCATCCAGCCATCTCATCCTCGGTCGTCCCCTTCTTCTCCTGC
>SJYT01010843.1:0-50184 GCA_006410635.1 Cephalophus harveyi | reverse complement strand
GCATTGCCTTTCTTTGGAATTGGAATGAAAACTGACCTTTTCCAGTCCTGTGGCCACTGCTGAGTTTTCCAAATTTGCTGGCAGATTGAGTGCAGCACTTTCACAGCATCATCTTTCAGGATTTGAAACAGCTCAACTGGAATTCCATCACCTCCACTAGCTTTGTTCGTAGTGATGCTTTCTAAGGCCCACTTGACTTCACATTCCAAGATGTCTGGCTCTAGATTAGTGATCACATCATCATGATTATCTGGGTTGTGAAGATCTTTTTTGTACAGTTCTTCTGTGTATTCTTGCCACCTCTTCTTAATATCTTCTGCTTCTGTTAGGTCCATACCATTTCTGTCCTTTATCGAGCCCATCCTTGCATGAAATATTCCCTTGGTATCTCTAATTTTCTTGAAGAGATCTCTAGTCTTTCCCATTCTGTTGTTTTTCTCTATATCCCAATGTCGCCTTCCTGTATTTTATTTGGACCTGGGGCTCTAAGTGCCCAATTGCTCAGAAAAATTACCTTCTGCAAAACAACTCACATAGTAACATTGCATAGTGACCACATTTACCATGTGGTTCAGAGATGCTGGTCTCATTTACACAATCATGCGAGGTAGGTAGAACTCTTTTGTTTCTTAGATGGACCAATTATGCCCCAGACAGTTTAGTTACTGCTCTGGGTGTCACTTTAGTGAAGGATGGAATCTCATGTCCCCTGTCTAGATCCCTTCTGATACCCTGGCCTTGGGACTGAGAAGTTAAAGATAGCAACAGTTGATTAGGCACCTAAGGAATAACAACAGGCTCTGCTGCTTTTGATCACGTCAGACCCCTCTCCATATCTGTGCTGTCCTTTCTCCTTTGCCTAAAACGTCACTGTCCTTAGGAACTGTCTTAGCATCATGCAGCTCATCATCAGTCACATATGGTTCCTTTAATCAGCTATCCTCCCTTATTAGGCTGGAGTTTCATTGCCCTATAAAAGGGACATCCCTCTAAGAATGAAAGCATCTCCTCTGTCCTGCTCCTCAACTTCACTGTGCTCCCCTTTCACTGACTTAGTGATTGCAAAAGTCACCCATTCTATATTTCAGTTCTTGTCTTTTCCTTGACTTACTATATTTGGTTGTGGTTTCATATACTCAATTCAGCAGTTCTTTCTTGGCTTTCCTAATATGCTAGACCATACAACATGGTCTGATACCTTATATTTGTCCAGAGGTCACCCCCCTCCCCCAGGACAGTAGGTGCTACCAACTTGCTCCCTCACATCTTACAGGAAGCAATCAGATGGTTCCACCTCATGCATCTGCAGCTCAGTCAAGATCACATTTGTGCATCTGTTTTCAAGTACTGAGCTTTGATTTTCTCTCTGTCTAATCTCTTGGCTTGGTAGTATGTTTATTACCAAGGGAAGGATCTGGGCCTCTGATTTGCCCTGGGCTTCATCTTCTCTCTGCTCAGAGCTTGAAAACCAGGTTTGTGTCTTAGATTCCAATACCGGCTAATAGTGATGGCTGCCCACTGGTCACTTTATGGATGATGACCACTTTGGATATTGTGTTCACATTGAAGGTACCCACCCTTCTGTTTTCTCTACCCACTCTATGTCTCTCTTCAGCAAGAGTCTAATTCTAGTTCTTACTCTCTCATTTCCTGTAGTTATCCATGACCTGACTGACTAGCCTACTTCAGAAAACAGAAGATTAAGGAAAGAGAAATTAATGAAAATTTGGCATCTAGAGCAAGAACAGCATGTTATATATTGATTTTTAAGTATAGTAACTATTTATTGAGCAGCTACTATTTATTTGAATGTAGAGCAATATATTTTGTATTTTTTATTATTCCTGCTAATAAAAATCATACAGGGTAAGGATTACACCCTCCATTTGTTAACAGTGCAATTTGGGCCTAAGCTTGAAAACTTACCTATAGTTAGTAAATGTCAAAACCAGAATTTAAGTTTGAAGACTAGCTCAGCACTACCCCAACACCTGTTTTCCCACTACTCTATTCTAGTTAGGAAGGTACTATTGGAAAGTAAAAGTATTATGACCACTTGGAGAGTGTTTTCAGAATCTTCTTTAATCATCTGATTAATTTTGATAGTAGGCTTATCTCAGTGCATCTGGGATTAAAATTACTTTGATCAAGTAAAATCCAGTAACCTTGATCATATTTTCACTACTTTAGATATATGCTACTTAAAAAGATTATATAAGATCTTCTCAATGACATTTTAGTCATAATTTCTAAAGCTCACAATCAGTTTGAAAAGGTGGTATTTTATATTGAAATCTGCCCTTGAGTGTGGTCAGATGATTCATTCACCAGCTTCACTTCCTTTTCCTGAATAATTAGGGTCTTGTTTGAAGTTAAGCTGTTCACTGCTGGATGTCATAACTCTTCTGCCTGGTGACATATGTCAGATAGGTCCACCATAGCTGGTCAAAGTCACATTCCTCATCCAAGGGGAAGCCGGGACATAATCTCATAAGAAGCTCTGATTTGCACAAGAGGGGTTGGGTAGAACTTGGTATCTCCTCCTTGGAGTTCTCTTCAGGCAGGTCCCCGTGGGACTCACTGTAGATCACTGCAAGGAGGAGAGACTGAATATTAAATGACGAGAGCTGTTTCACTAACAACAACAACAACAACAACAACAACAACAAAAACTCCTGGGATACTGAGACCAAAGACATCCACAGAAAAGTGGATGTCTTAAAGGGTGAAAGGTATTCCCCATTTCTCATCCGTACACACCTACAATCACACCTGTATTTCTGCGACACCAGTGTGCTGGACACTGTTGTACTCTTAGGCCCTAGGTGATATGGCAGCTGAGTCCAGTTAACAGCTCCCAGGTGACATGGCATCTTCAGACTGGTATGTCTGAAAAAAGCAGCAATAATCCTGGGCTAGGAGATGGAGAGTCTAGGAGAGGAGATGGCACAGAGGAAATTTTAAGAAACCACAGACCTACAGGGCAACTGATCTGGTCACAGTTATGTGAGACCACTGGGGCGAGGCCCTGTCAGTATCCCCTTAAGTCTCAGTGAACACCTTAGGGCTTTCTCCTGTGCTTTTGACCTCCAGTGTTCTTGCCTGGAGAATCCCAGGGACAGGGGAGCCTGGTGGGCTGCCGTCTCTGGGGTCACACAGAGTCGGACACGACTGAAGCAACTTAGCAGCAGCAGCAGCAGCAGCCTATAATGTTACATGGAATTTTAGGATGCATTAAATAACTTTATTTTTCTTTCTTTTCCTTCAAAACTTAACAATATTATGGCTTTGGGCTTTAGGAGCTGTCTTTTTCTTTTGCTTTAGTTTTTAAATGCAGTCAATATTTCCAAACATGCCCCAGAGCACTGAATGCATTTACAGTGTGTGTATGTTGTAGCCCAAGCCTCATATCCAGGGTAGAATTTATGAGGTTATTTCATCAGAAATACAATTTTAGAAAATATAAACTTTTAGAAGTTAAAAATGAGCTGAAGGCCAGCAGTTGGTTTTATATCACAGGGTACTATGTCTCAGTTTGCCGTCCTGTTCTGTTTGGGAGTCAGTGGACTTTGTAAGCACAGTCCTGGGACTAGAACTGGATGTATTTTATGCCCGTGAATAAGCATGCACTGTATGCCTATCAGGCTCTACATCAATGCCAAGAAGAATAATCAAGAGCTAGTTATGAAATTCAAATGGGACAAAGGAGCCATGGGGAGTCATGACTTGTGAACTATGGATGTGGGCAGAGGACAAGGAACCTGGCAGAATTCTCTGGAGATCAGTTATCGATTGTAAATATTGGTCATTTCTAAGTTCAGTTGAGTGAGGTAAGTTAGTTGGAAACTGCTAGAAATGCGTTTAGGTAAAGGGAAGTTAAACAGCACCACTCAAAGCATCTGATTCCAGCTCAATATGCATTTGCCTCTTTCTTTCTCTCTGAAAAATTCCATCCTTAGTGTATTTTCCATTTGCAAAAAAACTCATGGGCTATTAACTGATTTCCACGTCCTTTCCTGGAGCAAAGTGACTTGGAAAGAAAACCGTTCAGCCAGACTTCTCTGTCAGATATGCTAAAGTATTTTCCACATAAATAAACTACCGTGTGTCTAGATAATTTCTTCCATGCAGCTTGAAGGTGCTTGAAGATAGGGAAGACAGTGATTTCCAGTCAGATGGATGTATAGTAATAGTAATCATCTCACAAAGATTAAACTCACTAGGGCTGCGGGGTGCTTGGTAAGAGGATGAGTATTCTTACTGTCACTTAGTGAAAAGATCAAGAGTGGCTAGGAGCAGAAATGGCTCTGAATCCGTTCCGTTCAGTTCAGTTCAGTCGCTCAGTCATGTCTGACTCTTTGTGACCCCATGAATCGCAGCCACCAGGCCTCCCTGTCCATCATCATCTCCCAGAGTTCACTCAGACTCATGTCCATCGAAACGGTGATGCCGTCCAGCCATCTCATCCTCTGTCGTCCCCTTTTCCTCCTGCCCCTAATCCTTCCCAGCATCAGAGTCTTTTCCAATGAGTCAACTCTTCACATGAGGCGGCCAAAGTACTGGAGTTTCAGCTTTAGCATCATTCCTTCCAAAGAAATCCCAGGACTGATCTTCTGAATGGACTGGTTGGATCTCCTTGCAGTCCAAGGGACTCTCAAGAGTCTTCTCCAACACCACAGTTCAAAAGCATCAATTCTTCGGCACTCAGCTTTCTTCACAGTCCAACTCTCACATCCATATATGACCACTGGAAAAACCATAGCCTTGACTAGACGGAGCTTTGTTGGCAAAGTAATGTCTCTGCTTTTGAATATGCTGTCTAGGTTGGTCATGACTTCCCTTCCAAGGAGTGAGCATCCATTACCACCCTCCCAGATCTCAACTATTCCTACATCTCCCCCATTTCATTAGTAGAATCAGTTTCCACTGTCTCCAGCCACAAACGTTGCAGTCACCCCTATTTTCTCTGAATCCCTTACCTGCTCATCTGTTGGGTCTCAGGTTGATCTCTCGCTTGTAGAGAGTTGTGGAATTTTAAATTATTTGGAGAGAAGAATGTTAAGGAATTGATGAGCCAGAAAAACAAAACATGTCATATTAAAAGAAGACTTGACATAATTTTCAAGACTAGAAGCCCTTAGTGATCTTAGTTATGGACCTCCACATTAAAATTTTAAAATACTTCAAAAAAATCTGTCCAATCACATTCAGGTTTAGGCAGCCTATTTTAATCTTCATCACTTATTACTTCCCAATGCTACCAGATACTTAAAAATCTAAATCTAAGTTATATCAATCAAAAGAAAAGTCATTCAATGTCTGTGACTTTCACATAGTGTGTAGCTTCTTAGCTTCAACCTTGTTCATCATCCTCTTTTCCAGGCATAAACGTTAATGTATAGTTTTAAGACAAGTAATTGGTTTTCATACTTAAATCATGCTGTTTCAACTCTCTACAGTTTTTTCACTTTTCCAATCACCCCTACTCACCTACCACTTTCATATCTTCTATCTTTCCCTACCTGCTAGTTCACCTTGAAATTCTCATTTCAATATCAGAGTCAGCTCCTGACTTAATTTTCCCCCTAATTTTTCATGCAGAATTAAGCACTTCCATGTTTCTGGTGTGGTGATCATTTTATTGAATTTCCGTCACCATATGCCATTCACTGTATTATGATTAGCTCTGTGTATAATCTGCCCACTCTGCTGGATTGTGAATTTCTAGGAATTCAGACTTAGTCACAACTTTATCCCCAGCATCCAGCAAACTGTTTGGCAAATAGTACTCAGCACATATTTAAATGAATTAAAAATACATGTTAAATTAATTGATCAGCTTAATTTTCAAGGATTTAACCTGCCAGTGCTAAATATATTAAATTAGATTTTTCATTGAATATATATTTGGACTGAATATCAAACCCCAGGTCATGATATTCAGATACACATTTCTTGTTATCAACCCTTCCATTCCTGAGAGTTCTGAGAACGGTTTTCAGTGTGGAGGATTTTTCAGAGAAGAAAGAGAACAGTAAAATGGGGTGCAATTATTTGACAACTCATTTCTCCTTTTAAGTTCTTATATTTAGAGAAAATAAAAGTGTGCACAAAGAAACCTAAATTTCTGCAACTGCTTTCTTTTGATAACCTCGGATAAAGTCAATCCTATGTCTAGAGTTGCACAGCCCCATGTGGTTTTTCCAGTCCCGTTTGGCTATTCAAAGTTCAATTTAGATTAATTAAAATTATATAAACTGAAAAATTCAGTTTCGTGGTAGCATTAGCCACATTTCAAATGCTCAATAGCCGTGTATGGTTAGTGGTTACCCTATTAAACAGTGCAGACATAGAACATTTCTGTACATCATCACAGATAGTTCTACCAGACAGCAATAATCTGTAAGATTTCTCAAACTACTGAAAGAGCCATCTTTATAAATGCAGCATGTTTATGTCACTGTTGTGCCTAAATCTTTTAGTGGGGGAAGATTATCTCCAATATCAAATTTAAAGGCTTTAATATGTATCCCTGCCCTTCATGGGCTGCCTTTCCTGATGATCCCTCTACCTTCCTGGCTTGTTACAGTCCCACGGTCACCTTACGTGCTGCAGTAACTGGTTTTCTTACAAGTTGGTAAACTGGCAGAGCTCTGACCACCTACATCTCCCTTTTGCCTGGAATACCTGTCCATGTGTCTAATTCACACAAGTTTTCCAGGCGTGATAACATGAAACCTTCCTTGTCCCTCTCTACGGTTCTCACTCCTTGTCTCTCTCCTCATCTGTGTTCCCATCACCTTGTGTGGTGAATTTTCAGATACAATTTCCCCTGAACAGTAATGGTAATGTAATGCCTTTTTTACTTTTAAATGTAAATGCCTTTGTTACTTTTATTTTGTTACTTATTCTTTTTTACTTTTAAGTGTAATGCCATTGTTACTTAAAAAAATTTTATTTAATTGGAGGCTACTTTTTTACAGTATTGTAGTGGTTTTTCCTACATTGACATGAATCAGTCACCAGTGTACACGTGTTCCCCATCCTGAGCCCCCCTCCCACCTCCCTCCCTATCCCATCCTTCTAGGTCATCCCAGTGCACCAGCCCTGAGCACCCTGTATCATGCATTGAACCTGGACTGGCGGTCTGTTTCACATATGATAATATACATGTTTCAGTGCTATTCTCTCAAATCATCTCACCCTCACCTTCTCCCACAGAGTCCAAAAGACTGTTCTATACATCTGTGTCTCTTTTGCTGTCTCACGTATAGGGTTATTGTTACCATCTTTCTAAATTCCATATATATGAGTTAGTATACTATATTGGTGTTTTTCCTTCTTGTTTACTTCACTTTGTATATAATAGGCTCCAGTTTCATCCACCTCATTAGAACTCAGTAACAGTAATGCCTTTTAGCTCCATTATGAGGTAAATATGGTTGACAAAGCATAACGATTGTTTCTATGGAAAAAACACATCAACGTTTAATACAGTGTCCTCTTACCATTCATCTTCAATCCCCCAAAATGGATATAACACATAAAAATTTCTAAATTTGGCAGTAGTTTGAATCAGATATCTCTATACTCTTTGGCTACACTGTTCTCTGATTTACACATTTATCCTCTTAACATATCTTTATAAAAATAAAAACAAAGCATTTATTTTTGACTTGGTTATCCACAGTATTTAATTTATTGATTTTGGTAGATTTCTGCTTTGCCTGTCCCAAGATTGTGGTTACATGTATTCAGAGATGCTGTTTTGAACACAAAGAATAACCCACAGAAGTTAAAAAAATGATTATGAGTTGCAATATTCAGAGAAATAATTGGAGAATGTATTATATTGTCAACGTTTAGCCATTATAATCAACTTTAATCATCAAAGCTGCCTTGGAGTCTTTAGTATTTTAACATTAATTTCAAAATAATTTATTCTATTATTACACTGACTTTCATACTAATGTAAATGAACTTAATAAGATGAAACACAAATGTAATGTTAAAACAGAAACATAATAGAAATTGTAACCCAAATGAGTACACTCCAAAGCAAATAGGCTTTTTGGCTGGCTTCTGTGGAGGAATTTTCATTTCCTTTAATCCATATCACAGACGTGTTGTCACATCACCAAAAGGGGAGATAAAAATTCTAATGAAATCTTTTTTGCATTTAAATGATAACTTGTGTTCTGTGTTCATTTGCCTTTGAAATTGACTGAAATTGTTCTGAAAACATGTGCATTCTAGGGTTAAAAGTACAATTGTGAGCCTAACTTGCTCACACACATACCTGATCCCTCCCCTATATAACCTTCATAGAGATTTTTCTCACTCTTCATCCTTATTTTTCAGTTAAAGAGAAATGAACTTTGTTTAATTTTCATTTTTAGAAATTATAAGTAGTACTCAGTCTTTGTCATTAAGTCTAATATGCTTTGATTACCAGGGAAATAATGACAAAATTAAATGTGCCTGTTTAACTCTTAAATCCTGGATAAATATTTGTTGATGTCACTTCACTCTGATTAAAAGTGGTAAAAATATAAACCTACACCTTGAATCCAAAGGTGTGCAGTGTGCAGATTTACTGTGAATTAGTCTTTTGGACTTCAGTCTCTCCGTGGTTCATCACTGTGAATGTTTCTAACAGTAAGTTCATATTAACTGTGGTTAGACTCTGGCATAAAATATTAAATATATGAACTGTAATGTTTTGATACTCTGAAAATATATGAAAATAATATCATGGCTTTTAGATGAATATGTGATGAAAGAGTACATTATCTTTGGGTCAGGGTAATGAAAATATATTTTAAGACCAATAACTAAGCAACCAAACTAAGAGAGAAATTGAATGACAGAAAAAACATGTATGATACAAGTATCTTTTATACGTTTCACTATTTGTGTCCTCTACTTTCTGGTAATGTTAGCTCTCTCCTTCCTGTCCCATTCTTTTATTTTATGCATGTGTGCACACACATAGACACACACACCTGTACAACCACTATGTCCCCTGGACACATTTTTTGTAAATAACTTCTACCAAGTGTGAGGCAATAAAAATTTCTTCTAGTCCTAATACCATTGGTTCCATGATAGGACCCAATCTGCTCTGTGTTCAGAGCACTAATATCCTCAGAACTAACTTTTATCGAGTCATACTCTTTCTTCCATGGTGTATACGTGTGTCTCTCCTCCTAGCTCTGTAAAAACAATTGTTCTAGCCTTCTTACTATTGATTCCATGATAGGACCCAATCTCTTCTGTGTCCTCCTCTCCTTCTACTTGAATTATCTTTTTTGTACTCCTACGAAGGCTGTAATTAAGAACCTTGAATACAAAACATTTGTAGCAAGAATCTACACTACCTCAATTGCTTCTGACTACAGTATCGCCAACAATAAGTTGACTGTTTCACAAGTCCCACTTGGACCCTTATAGTTAGAAACTGTCTATGTAAGTCATATTAAACTACTTTTATTAAAGAAAATATAATTTTTTGTATTAAGATTGGTTTTTGATGTGGACTCCACATCTAATTAAGCACCACTCTTGTCTGTGACTGCTTCTTCTTTGTGGGTTATGGGTCACTCTGCATTAAATGTCATTTACTCTTTTGCTAAGATAGAGTACAGAGTGTTGAAAAATTTTATCTTTGAAATCAGGTCACTGGATTTGAGTTTTAATTCCACCTCTTCTGAACTGTGAGACCTATATCACAGATTCCTGGGTTTTTATCAGTTTACTTATATAAACATGGAGGTAATAATAGCACCTACCACATAAAATTGTGAGGATTAAATGAAGTAATTCATATAAGTATTTAATAGAGTGTCTGACACAGTTAACTTTCTATAAATGTTATTTATGGTAATTTTGAAACGAAATACAAAATCTATCTACTATAATCATGGATTTAGCAAGCTGATTGCATAAGTGGAATTTTGCAAATGTAATTAAGTATTTATGTTAATTTGAATCAAACATATATTATTTCTCATTACCAGCATAGTGCATTGCATTACACATAGTATTTAGGGAATAACTCCTTTTATCTGATGGTCAGACAGATGTATTATTTGATGGATGAATAGAAACAGTATATGAACATGCAGTTGAAATTATAATATAAATGAGTAAGACTACAATAATTTTAAAAATATTATTTTATTTATTAATCATCTAAAACATTCTTCTTTTAGAATATTTATTATACTAAATTGAAAAAAAAAATAGCTAGCCTGAAATCTCTGAACTACATTGGTTGGACGAAGTTCACTGTGTTCAAATCCTTTGGGCTCCAGTTAGAATCCTCTTACCTAATCGGCTTTCCCTATACATGGCTTCTTGGCTGATTTGTACCATCAGATAGAAATTGGCCTCTGAAGCATCCCAGTTGACAGGGTAAGGAGAAAAGAGAAGGGAATGTGATGTAAAGTTAATGCTTTGTGGTGTTTATTTAGCATTTCTTCCTTGGAGGGACCACCTCTCTCCAAATCCATAGTCCTGGTAAAGCTATGAAGACTATCCTGAACTTGGACAGCCCAGCAAAAAGGCAGACAGTAGCTCTACTCTGGACAGCCAGAGCACTTCACTAGACATTTCTTAGACTGCCAGTGGGAACAACTGCTTCCCGCTTTGGGGACATAAGGCTGACAGGATGTGAATTTGGAGCTGCCTGAGCCAGCTTCCCTGATGACATGAGGGAAGCCCATATGTCTTAGGAAAGAATTAGGTCAACCTTCAGAAACAAATAGATCCAAGAAATTGAGAAACTTAATAACTTTATATGAAACCCTGAATGGAACTGTGTTTGAAACCATTTCCTACACCTCCTCCAGGAGCTTCCCACTTAACTGAAGCCAATACACTCTTTTTTTCACTCATTTTTTTGGAGTTACATTTTTGTCACTTTTCTACAGGAAGTGTCCTGATTAGCTAGGGAGAAACATTAAGACCGCTTTGATTTTAATTATTCCTTAGTGTCCAAGGAAAGGAAAGGAAAAATGAAAAGGGAAGCCATGTTCTAGAACCAAGATATTTTCTTCTTTCAGTTAATCATACATTTATAAAATGTTTATTCAGTGTTTGGTATGTCCAAGGCATTTTTTCCTAGTTGCTTGGGTGAGATCTATTACAGAACAGACAGATATTCTTGCTCTTGTAACACTTACATTCTAACAGGGAGAGGAAGAAAATTGTGTATATGCAATATACTTGACCATGTACTATATCTAGGAAAGGCGGATTAAGGATAGTTGTAAACCATTATACTAGAGGTAATGAGTTGGAAAAAGAAAAAAGGTACTTGCTGAGAGCGCTCAGAGTGAAATACAGATTATGGAGGGGTAACTGGTATTGTAATGATATCTAACATGTATGACCACGGGGATGAGTGACTGAGGTGTAATGTAGAGGATCATAGCAGGTAAAGACACTGAAAGCATCATTTCCATTTAGGTTGGAATTCCAAACAATTAAGGCAGAAGTGATGTTAACAAAAACTGGCAGTAAGCAAGATACTAAGGTCATTGAGACATGAGGGGAAAATGGGTATTAACAAACGAGGAGAATAATAATTCCAAAGGACCTCAGACTCCTGCAGGACCATTCTGAGAGGAATGTTCTATCACAGAAAAATGATTTTTTTGGCCAGGGAAGAATGGATACATATATATGTATGACTGAGTCCCTTTGTTATTCACCTGAAACTATCACAATATTGTTTGTTAATCAGCTATACCCCAATATAAAATAAAAACTTAAAATTATTCACAACCTAAAAAAAAAAAACCCAATGATTTATGAGTTATATTAAAGAACAATTACTTAATGACTTTATATCTGAGTCTCAGTGCCCCTGTGTGGATTCTTGATTTAAGATGAATTTAAGAAATTTGGGGAAATTTGGTTATTTGTGCATAATTGACCTTAATGCATCTTGGACCCAAACACTCTGCTCAGATTTCAGGAATCCCTGTTTGGTTTGTAGGGGAGCTGATGATCTTCTTTGTCAAATCTAAGACCTGAATTATTTTACATACTGATGGCTAATGAGAAAAGAAGACAGTCAACATTTGTCCATTAGTATTTCTTTTCTTTTCATTCTTCCTTTTATTTTTTCTGTTTGAGAGAATGCTACAGAGTATCTCTGAAGTCTTATGTAATTCATCAGTAGCTGATGAAGAGGGTAGTTGGGGATATGGACTATTTGGTCCAATTAGCTAATTTGGATGATATAATTTATAGCAAAAATAAATAATAGTCAGCTACAAAACAGATGTGTACTCAACTGAAACTCTATTTTTCTAACAGAATTTAATTTTCTTCATGAGCTCTCATTTCCACTTGGCAGTGAACACTTTAATTTCAACACCTTCAGGAATACTCAGTCTGATTCAGCAGGTTTGTTTTTTTTTTTCAGTCAAATTAACCACTATTTCGGATTTACTGTCCAGTTCTATGTTACCACATCAGTACTGCCTCTTCCCTTCCTTTGCAGTTTTCTAGCGCTCATGCAGAAATACATACACTATAGGAAGGTATTGAAAGAGAACAAGACATACGTATGGTCTTAGGCATACAATACATATGGTTTTGGGGATGATTTAAGGGAATGAGTGGCTGAGATAAGTTGAAAGACAAGGTCATTTGAGGAAGGCATTTCAAGATATTAGAAAACTAAGATATGATAAGAATCTTTTACATGTATGTTGAAATAGCAAAGAGTTAATATTAGCGGTATCCTTAGGAAAAAAAATACCTTAGACATTATATGTAGCTAACTTGGCTATCTGGAGCCCCTGTAACTTCCTGGCACATAGATAGTTCTATAGAAATTTGTGAATCTTCATTATTATTCCAGGTAACAGGACCGTTTCACATCTCTCCTCCTTGTGTACCCTTTCCTGGCATCATGATTGGCCGTCCAGAAGGTTGTCAACCCAGCTCATATGTTCTTTCAATGTCTTCTCCTTATTCTGGATCCCAGTAGTAGGTCTAGAAGTAGGATAAAATGAAGTGGAGGTAGTAATAGGAGATAATGCTTAGTGTAGAGTTTGACTCTAGGTTAGAATACTCTCTGAACTTATATGAAATTTAGCGTTTTGATTCTAAACTGCATAGTGTCGCTATTCAAATCACATGCTGTATTGTTTTTCCATAGACAAGTGTCACTTTTTCCACACCCCTCTGAAGCAAGTGGCACCTACGTTTCCAATAGACTATGACAACAGATTATTCTCAGCTTTCTGCCCTTCCTCATTCCCATGCTTTATGTATGATAATGAATTAAAGAAGTGTTCCTGACTAAATAAACATTTATGAGCATGTGGATGAAAATTATGCCTGGTTCTGTCAACGCTTCATCAGTTTGACTTATCAGTATCAGGGTAACGCTAGGACAAACTGCCAACAAGAAAGTAGTCAGGAGAGCCGTGGATATTGAAAGAGGGAAAGAGTGACTTCTTATTTTATTTAAGAATCGATAGGAAAACCTGTGAGAAGCTGCAAATTATTGCTGACATGAAATCTAGGAAGCCTGGGGGTTGACACTCTAAGGAAAGCAAATCTGTGGTATTCCTTATTAAGAGTCTCTTTGATGGGGAGACTAGATGTTCCATTCATAAACTGTTACACTATTACTTGGTAAAATTTTGGTGATAAATTTAAGGCATTTTTGTTTGCTCTCATTCACGTGTGAACTGATCATTACTTCACGGGATTATGGTTACTAAACTGCATGCTAGGGCTGGAAATGTGTGGCAGCTCTGTCAAATTATAATTTCAGGACTAATTTTTGATCGGGCTTAGTAAAAGAGGTACCGAGAAAATTGTCCAGTTTCACATTCAGGCCACTGTCATCATCTCCAAGAAGGAGAAACAGACCATTTAGAGGTACAAAGAGTGTGTTTATGATGGAATATGATCTGCTATGAGTCTTGGTCACCTCCCGATGGCTGTGACTATGTAACTCATGAATTAATCATAGTCCTTTAGCAGATTCTCTTGTTCTGGTTGTATTTTAGTCAAGAAGACGTAGCTATGTGTGCTAAGCTGCATCAGTCATGTCTGACTCTTTGCATCCCCATGGACTGTAGCCCGCCAGGCTCCTCTGTGCATAGGGATTCTCCAGGTAAGACTCCTGGACCCAGGGATCGAACCCTCATCTCTTATGTCTTCTGCGTTGGCAGGTGGGTTCTTTACCACTAGTGCCACCTGGGAAGCCTTGAAGTCATAGCTAAGGCAGATATAGAGTGTAAGAAATGTTTCAGTTATCAGAAATAAAAGATTTAGAGCTGCTTTTATTATCTCTAAATACCCACATAATTTAAAAGCCTTTTGTTAAATCTACCAAGAACTTTCAACTCAGACAGAGGATAGAGTAGAGATGATAGTTGGTATTCTTGGTCTGTGACATTAGAAAACTCAGTATTTCTTTTACTATCTTGCCCATAGTGAAAGGTAGGGGTCCCAGTTGCCCATTTTTTCTGCTTTTAGGTATATGAAAAAATGATTTGTGCTAATTAATACTCACTTTCCATTCTCCCTCCTTTGTAGTAAAATTCTCAGGAGAACATGGTCACCAAAGTGAAGACTTTATTTCCATCCTTGATAATATAGGTAGCTCTACAGCTAAGTTTCAACTAATAAAATATGAGTATATACAATGTGTACCATTGCTAAGTCCTGCCCTTGAAGAGAACAGGCATGAATGCCTTGGTCTCTCTCCCCTGTTTAGAAGGCAACTATGATGCTAGAAATGGAAGCAATCATTTTAGACCGTGAGATGGAATCCACATATTGGGGACTGCAAAGCGAAAATGCAAAAAAGAGCTTGCTCTACAATATCAGTCCTAGATTCCTAGTCTTGGACTCCTATGTGAGAAGGAAACAAACTTCCACTTATTTAAGCTGCAACACATTATTTTGATCTCAAATTTAATAACTGAACTGATAATCTGACAATTATAGAAGAAAGTAATTATTTTCTAAGAGTATGTTTGAAAGACTAATTGATTGGGGGTTATGATACTCAGCATTAAAAAATAACACCGTAACATTCAGATTCAGTGTCATGAGATACAGAATTTGGTGATTTCAGACAAACAAACTAGCAAATTAAAAGTAGTTTCATATTTGAAAGTGAAGTCATTAGCATTCTTATCTATGAAATATAGCTAATGGCCAACCAGTCAAGCTGGTACACTGAATTCATCTCCTGTTTCTGCTCACTTGTTGGGGAGCATGTGGACAGGACAAAAAGACCCAGTACTTTCTAACAAAGGAAGCTCCAAAACAGGTAAAAGGCACCTCGTTTCCTCCCTTGCAGAATACAGAAGGAGAAAACAGTCAGTGTGACTCTCAGAAGGTGACTAGGTGATATGGAAAAGGGCAGGAATCCCGCAACACTGACATAATGACACCTGAAACTGTCTTCTACATTCGTTCACAGAAACACAGTAAGCATTTGAAACTGCTGAAACTGGTCAATGCAGGTGGGCTAGGCACACAGTCACTCACACATCCATTTATTCAGTTACATTTAACCCTGCACTTAATAAAGAATCTAAACTAACAAATAGCAATTCGTTTTCACCCACTTCTTTGTACTACTGGTGACTGGACTTGGAACCTAGTGATTTAAATAAATTGTACCACTCCACCCTTAGAAGACTGTATTCTAAAGCCTTACTCTAGCTGTAAGTTCTAGAGAATTTACAATCTATTGTGTTAAATGTTATTTCCTTAAATAAAGGGGGATTTCTATTTTTCATAAGAGAAGGAAATGGCACCCCACTCCAGTGTTCTTGCCTGGAGAATCCCAGGGATGGGGGAGCCTGGTGGGCTGCCGTCCATGGGGTCGCACAGGGTCGGACATGACTGAAGCGACTTAGCAGCAGCAGCAGCTAATATGCTTGGAAAATCCCATATTTTTAGAGATAAGTAGTAGACTCTACTTTTCTCTGGAAAAAAATTGAAAATGCTATTTCTGGTGCTTTGTTTACTTTATTGAAGTACTGCTCATCTTTCCAAATACAGTTCTGTTAAAGGAATTTACTCTGCTTTTGGGACCTTTAGTACAGAATTTATATTCACAACGTTCTATACTAAACTAAGAATTTTGACAGTCACTAATGGCGTGGTAAAAAATAATGGGTCCAATTTTCTGGTAAAGCAGGAAGAAAACTGTTCTCCTTCTTGGAAGTGTTGAATTAATTGGAAAAAAATACTTATAGTAATCACAGTGGCTTATTCTGATAAAAAGTTGGTTGCAGTAATTTTATTTTTCTTTTGCATATTGATTATCTCTAGCCCTATGATAATAAATGAGAGCAAACACTCATTTAATTATTGATTACACTTTATCATTTAACAAAAAACTTTACAAGAGCTTATCACAAGAAAATCTTATAATAACTTATCTCATGTGAACTGTAAACACATTTGGCTATTTAGTTTATATAATATGAAGCTAATGCTGTTAACTTTGGATAGGATGTGAACATAAAGAAGTCTAAGGATTTACATAAATCAATAAACAGTGAATTAAGATCTTTGTGTAAAAAATTGAAAGGAACTTGAAATGCATACATTCCCTATTTTACATGTGCTGAATTTTGCAGGGGGAAAACAACTTAATTTAGGAGAGTTTGCTTTTTACAGATTATACAAAAAATGACTGACATTTGATAAACTAGGACTAGATATGACTATATGATAGTATTGTGGCAACTTAATCATCCTCAAACTGTTTCTATTCTTAAAGCTGGAGTCTGAGTTGATTATTTCCTCTTGCCTTATATAGTTTGGAATATTTTAATGTTTCTGCTCTGTATTTTTAACCAAATCTTTAATCTTCCTTTCAGAGGTCATTGGAAGCTGGAATTATTATATTTAGTTATTTATAATATTTCACTGAAAGAATATTTCATTTGGTTTTTATATCTGAAATTGTAATCCACTTTTACAGGTGTGGAAGTATCATAGAGAGATTAGTTTCTCTAAGGCCATAATGGAAAGAAGTTAGAAGTCAAATACCAATGTTCTAAATCCAGAAGTTTATTCTTTTAGTGATAATTCTTAAGTCTGGAAGTCAAGGCCCTAATATATTTCCAAGGAGGGTTGTGATTCCCTGTTTATTGCTTTCATTCCTTTAAGTCTCTTATTTTATATATATGGTGATTATATTTGAATTGTGTGAAGACTGACAAATTTTTAGCAGTGATCAAAACTATTGACATCTTGCATAATACTAACCTATTAAAAAAAAAAGATGTAAAGAGTTTACAGAGTTTCACCTTCTATATGAGTGTCTTCCATCTAAACTCCTAAATCTAAGAAAACTCTTGAGCAGTTTGATTTACTATCTATGTTACTAAAGCACATATGTTACAAAACCTTTGACTGTGTGGATCACAATGAATTGTGGAAAATTCTGAAAGAGATGGGAATACCAGACCACCTGACCTGCCTCTTGAAAAATCTGTATGCAGGTCAGGGAGCAGCAGTTAGAACTGGACAGACCTGGAACTGGAACAACAGACTAGTTCCAAATCTGGAAAGGAGTACGTCAAGGCTGTGTATTGTCACCCTGCTTATTTAACTTATATGTAGAGCACATCATGAGAAACGCTGGGCTGGGAGAAGCACAAGCTGGAATCAAGATTGCCAGGAGAAATATCAGTACCCTCAGATATGCAGATGATACCACCCTTATGGCAGAAAGTGAAGAAGAACTAAAGAGCCTCTTGATGAAAGTGAAAGAGGAGAGTGAAAAAGTTGGCTTAAAACTTGACATTCAAAACTAAGATCATGGCATCCAGTCCCATCACTTGATGGCAAACAGATGGGGAAACAATGGAAAGAGTGACAGATTTTATCTTTTTGGGCTCCAAAATCACTGCAGATGGTGAGTTCAGCCATGAAATTAAAAGACGATTGTCCTTGGAAGAAAAGTTATGACCAACCTAGAAAACGTATTAAAAAGCAGAGACATTACTTTGCCAACAAAGATCTAGTCAAAGCTATTGTTTTTCCACTGTTCATGTATGCATATGAGTGTTATTCTATAAAGAAAGCTGAGCACAGAAGAATTGATGCTTTTGAACTGTGGTGTTAGGTAAGACTCTTGAGAGTCACTTGGATATCAAGGAGATCCAACCAGTCCATCCTAAAGGAAATCAGTCCTGAATATTCTTTGGAAGGACTGATGTTGAAGCTGAAACTCCAATACTTTGGCCACCTGATGCAAAGAGCTGACTCGTGTGAAAAGACCCTGATACTGGGAAAGATTGATGGTGGGAGGAGAAGGGGACAACAGAGGGTGAGATGCTTGGATGGCATCACTGACTCAATGGACATGAGTTTGAGTATACTCTGGGAGTTGGTGAGGGACAGGAAGGCCTGGCATGCTGCAGTCCATGGGTTCACAAAGAGTCGAACATGACTGAGTGACTGAACTGACTGAACTTACTGATTTTTAAACGCTGTCTTAAGGGATAAGAGGAGCAATCATGGAGCTTCCCTAGCGACTTAGCAGTAAAGAATCCACCTGCCATTGCAGGAGAGGTGGGTTTGATTCCTGAGTTGAGAAGATGCCCTGGAGAAGGAAACGGCAACCCACTCCAGTGTTCTTGCCTTGGAAATCCCATGGACAGAGAAGCTCGGTGGGCTACAGTCCATGTGGCTGCAAAAGAGCTGGATATGTCTTAGTGACTAAACAAGAGCAGGCATATCGGCATTTCTAGACAGCAGTTATTTTTTTGTATATGCTAGATGCCAGAAAACTACATGCTACTTGGAATGAGAGATATTATAAGTTATGATATAATGAAAAGTGTTTAGTAATCAGATAGACCTAGCTTCCAGTGCTAGCTTTGCCATTGCTTACTGTGTGTACTTTGATAAATTAAGCACCTTCTCTGATCTTGCAGATTTAGGAATGATAATTTTTTAAAATGTACTCTTAAAGGGTCTATTGCAGGATTTCACAGATATTAAGTGGCCTACATATGATTTTTTTCTTCCCTAGAATTTGAAACTAAACATGAGAGGCCATCCATGGGTTGAAAGACAATGAAGAATCTATGTATTTTTACCAAATTGTTCTGCTCTTTTTATATATATTGAAACCTAATCATGCAGCTATTTTAGGATTTTATTAACTTGGTGTCTCGTGTCAGAAAGCTTGAACTCTTTCTGCCTGTGGCCCTCTCCAACTATGATAAACTAACTGTGCTGAGTTTCCTCAATTGCATGTAGACTGGGAGATATCTTCCTGATAGTATTATCCAAAGGATTAATTATGGATAAATATAACAGTTGTAGAAATAAATTTTCAATTATAGAGTATAATATAAATGCACAGGCCATTTTTGTCACTTTTATTATTGCCATTATTTCCAATATTTATGACTTTCAACATTTACTGAAAAGACATTTAACAATTATTTATGAAACATTAATATGCATCCTATTTTTATACACAGAAGTCGACAAAATCTAAGAAACAGTCTAAGGGAAAACACAAAAGCAGGACTAAGTATGAAAAGCACTTGCATTTTCTATGAAATAAGTATGAGTTTAAGGATGCATACTGCATTATACAGTGTGCAAATTTTTAAGAGAAAGACTGTAGGTTAAAACTTATCTTCTTTGCAATTTCATAATCAGCCTTTTCAAATATGAGAAATTGTGACATTCTATTCGATAGTGAGTCGTCTATTAAGGATTATCCTTTCAAAATTCTCACCCTGTTTTCCATATTCATAACAAATCACATCTCCTATTTATGTGGGAACTGTTTGCTCCAAATGCCACCTCTTCCTTCTGATCTCTCATAATCAGGCCAAGATGTGCTCATGCCAGAGCATCACAGCAGTAACCACAGCCAAGAGCTCAGGGTTTCTAAACCTGATTAGTTTCTGCAATTTATATTTCATCATTGACATATCAGTCTTTTAACAGATCGAGGACTGTGCATGTTTGAAATGAAATTTACACATTTGACAACTGAAGAAGATTGTTTATTTCTTCAAGAAATTAATTCACTCTTAATGAAGAATGAAAGACTGACTGAATCATTCATCAGTGTAACCTCTTTCATCTTCTAGAAATCAACCCTTCATTTATAGGACTTTAAGAGAGAGTATTATTTTCCATAAACCTAATAATTGTTCAAAATAATTCCAACTTTTAACTGGACATTTTGTCTTAAACATTTTATTTCACTAAGTTATTAAACATGAATATTAGACAAATTAAGAATAAATAAAATTGGCATTGAGTGAGTATTCTGTGAATCATTTGTAATTTCCCCTTAAACACCCATAATAACTTATTGAAAGAACACCTTTAACAAACACTAAGAATATTTGCAAGATTTTATTTAAAAAATTTAAACTAAAATCTTATGTGGGTAATACAGTATTCACAATGTTTCATACAGAGAGAAATTCTGCCACATGAACCCTCTGATGGAATAGGCTTAATCTCTCTATTATACTCTATAGTAAGAGTTCAGGAATTGCACCACTTTGAAAACTGAACCTGCCTAATCTGTTGTGTGCATGTGTGTCTGTGTGTGTGTGTGCAAGTGTGTGACCAGATGTAATTCTTGTCCATTTGCCCCAATTCTATCACTTCTCATTTTGCTAATATTTAGTAACAGTATCAGCAAACAAAAAAGATAAGGCAGAATGTAGAAGGCCCTGGAGGTGAAATATTTCCCTGTTCATTCTCTGTAATATGGTCAGGAAGAGAAATGATTGTGCTTTATAGGGACTCCAGGCTTCGTTTCCATTATTTAGTGTCAAATTCAAATTCATTTTTTTTCTTGACGTTCAAAAATCTGAAATAAATTGATCCAAGTAATGATCACATTTCATTAATGTTTCCATTTATAGCAATTTGTTTGATTTTTAGATTTGTAACTTTAAATAATAAAATTATTCTTTCATGAAAATATTTGAATTTAAAATATTGCATCTAATAATACATAATATTTAGTATGCTTTAAGCATGAACTAACAAGATGTTGTGATTGTTTTATTTGTATTATTATTATTCCAAGTAATTATATGAGAGATATGACTATTATACTTATTTCTCAAATGACAGTTGGGTATAGAGAGGCTCAGTACATTGCTCAATGTTACTACCCTTTGGGTAATGACAAGGGTTGTTCAAGTGGAGGCCAAACTTGAACCTAGACTGCCTAGTACTCTTATTAATGCTCAATTGTTTGTATGTTCCCTTCAAGGACATAAAGATCTGCTTTTTATGTCTTCATTATCTGTCTTCTACATTTATTAACTTATCTGGAATATGTTTTAAGGCTTAGTATCCTTATGATTATACAATGGAAGTGAGAAATAGATTTAAGGGACTAGATCTGATAGATAGAGTACCTGATGAACTATGGACTGAGGTTCGTGACATTGTACAGGAGACAGGGATCAAGACCATCCCCATGGAAAAGAAATTTTGCAAAAAAAGCAAAATGGCTATCTGGGGAGGCCTTACAAATAGCTGTGAAAAGAAAAGTGAAAAGCAAAGGAGAAAAGGAAAGATATAAACATCTGAATGCAGAATTCCTAAGAATAGCAAGAAGAGATAAGAAAGCCTTCCTCAGCGATCAATGCAAAGAAATAGAGGAAAACAACAGAATGGGAAAGACTAGAAATCTCTTCAAGAAAATTAGAGATACCAGGGGAACATTTCATGTAAAGATGGGCTCGATAAAGGACAGAAATGGTATGAACCTAACAGAAGGAGAAGATATTAGGAAGAGGTGGCAAGAATACACAGAAGAACTGTACAAAAAAGATCTTCACAACCCAGATAATCACGTTGGTGTGATCACTCACCTAGAGCAAGACATCCTGTAGGCTCCAAAATCACTGCAGATGGTGACTGCAGCCATAAAATTAAAAGACGCTTACTCCTTGGAAGAAAAGTTATGACTAACCTAGACAGCATATTCAAAAGCAGAGACATTACTTTGCCAACAAAGGTCCATCTAGTCAAGGCTTTGATTTTTCCAGTGGTCATGTATGGACGTGAGAGTTGGGTTGTGAAGAAAGCTGAACGCTGAAGAATTGATGCTTTTGAAGTGTGGTGTTGGTCCCTTGGACTGCAAGGAGATCCAACCAGTCCATTCTAAAGGAGATCAGCCCTGGGTGTTCTTTGGAAGGACTGATGCTAAGGCTGAAACTCTAGTACTTTGGCCACCTCATGCAAAGAGTTGACTCATTGGGAAAGACTCTGATGCTTGGGGGGATTGGGGGACAGGAGGAAAAGGGAATGACAGAGGATGAGATGGCTGGATGGCATCACCAACTCGATGGACGTGAGTATGAGTGAACTCCGGGAGGTGGTGATGGACAGGGAGGCCTGGCATTCTGCGATTCATGGGGTCGCAGACAGTTAGACACGGCTGAGCCACTGAACTGAACTGAACTGAACTTTTCTTCTATTTGTTACACAGCGACTTAAACTTTTCCTCCACATACAAATTTAATATTCTGAATTTTATACAGTTGAAAATCTTCAATGACATCACATTTTCCTTTATGTTGTTTAACATTTCAGCTTCATTTTCAATTACTTCCTACTCTGTGGGAGAGGGTCAGGTTGGGATGATTTGGGAGAATGGCATTGAAAAGTATAATATCATTTGTGAAATGAATCGCCAGTCCAGGTTCAATGCAGGATACAGGATACTTGGGGCTGGTCGTCCCAGGATGCTCTGGGATGACCCAGAGGGATGGTACGGGGAGGGAGGAGGGAGAGGGGTTCAGGATGGGGAACACGTGTATACCTGTGGTGGATTCATGTTGATGTATGGCAAAACCAATACAATGTTGTTAAGTAATTAACCTCCAATTAAAATAAATAAATTTATATTAAAAAATGATAGTAAAAAAATAAATTACTTCCTAAGAGTGGAAAGCTGCAGCTTTCTCATAGTTTTTTTTTTTTTTTCCTGTTTCCTGAATTACCATTATCATCATTGTTACCATCGCTATCATTAACATCATCCTGTTACTTTTACACTAAGACCAGCATCTTCTGTTGAGAATTTACAGTATGTCTCTTGGCTCCAATTGTAAATCCTCCATTTCCCTTATGGTTTGCCGTACCTTCAAGACTTGCCTCAGTTGGTCCCCAAACTGCACATTTCCTGTGGAGGTTTTCATTTGCTAGTTGTGGTTGCAATGTGTTTTCCACCATATTATTATTTCATTCTGGTAATTTTAGTAAGTTTTCATATGAGGGGCGAAAACACCTGCTTTTATGCCCCATCTTTTCCTAAAATCAAAGTTGCATGTCCTCTTGCTTAGTAAAGCTTATTAAAGACTCTAATTAGATTGTACTTTCTTTCTTTCATGTTGAACAATTTGGCTTTCTTGGGAGGGACTTGTAGAGGGGAGGAAAAATAATTTTTCTCTACCCTTCTAGGTTCTTGTCTAAGACCTCCCCCCTTTAATAAAAAGGCAGATTAATAGGAGGAGAACAAATTTAATTATGTAAATATGCTGGCGTGCATGCTAAGTCTCTTCAGTCATGCCCGACTCTTTGTAACATCATGAACTGTAGCCCGCCAGACTCCTCGGCCTTCTTTATGGTCCAGCTCTGACACCCACACCTGACTACTGGAAAAACTATAGCTTTGACTATAAGACCTTTGTCAGCAAAGTGATGTCTTTGCTTTTTAATACACTGTCTAGATTTGTCATTACTTTCCTTCCAAGGAGCAAGTGTCTTTTAATTTCATGGCTGTAGGTAGTCTGATCATCAAAAGATTGTTGGTAATTAAGGAAAACCAGATATCTCAAGTTAAAGAATTTAGCACTTTTCTGTGTATGGGAAGATGCAAGCCTCTGGGCTCACGGAAATCCTTTCTTTCATATGCATCTCAGCCATCTGGAGCCAGTATCCTTTTTTTCCCCTCAGTGTTCACCACAGGGAGTGGCTGCAGCCAGAAAGTATTGTCTGCAATACCAGATCGCAGGTATTGTTCTTCTTCCTATTTGCCCTGGAAGGCTGGAACACTGATGACTGTGACATCCTTGTTTATTGACATAGTAGGAAGTACTCCATTTCTCAAGTGTTTCGGTATAGTTTCTTATATTTCAGGTTTGTTGAGTTTTTTCCATCAGTGAGTTAGTATGTATGTGAATGTATGTGAAGTCGCTCAGTCATGTCTGACTCTTTGCGACCCCATGGACTGTAGCCTACCAGGTTCCTTAGTCTGTGAAATTTTCCAGGCAAGAGCACTGGAGTGGGTTGCCATTTCCTTAGTTTTTATCAAAACTATAATTTTTCAGCCATTATTTCTTCAAAAAATTTTCTGTTTCTCCCCCCTCATCTTTCAGGGACTCCAGTTATTAATAGATATATATCATGCTGGTTTAATTGTCTCCATAATATAATTCGAAGTTAACTTTCTCCAGTATTTATCTTTCTTTGTTTAATTTTAGATATTTTCTGTTAATGTGAATTTAAATTTCTTTATGATTTCCTTTTCTGCTGTGTAGCTAGGAGGAAGTAGAGGTATGTGCAACATCTATATTTCAGTTCATTCTGAAATGTTTAATCAGAATAACATTTTGAAGATTCTCATGTGGTAACTTTTCAGGTTTTATTGGATAAAAATCCTCTCTCATTTTATTCTGAATATATGTCCTACTTTCCTCTGTGTCATTCTAAGATGACCACTGAATATATCAAGAAGGAGAATTGCTCAGGCAACCTCATAATAGTTGGAAGAAATGTGGTATCCTTTGATCTTATGGCATTGTTTGGATTTCTGCATTTCTTTCCTGTGAGGTCATACGTTAAAAATGTTCTTTAAGCTGGGGCCATAATATGTAGCTATTCTGCTAGCATCTTCTAGTTGAGTCTGTGATTAATATAATTCATAGCTTGTTTTCTTGGTTTAGTCATTACTAGGTGGTATTTCCATTTGTTCTAATTTGTTAGCTGGCAGATTGAGTGCAGCACTTTCACAGCATCATCTTTCAGGATTTGAAACAGTTCAACTGGAATTCCATCACCTCCACTAGCTTTGTTCGTAGTGATGATTTCTAAGGCCCACTTGACTTCACATTCCAAGATGTCTGGCTCTAGATTAGTGATCACATCATCATGATTATCTGGGTCGTGAAGCTGCAAGGAGATCCAACCAGTCTATTCTGAAGGAGATCAGCCCTGGGATTTCTTTGGAAGGACTGATGCTAAAGCTGAAACTCCAGTACTTTGGCCACCTCATGCGAAGAGTTGACTCATTGGAAAAGACTCTGATGCTGGGAGGGATTGGGGGCAGGAGGAGAAGGGGACGACCGAGGATGAGATGGCTGGATGGCATCACTGACTCGATGGATGTGAGTCTGAGTGATCTCTGAGAGATGGTGATGAGCAGGGAGGCCTGGCGTGCTGCGATTCATGGGGTCGCAAAGAGTCGGACACGACTGAGTGACTGAACTGAACTGAATTTGTTCATGTTTTGGATTTTCCTGGATATATCCTGCCATGCTTTCTACCAAGCATGTTTGTAAACCATAGACTCCACAGTGTCTTATGTACCATTATCTTACCCTATTGAGTCCATTGGTCCTCAGCTCAGTTATCTTTATTGACTTACCACAAGAGAATGTGGTAAACTCGGGTCCTCTCTTTGTCATTTAGGTGACAAAGATTGTTTGGATAAACTATGCTTGGATCCTTCATGGCCAAATTGTCTTGCACTACCAGATTTATTCTTAAGAAACTCAGCTCCAAGTTGGTTCAGTTCAGTTCAGTTGCTTAGTCGTGTCCGACTCTGCGACCCCATGAATCACAGCACGCCAGGCCTCTCTGTTCATCACCATCTCCCGGAGGTCACTCAGACTCACGTCCATCAAGTCCGTGATGCCATCCAGCCATCTCATCCTCTGTCGTCCCCTTCTCCTCCTGCCCCCAATCCCTCCCAGCATCAGAGTCTTTTCCAATGAGTCAACTCTTCTCATAAGGTAGCCAAAGTACTGGAGTTTCAGCTTTAGCATCATTCCTTCCAAAGAAATCCCAGGGCTGATCTCCTTCAGAATGGACTGGTTGGATCTCCTTGCATTCCCCTGGACTCTCAAGAGTCTTCTCCAACACCATAGTTCGAAAGCATCAATTCTTCGGTGCTCAGCCTTCTTCACAGTCCAACTCTCGCATCCATACATGACCACAGGAAAAACCATAGCCTTGACTAGATGGATCTTAGTCGGCAAAGTAATGTCTCTGCTTTTGAATATACTATCTAGGTTGGACATAACTTTTCTTCCAAGGCGTAAGCGTCTTTTAATTTCATGGCTGCAGTCACCATCTGCAGTGATTTTGGAGCCCCAAAAAATAAAGTCTGACACTGTTTCCACTGTTTCCCCATCTATTTCCCATGGAGTGATGGGACCGGATGCCATGATCTTCGTTTTCTGAATGTTGAGCTTTCAGCCAACTTTTTCACTCTCCTCTTTCACTTTCATCAAGAGGCTTTTGAGTTCCTCTTCACTTTCTGCCATAAGGGTGGTGTCATCTGCATATCTGAGGTTATTGATATCCAAGTTGGTAGATGGATATAAATTTTTCAACAATAAGTAGTTAGAAATCCCTTGTGCACCTACATTTCTCATTAATCTATGTGATATACATCTACCCTCTAGGAGTTCAGTTAGGAGATGAGAGATAGAAATATTGTAAAGTAACCTCCAATTAAAATAAATAAATTATATTTAAAGAAATATATGCTTCATTACAGTCCTTCATTTTCTATCACGTTTCTTTTCCATAAAGGCATTTGGTAGAACATGAAAGAAATTTTATTTCCTTTCCAATCTGGCTAGACTTTTAAGGGTAAATTTTAAGTTTCATACTTTTCTAGATTATATTATACTTTCTGAGACTGGCTTCATGGCTTCACCATAATTATGGATGGATGGGACTTAGAAGAGAGACTTACAATGACAAAGAAGCATATATCAAAATACTTGTAAAAGCATATATGTTTCTCACAGATAGAAAATGAAAATGTATAAGTATATATAAAAACAGTCACTGCCTCAGTATTATTCCAGAAATCAATTAGAAGGAATAGGTTCAAGCAAGACTTTTAATTATGATACAGATAGACATTTATTGGGAGCCTTTTATCAGAAATCTAAATTTTCTCTGCTTTGTATGGAACACCAACATAGTCAGCTATGCACATTTTTCTCAATAGCAAATGCTTTTGTAGGATACAATAGAAATTAATCAGTTTACTAGGGGAAATCGCACATAAAAATGTGATCCCTTGAAGCCATTTGAATAGTCTGATCTTAGTCAAGACAACATAACTAAAAATTGAAGGAAATATCATTAGGGGGACCTTTTGGAACTTTGAAAATATGGTAGTTGTAGCTGACACTTGGTGTATCATACTTGGTGAGAGTAAGAATGGGGTCATTTTTACTGTGGCAAAGTAATATATCTTCCACTCTGTGCTAGTCTGTTTCTATTTAGATTCTTCTGATACAGTGCTGGAATTTTTAGAACTATGCCTCATGGGGCAGCCAAAGGCTTGGCATTTGCCTTTTTTTCTCATCTCCGGTTCTTCTGTTTTTACCAATGCATAGAGTGGTGGTTATACTATTGAGGCCCATTAAATGTCACAACACTAATGTTCATAAGAGATACCCATGCTGATGTTAATTTCCCTTGCTGTCTGCCCCAATGCAATCCAATCTTGCTTCTGACAATCACATGGCTTCTGTTGCAGGCAACATCTCTTGATATATATAGTACAAATGACTCTTAACTCTAAGCATGACTTTAGCCTTGGGATGTCCCATAGAGTTGGAAGATAAACAGCTGTTTTGGTTTTTCCCCAGCTGTTTCATTGCAGTTGTTTTATTGCTGTACTCTCAGAAATCAGGCATGAATGCATAGGACTGTTCCAGAAGCCAAGTTCAGTGAAAGACACAAGGCTGTTCTGAGAATCACTAGTCCCCTCTACCTCTTGTAAATTGCTTCTAAGTCAAAGTTGTAATTCTCAATGGTCTTCTCCTGGAGTTAATAATTCAGTGGAAATGTTTTCATTCCCTTTTGCTTATCTTAATTCAATCCTGTAGACATGTCCAGAGGTAGCAAAAAATTAGAGAAAATATATTAACCCAAATGGATAACACTGGGAAGAGAGCAAACTTCAGAAAGAGGGAATCAAACATTCTGTTTTGGACATTTAGGTTTGAGCTTTCTATTAAAGTAATTCATTATGAAGCAATAATAACTGGAATAGTAAGTAGAACAGACAATACAGTACAAATGTCAAGATAATGTGTCAGCTAGCTTTGGCTATGTAACTAAACATACCAAAATGTAAAACAATAATTGTTTCATATAGCTCATCATTCTGTGGGTCAGGTAAGAAAGTTTTCTTGTCCAGATTGTCTTGACTGATTATCTGGGGTCAGATGGTAGGTCCACTGGCAACGAAGTGATTTAGGATAGTCTTGCTTACATGTCTGGTGTAGGGCAGCTTGTTGGCAGGGCACCTACATCTTCATCACATGGCCTTTCTAGAGCTAACTTGGATCCATTCAGATGGTAGCCTCAGGGTTTTAAATACAGCAAGCAAGGAAACCTCTGTGGGTAATCTCTTTCAAACTGTGACTTGGGACACGTTTGTTAATATCCTATTGGCAAAACAAAGTCACATGAAAAACCCAGTGTCAATACAATAGAGGGTCTTGCAAGCAAGTAGATATAGGTAGGGGAGCATTGCAATCATTTTTGCATACAATCTGCCAAAGAAAAAACTACGTATAAGATTGTATTTTGGCTGTGTTGTGTAGCATGTGGAATCTTAGTTCCCCAATCAGGGATCAAACCTGTGCCCTCTGCCATGGAAGTGTGGAGTCCTAATCTAGACTGCTAGGGAAGTCCCACTACCTGTGAGCTTCTTGTTGTTGAATCTAGACGTATGAATGGAATTGAAAAAGTCAGAGAAATAACGAGTCATCAGAGATGCCAACTGGAGAAGGAAATGGCACCCCACTCCAGTATTCTTACCTGAAAAATCCCATGGACGGAGGAGCCTGGTAGGCTACAGACCATGGGGTCGCAAAGAGTCAGACACGACTGAACGACTTCACTTTCACTTTTCACTTTCATGCATTGAAGAAGGAAATGGCAACCCACTCCAGTGTTCTTGCCTGGAGAATCCCAGGGATGGAGGAGCCTGGTGGGCTGCTGTCTGTGGGGTCACACAGAGTCAGACATGACTGAAGCGACTTAGCAGCAGCAGCAGAACCGTCAATATAACTCCAGTGGATGTGGCACAGTGAAACACATTCTCTTTGTGGAAATTATTGACCTCATTGGGGAGTTCTGAAAATGGAATGCATACATGCATTGCTTACTTCTTATTCCATGCCAGTTTTCTAGATTTTCATGTTGGTTATAGGTTTGCTTATATTGGGAATCCAAAACATGTTGCACTGATTTTATGATACCCATCTAAGATCTTAAATGCACATTACAATCACATAGGTACATAAAATACAACTTTTAATTTTCCCACAACTGATTGGGTCTTCTTCATTTCATCTAATTTGTGTCTTTTGTACCTTCCTTTGCCTGCTTTGTAAATACTTATTTATCTTTCACAAAGCCTTTTCTTTCTTTTCTTGATCAAGATTAAAAGATAGGGTCAATGCATGAATGCAATTGAGTACCTGACAGCTTATTAAGGTAAACATAGACAGAGTGCCTGAAGAACTATAGACAGAGGTTTGTGACATTGTACAAGAGGCAATCATCAAAACCATTGACAAGAAAAAGAAATGTAAAAAGGAAAAACTGTTGTCTGAGGAGTCCTTACCAATAGCTGAGAATGGAAGAGTAGTGAAAGGCAAAGGAGAAAAGGAAAGATACACCTATTTGAATGCAGAGTTCCAAAGAATAGCACAGAGAGAAAAAAAGACTTCCTCAGTGATCAATGTGAAGAAATAGAGGAAAATAGTAGAATGGGAAAGGCTAGAGATCTCTTCAAGAAAATTAGTGATACCAATGGAACATTTCATGCAAAGATGGGCACAATAAGAACAGAAATGGTGTGGACCTAACAGAAGCAGAAGATATTAAGCAAAGGTGGCAAGAATACACAGAAGAACTATACAAAAAAGATCTTCACGACCCAGATAGCCACAATGATGTGATCACTCACCTAGATCCTGGAATGTGAAGTCAAGTGGGCCTTAGGAAGCATCACTACAACAAAGCTAGTGGAGGTGATGGAATTCCATTTGAGCATTTCAAATCCTGAAAGATGATGATATGAAAGTGATACACTCAATATGCCAGCAAATTTGGAAAACTCAGCAGTGGCCACAGGACTGGAAAAGATCCATTTTCATTCCAATCCCAAAGAAAAGCAATGCCAAAGAATGTTCAAATTACTGCATGATTGCACTCTTCTCACATGCTAGCAAGTAATGCTCAAATTCTCCAAGCCAGGCTTCAACAGTGTGTGAACCATGAATTTCCAGATGTTCAAGCTGGATTTAGAAAAGGCAGAGCAACCAGAGATCAAATTGCCAACATCCACTGGATCATCGACAAAGCAAGAGAGTTCCAGAAAACCATCTACTTCTGCTTTATTGACTATGCCAAAGCCTTTGACTGTGTGGATCACAACAAACTGAAAAATTCTTCAAGAGATGGGAATATAAGACCACCTTACCTGCCTCCTGAGAAATCTGTATGCAGGTCAAGAAGTAACAGTTAAAACTGGACATAGAACAACAGATTGGTTCCAAATAGGGAAAGGAGTACGTCAAGGCTGTATATTGTCACCCTGCTTATTTAACTTATATGCAGAGCATATGATGTGAAATGCCAGGTTGGATGAAGCACAAGTTGGAATTAAGATTTCCAGGAGAAATATCAATAGCCTCCGATATACAGATGACAACACCCTTATGGCGGAAAGCAAAGAAGAACTAAAGAGCCTCCAGATGAAAGTGAAAGAGGAGAGTGAAAAAATTGGTTTAAAACTCAACATTCAGAAAACTAAGGTCATGGCATCCAGTCCCATCACTTCATGGCAAATAGATGGGGAAACAATGGAAACAGTGACAGACCTTATTTTTGGGGGGCTCCAAAATCACTGCAGATGGTGACTGCAGCTGTGAAATTAAAAGATGCTTGCTCCTTGGAAGAAAAGTTATGACCAACCTAGACAGCATATTAAAAAGCAGAGACATTACTTTGCCAACAAAGGTCCATCTCGTCAAAGCTATAGTTTTTCCAGTAGTCATGTATGGATGTGAGAGTTGGACTATAAATAAAGCTAAGTGCTGAAGAATTGATGCTTTTGAACTGTGGTGTTGGAGAAGACTCTTGGGAGTCCCTTGAACTGCAAGGAAATCAAACCAGTCAATCCTAAAGGAAATCTGTCCTGGATATTCATTGAAAGGAGTGATGCTGAAGCTGAAACTCCAATACTTTGGCCACCTGATGTGAAGAACTGACTCATTTGAAAAGACCCTGACCCTGGGAATGATTGAAGGTAGGAGGAAAAGGGGATGACAGAGAATGAGATGGTTGGATGGCATCACCGACTTGATGGACATGAGTTTTAGAAAGCTTTGGGAGTTGGTGATGGACAGGGAGGCCTGGCGTGCTGCAGTCCATGGGGTCACGGAGTTGGGCAAACTGAGTGATTGAACTGATAGCTCAGTTCAGTTCAGTTGCTCAGTCGCGTCCGGCTCTTTGCGACCCCATGGACTGCAGCACGCCAGGCCTCCCTGTCCATCACCAACTACCGGAGTCCACCCAAACCCATGTCCTTTGAGTCGGTGATGCCATCCAACCATCTCATCCTCTGTCGGCCCCTTCTCCTCCTGCCCTCAATCTTTCCCAGCATCAGGGTATTTTCAAATGAGTCAGCTCTTTGCATCAGCTGGCCAAAGTATTGGATTTTCAGCTTCAACATCAATCCTTCCAGTGAATACCCAGGACTGATTTCCTTTAGGATGGACTGGTTGGATCTTGCAGTCCAAGGGACTTCCAGTTAATGTTTTTATTTTATAGCACAAACATTTAGAAACACCAGATATATAATATTTTCACTACATTTTCTTTTGCTGATGGAAAATCATTATTATATATTTAAGCCCTCAAACAATGAAGTAACTACCTTTTTAAAAGTGTTTGTTCTCTTTCTCCCCTTCTATCTCTCTTTCTATATGTGTGTCTCTAAAGTATTGGTTTAGTTATTTCAAATCCAGTTCAGTTCCTCAGGTTGGCACAAACCATCATCAATCATAGTTAAGAACTAAGATTTACATTCAGGACATTGTGAACTCCTTATCGCAACTTTTATATTTAGGAGTCTGCATCCTTTTGTCAGTCTTTATTCTTTCCCAGAATGAAGGCAGAGATTGCCAATGTATAATCAGTCAGCATATCAAATACCCACCATGTGCCTGGTATCATATTTACTGCTTTCATGGTTCTAACCAGATAACAACTCATTATACTGTTATTGTTTTTGCTTATAATAACCTTATCATTCTAGAAACTTGCATTAAAAAGGCTACTTGTCTTGCTCATGGAAAGACAGGATTGATCAGGTAGTATATGAAGAAATATATATTGAAGATATCAAGCTATGGAACAGTACTTACTGCAGTACATTGATTCCTCACTTCCTTATAAATTGTCATCAAGATAATTGGCATGGATAATATGTAAGCTAGGAGAAGACTTTAGTCTAAAAGAAATGGTATTTTAAAGGAGTTTTCCCTAAGTTGCTTTGTGTTTGGCTATGATTTGGTCTTACTAACTATGTAGTGGAAAGAGGTATCCTCACTGAGTAGATGAGCCTCAACTTTTCTCCTTCTGTGCTAGCCACAAGGTAGATAAATTCCAACACAGAAACTCAATTCAAAGAGAAAACAGTAGGTTGGATCTATATATGGCACTTCCCTTAATTCCTCTAGCGAGCGTGTTTTATAACTATCTACTCTAAGAACAAAGAATATAACTCCTAAAAACAGAAGGTAATAAGTATTACTATTATTGTGTGTGAAAGTCACTCGGTCATGTCTGACTCTTTGCAACCCCATGGACGACTATACAGTCCATGGAATTCTCCAGGCCAGAATACTGGAGTGGGTAGCCATTCCCTTCTCCAGGGGACCTTCCCAACCCAGAGATCAAACCCAGGTCTCCCACACTACAGACAGATTCTTTACCCGCTGAGCCACCAGGGAAGTATTACTATTAGTAATAAGCAGAAAAAAGTGAAGGTGTTAGTTGCTCGGTCATGTCCAACTCTTTGCTATCCCATGGGCTGTCCTCTGCCAGGCTCCCATGTCTCCAGGCAGGAATATTAGAGTGGATTGCTATTTCCTTCTTCAGGGAATCTTCCTGACCCAGAGACTGAAGCCAGGTCTCCTGCATTGCAGGCAGATTCTTTACCAGCTGAGTCACCAGGAACCAGGGAACCATCTAAATTCAAGTTGAGGAAATAAAAGTCTCTAAAGGAAGCATAATCTTCCAAGACATAAGTCAGCTGAAAGATATATTCAATTTACATTGATAAACAGAATTCAGTGTTTCAGTCTGAAGAATACAGACTCTGATAGTTTTATTGCATTCAGGTCTTTACTGGGAATGAAGAGCCCTTTCTTTATATTTGCATAATAAAAGAGCTCACTCACTGAAATGTATCTTCCAGAACAAAGGGACTTTCTGCTAGTGAGGAAAAAATCAGATTGAATGTAGAAGGCAGATACTGGTAGAAATTTTGGAACTTCAGCTTCCCCTGATATTGACTTTCAGTCTTCCTCAGATTTAATAGTCACACACAGGAGGGTCTCATACAAAGCATGTGTACATGTGTACAAATACGTATACAGGAATATGTATTTTAACATATACATGTGTGATATGTGACCATGTATGTCATTGAGTATGGCTATGTGTACATGGGTATGTGATCTTGTATGTGAATGTGTATGAGTACATGTATAGGAGTGGATCTGCAGCAGTGCATTAATAGAGATCTTCTATAGGTGTTAAGGAGTATTGTTGATTTTCTTTCCGTATTTAAAGATTGTTCTTTAAAGTGATCATGCGTTGCTTAGGTAATTAAACATTAAAAGCTATTTCAAAACATTAAAATAATCTATTGGGTAAGAGCTCATTGGGATGAGTAACATTTAAATAACAATAACACAGATTTATCCCAGAACCTGCTTCAGCAGTTAGGCTCTTCCTGTGGAGGGGGACCTCTGGCATCCCCTTTCATTAGGAGAAATTCTAAAATGTATATGGTAAAAGTCAGTTCCCCAATCTTCCCTATTTTCTTTCTTAATTTTTCATTCCAAATATTTTAAATCTCTCAGTTTTCCTCCCTGTTCTCTCCTAGAGTTTTTCATCCCGCTTCATTAGTAAGAGTTTATTAATAGATTTACATTCACTAGCTTAGTTAATGGGCAACTTGCATATCTAGTGGAGAACTCTGTAAGTAAATTTCTTTCCTATAGACTCAAAATCTATTGCAAAATTCAAAAAGTTTTCTTATGTTGGTACTAATAGCTAGAGCTGTTACATTAAATCTTGCTCCTATGGGATATAAGCCTTGCTAAAGAGAGCTGGAGCCTCTGAGACTTGTGGGTATTACTACCTATACCCACAGAGAGGTTCAGTGAGGAGTCACATGTATTCCACTATGGTCTTCATCTCAAAATCTTTTCCTCCACTCTTGGTTTCAAAGTCTAGCTGCTTCTGCTGCTAAGTCACTTCAGTCGTATCCGACTCTGTGCGACCCCATAGAGAGCAGCCCACCAGGCTCCGCCATCCCTGGGATTCTCCAGGCAAGAACACTGGAGTGGGTTGCCATTTCCTTCTCCAATACATGAAAGTGAAAAGTGAAAGTGAAGTCGCTCAGTCGTGTCCGACTCCTAGCGACCCCATGGACTGCAGCCTACCAGGCTCCTCTGTCCATGGGATTTCCCAGGCAAGAGTACTGGAGTGGGGTGCCATTGCCTTCTCCGTTCAAGGTCTAGATTCTCTTTCTATTCATTTCCTGTGGTAAGAGTAGAAAGAGAGCTTTTTGTTACTCTTTTTTTTTTTTTTTTTTTTAATAAAAAGCAAGACAAACCTCAACTTCCTCTGTTGTTCAGCTTTCTCTTTGATTCAAAATTTATAATAAATATCTGGAAGGAAAGAAGTCTTATAGAAAGTTTAATATGGTAAGATGAACACATGAATCTAATTTTATTTCCTCCAGAAAACCACCTGAAAATACAGTAAAATGATTCTTTTTTAAAGGCGTAAATTCCCTAGGATAGGAAAAAAAAAATGAGACGAAAATTAGAACAAAATTTTGGACATTGGAAAATACATTGACACTTGTTACTGTCTGTATGATACAGAATTTGGCTGGCCTTTTTCCCTTGGCTTCTGGGAGGAAAATTCTAAAACCCCTGAAATTTAAGTGAATTATTGTCTTCATTATTCATGAGCCCCTGGGATAATAGCAGAGTTTTTGCTAATGTGGTGACTTATGACGGGCCCCTAGACAACTTCCAGCTGGAGTCTGTTCACCAGAAACATCAACTGTGTGGTTGTGGGGATGGAATTTTGAGCTAAACTGAACCTCCAGGGATAGATGGTAGAGACCGAGTTCAATCATGTGGCCGGTGAGTTAATCAGTCACCTCTAAGCTGTGAAATTCCAAACTCTGGACCTCAAAACTCATTGAAGACTGCTCTTTGATGAATACACTCATATGTCAGAAAGGTGATTTACCCTGATTCCACATGGAGAGGTCACAGAAGCTCTGCATTTTATTTGCTTTATTGTGTCCCAAGCACCATAACGTAGTCCCGTTTTTTAGATTTAAAAAATACATTAATCAAATGACTGATAATATTGCTAAGAGTGGAGTCTGTCTTTCTAGACAGATTTTTTTTTTTTCTGGCTTCCTTGAGTATGGTCAGTAAGTATCTATTGATCTAATAAATAGGATTTAATTTTATTAAATATGTTTCATTAATAAGAATTCCAAATTAACATTTCCTTCTTTATGTCAGAATACTAGATCTCCATAGATTATCTATGAGATTGTAGCATTAGTAAAGGATGATATATTCCACTGGGTGATATTTTGTTTTTCTGAAGCCAGATAAATGATCATCTCATTTTTGTTATTTGTTCTTTGAAAACAGATTTTAAATTCCCAAAAGATTATTTATTTCAATTCCTTTAAGACCAGAGGAAGGTTTATTTCCCTGCACTTATTAGAAGTGATACAAAAATATTTGGGAACATTAAGCAAGATTACTGAGAAATGATATACTGTGTTAACAGGAAGAGCTCTTAGGTTGCTTTTTGTATCCTTAGAACTAATTAAAAAACATTAAACCTTAAACAATAAATAGAAATATTTGTGACTAAAAGGAAGGACAGCAGCACCAATGCTGCCTATTTCTTGCCAGCTCACCTTAGTTTTCATTTATTTGTCCATAATGAAATGTCTTGGAAGAAAGACACTCAAGAAAATTATTTATTCCTTAAAATAACAAAAGATCCATATGAACAACACCAGGATGACAAAATAAGTCATGCTAATAAATAACATATTTTCTTGTTTTTACTTAAAATAGTTAAAGAAAATATGTCTTTGTAAAACCCAAAGTGCAATACACTTTGAGAAAAGCTGTAACGTCACTATAAACAAATGACTTTAGCAATACATTGCTATTGGGTGGAATTTCCTTGTGAATAAGCAAAGAGAACTTTTCTCACTTGATGGGGCTCTGGCAGCAATGATTACAGACCAGGGAACTCACCTGCTGATCAGCGAGGTAATAGAAATTCTGCTGAGAAGACATGGAAACAACCAAAGATCTTGGAAATGTACAAGTTTCACCACTTGTGGCTCTTGCAGGTGCTGTGATAAGTGTGCAATAAAGAAAACCAAAAATATCTGACACTTCTGGTTTGTAAAGGTCTCCTGCCCTGAGTGGCTCTCAAACAGGGGGCGGCAGAGCATCGAAGGCAACAGAGGTGCAATCTCTAAAAGTACAGGTTGCCTCCTGGTGAGACCCATTTGCACTCAGGGGAATAAGTGTTGCCATTAAACAAATTTCTCACCCCATCACTTCAGAAGCGAATATTTTGCTATTTGTATACTGCCAACAAGCAAGGTTTTGCAAACCTTTGTAGAGTTTGGTATTAGCCAATCTTTTCTTTTTTTTTTTTTTTTGCCTTATAGCCATTTAATTGCAAGTGACTGTAATCGATTTTCCAAGTGAAAACAATAAGTGCTTTGCTTTTTGTATAAAGATGAGTTTTGCATTTTGATGTATTTCTCACCAATCTAGGAATTATTCAGACTGAATCATCTTTAGCTCTCCTACTTGACTTATTTAAGGTAAATATTATGTATGTTCTCACTATGGATTTGACTAGGATGCCCAGACTCCTGAAGCATCCACTCTGCCTTCCAGATCACAGTTGTATACAACCACATAAACACTAACATGCAGTTAAGTTTCTGTGCCAACTATTATGGGAAATCAAAAGGGCACCAAAAACATTGGCCAAAATAGGTCTGAGAAGGTTTGTAAAATCGCTTGCATTTGAAATAGGCTTTAAATAATTATCTCAGTGCGAATAAAATGAATATTTATTAACCCGTGTGTCTTTTCTGTGCTACAGACTTTGTTTAGACTATTTCTGCTTTCATTGTTAATTTTCATGTTAATTTTCATGATATCCTAATGAGGCATCTTTGTCTCAATTTTAAAATTAGGAAACACAAGTTTAGGCGGGATAACTATTAAGAATGTATATAACTGATGGAAAAGTGCCAAAGCATAAAAAGAAGAATCCTAAGTCCATGAATGACCAAAGAGAGTAGGAAGACCCTGATAGCCTAGCCTTGTCAGACTGTTATGTGAGAGTAAAGAAAACCACGGTATCATTTAAGTGCCATTGTTGTCTCTTTGAGATAGAGCTGGGCTTCTTTCTCATATATAATTTTACTACTGTGTCCTTGTTTTCTTTTTTACCACCCGTCTTACTAGGTCTCTAGTCACCTTTTTAGTAATCTATCATGACCACATTGACTGTATCCTTTTATCAAGTTGAAGAAGGACCTGCGCAATTTGACCTGAGCAATTTCTTTTTCCATCAGACTTCTTGAACTTCAAGCAGTTGAAAAACACAGATTTTTGTTGCCCTGTAGGTGCTCTGTAATTATGTGCAATATGCACTGTAAACCATCGAGATCTTGGCTCATAAACCAGATTCCTTCATCCTTCTTGTGTAAGTATTAGCAGTGAGGAAAGTGGCAGCAGATGGCGTTCCCCTGGTAACTGTGTTTCTAACTCACCAGTTCCTGTCAGTACCTGCTTGAAGGTTTCAAACTTGTAGGCAGTTTAATACCTTTGACAGATCTGTTGAAGAAACAGCTGAGAGAATCTCTGAGAGCAACAGCTTTCTAAAACTCTCAGCTTGCTGCATCCAGTTCATTTGGAGGGCATTTGGTTGTATCAGAATTGTAATCACTTCTGATGCATCACAAACTGTGTATAACTAGCCCTTGTTCTCCACTGCTTCCCTTGTTTAGGGAATGCAGTGCTTAAAACAACAGAGATGAATTGTCAGCTTAGTCAGTACTTAAACTAGGTAGTCGTGTTCTGGTGGTAAGCACAGAGGATAAGTGGGTGATGGTTTTTCTGCAGTGTATTGTTTCTACTGATCATCTAGTAAGATAGTAACGACCACCTTGGAAAAGTGTGGAAGCATCCCTGATTTGGAGAAGCATCCCATCTCTGGCAGGTTGGATTCTCTAGGAAGCAGATTCTGAGATGGTGTGCATGATGTCCATTTAGGGAGTACTCTTGAAATCAACTGTATGTACAGGAAAGGAAGACAGAAGGATTGGGCAGAGGGAGAATTTGAACTGTGAACATTGAAAGCCTCATTCAAACCTGCAGAGAAGGCAATGGCACCCCACTCCAGTATTCTGCCTGGAAAATCCCATGGACGGAGGATCCTGGTAGGCTGCACTCCATGGGGTCGCTAAGAGTTGGACACAACTGAGCGACTTCACTTTCACTTATCACTTTCATGCATTGGAGAAGGAAATGGCAGCCCACTCCAGTGTTCTTGCCTGGAGAATCCCAGGGGTGGGGGAGCCTGGTGGGCCGCCGTCTATGGGGTCGCACAGATTCAGACACAACTGAAGCGAATTAGTAGCAGCAGCAGCACCATTCAAACCCACAGAGATGTCTGCATCCAGAATACCTGTATAGCTGACCTGTATTGTGGACAGGGGGCTGGACGTTCAGTTCCTGTATGGACCAGTCATTGTATGAAGGCTGCCCCAGAAGGTGGAAATGACATGAGAGAGGCAGATTTCTTTAGTCATAGAAAATTTCCAAGGAAATTGTTAGCTTTCAACTGTCAGGTGACAACCTTCACAAGAACTTTGGGCATAAGAAATAAGAAACTCTGAAGGAGAACTTTGGATGACTCATCATAGGATATACTCTACTGACCATTCTAAGCACCTCCACGGTGACTCCAAACAATATATTCTTCTCTTAGTTTCAGGCCCTTCTTCTTATCCTTCTAGAGATGATGATTTCATCTTTGGAGTCAGCAAAAAATACCTTTTCACTATGGTTCCAACGAGAAAATATCCCGATCAGGGAGTGGCATAGGTGACACTAGGTATTAAATAATCCCTTTGCTTTGATGTTCTTGTTCAGTTGCTAAGTTGTGTCTGACTCTTTGCGACCCCATGAACTGCAGCACACCAGGCTTCCCTGTCCTTCACTATCTCCCTGACTTTGCTCAAACTCATGTCCCTTGAGTCAGTGATGCCATCCAAGCATCTCATCCTCTGTCACCTCTTCCACTTGCCCTCAGTCTTTCCCGATGATAGCTTTGAGATCAGGGACCACTCAGAGCTCTTGTGTGGCAGAAGTTTTATTACCGTGAACAAGAACATAGACGTCAGAAGGGGGATAGAGAATGCCCCCCTCACTAGGCTTAGCAAGGGAGCTATATACTTTTTCAGTTGGTTATTACAGTAAATCAAGACTGTCTCAAGGTTGTAAAGGTCTTATTAGACCCACTCCCACAACTTTAATTTTAAGATGACAGGGTCTTGGTACAGAGTTTAAGGAAAAACATGTCCTTGAGTTAGGAGAGTTGTTTTGTTGTGTAATCATTAACTCTGCACTTAAAGAAAAAAACATTTTATGCGACTTAGATGAAGGAATGTAGACATAAAAAAATCTGTCTTTTTCTCTTCCTCAGAGCCCCAGACCTCTTTCCCTTCCTCCTGCTCCTCCACCATCACTGCCACTGCCACCTTCTCATCAACCCACCTAAGAACTGACTCCCTCACCAGCGTTAGGGTCTTTTCCAAAGAGTTGGCTCTCCACATCAGGTGGCCAAAGTATAGAAGCTTCAGCTTCAGCATCAGTCCTTCCAGTGAATATTCAGGGTTGAATTCCTTTAGGACTGACTAGTTCTTAAATATCACTAAAATGTGTTAGGCTACACTGGTGTCTCTGTTCTAGTTCAGTTCAGTTCAGTCGCTCAGTCAGTCGTGTCCGACTCTTTGTGACCCCATGAATCACAGCACACCAGGCCTCCCTGTCCATCACCAACTCCCGGAGTTCACCCAAACTCACGTCCATCGAGTCAGTGATGCCATCCAACCATCTCATCCTCTGTCGTCCCCTTCTCCTCCTGCCCCCAATCCCTCCCAGCATCAGAGTCTTTTCCAATGAGCTAACTCTTCGCATGAGGTGGCCAAAGTATTGGAGTTTCAGCTTTAGCATCAGTCTTTCCAAAGAACACCTAGGACTGATCTCCTTTAGAATGGACTGGTTGGATCTCCTTGCAGTCCAAGGGACTCTCAAGAGTCTTCTCCAACACCACAGTTCAAAAGCATCAATTCTTTGGTGCTCAGCTTTCTTCACAGTCCAACTCTCACATCCATATATGACCACTGGGTCCAAGGTCAGGGGCGGCCTGTCTCTTATACACATCTAATTTACTTTTAAATCACACTTGAGTTTACGTTCATCAAGTGACTCTTGGTAGAACCTTAGATAGCTTCAGGATGGAGTCTGGTTGCCAGAAGAAATGATCTAGTGATTAGAGAGTTGGAAGTTTCAGCCCCATCCCCAACCCCCCAGAGAAGGGAGAGAGACTGGGGGTTGAGTTAATCACCAGTGATGAATTATCTAATTAATTGTACATACTTAATGGAACCTCCCTAGAAACACTTAAGGGGTTTGGAAAACTTTCAGGGTGGTGAACACATAAGGATTAAGGTGCCTGGAGAGTGGCCTGTCTGGAGAGAACATGAGAGCTCTGCACCCCTTACCAATATCTTGCCCTATGCATCGCTTTCATTTGACTGTTCCTGAGTTGTGTTTTTATAAACAGGGAGTAGCAAATACAGTTGGGCTTCCCGGGTGATACGGTGATAAGGAATACACCTGTTGATACAGAGACACAGGAGACATATGTTCAATCCCTAGGTCAGGAAGATCCGATGGAGTAGGAAATGAAACCCACTCTAGTATTCTTGCCTGGAAAACTCTATGGAAGAGGAGCCTGACAGGTTACATGGGATTGCAGAGTCAGACATGACCGAGCAGCTGAGCATGCACACATTGCAAACTCAGTGTTTTGCTGAATTCTACTAGTGTATGAGATGAGTGCAATTGTGCAGTAGTTTGAGCATTCTTTGGCATTGCCTTTCTTTGGGATTGGAATGAAAACTGACCTTTTCCAGTCCTGTGGCCACTGCTGAGTTTTCCAAATTTGTTGGCATATTGAGTGCAGCAATTTCACAGCATCATCTTCCAGGATTTGAAATAGCTCAACTGAAATTCCATCACTTCCACTAGCTTTGTTCATAGTGATGCTTTCTAAGGCCCACTTGACTTCACATTCCAGGATGTCTGGCTCTAGGTGAGTGATCACACCATCATGATTATCTTGGTCATGAAGATCTGTTTTGTACAGTTCTTCTGTGTATTCCTGCCACCTCTTCTTAATATCTTCTGCTTCTTTTAGGTCCCTACCATTTCTGTCCTTTATTGAGCCCATCTTTGCATGAAATATTCCCTTGGTATCTCTAATTTTCTTGAAGAGATCTCTAGTCTTTCCCATTCTGTTGTTTTCCTCTATTTCTTTGTGCTACCTGGCAAATAGTTGGGGAAACAGTGGTTGACTTTTTCTGGGCTCCAAAATCACTACAGATGGTGATTGTAGCCATGAAATTAAAAGATGCTTACTCCTTGGATGGAAAGTTATGACCAACCTGGACAGCATATTGAAAAGCAGAGACATTACTGTGTCAACAAAGGTCCATCTATTCAAGGCTATTGTTTTTCCAGTGGTCATGTATGGATGTGAGAATTGGACTCTAAAGAAAGCTGAGCGCCGAAGAACTGATGCTTTTGAACTGCGGTGTTGGAGAAGACTCTTGTTTGTCCCTTGGACTACAAGGAGAGCCAACCAGTTCATCCTAAAGGAGATCAGTCCTGGGTGTTCAGTGGAAGGATTGATGTTGAGGCTGAAACTCTAATCCTTTAGCCACCTCATGCAAAGAGTTGACTCATTGGAAAAGACTTTAATGCTGGGAGGGATTGGGATCAGGAGGAGAAGGGGCCGACAGAGGATGAGATGGATGGATGGCATCACCGACTCAATTTACATGGGTTTGTGTAGACTCCAGGTGTTGATGATGAACAGGGAAGCCTGGCATACCGCGGTTCTTGGGATCGCAAAGTTCGGACACGACTGAATGACTGAACTGAACTGAACTGAACTGTAACTTCTCTTCCCTTAACTTGATTATTCAGTCTGTTGTTCATATTTACATGTCACATATTCTTCCTTGTTGAACTGTTTTCCTCCTTTGAAACAGGGTTTTATGCAAATTGTTATTGGCCTCTGGAATATTTCAAATCCTAACCCTTAACACAAGGCTGGTGTCCACACAGTTTGATGCCTAAGAATACAACAGGCACCCAGTAGGTGCTTGTTGAACTTAACTGAATAGTAGGGAATTTCTTTCCTGAAATATGAGTGCCCAAAATATATGTGTTTCCTTTGCTATTTCTATAATCTGGAAATGCATGACATTCAGGAATTCAAAATGCATTTAGAAGTACCCCTTATGAGATGTCACAAAATGTCCTTTGTATTATTGAACTAAGGTACAGACTATTGTTAGTATTAACAATATTATTATTATCATGCTCTTCAATTTAAAGCAATAAGAATGGATGTTGACAGACCAAGGTAAAAAGATGTTACTGTGAAATTATTGATTGACATAGAATCAAATAGTAGGTCTGAGAAACAGGCTGAAACATGAGCAGGGCTCAGAGAATCTCCAGGGAGCCCACAAGCAAGAATCAATTAATAATTTCAAAACAATCATCATGGAAATACATGTATGCATTCTATTTAATTATAAGTTTTTTCTTTTATGCCTTCATTCAAAATTCAAATGCTAGATTTCATTGATCTAGTCTGGTCATTTGCTATGATATCTGTCTCCTAATTCTTTTCATGTAATTCATTCTTTGTTTCTCATCTCAATTAATTCCAATCATACTTATCTTCTTAGTCGTCCAAGTTAGCAATCTAGACCTATTGTAACATTTATATATGGTTTTTACTACAGGTGTAAGTACATCTATTATAACATTTATATATCCTAATCTACTAAATTCTGTCCACCCTTCTACTTCTACCCTGACTCTGACCCTGAACACCCATAGTGAAGTCGCTCAGTTGTGTCCGACTCTTTGCGACCCTAAGGACTGTAGCCTACCAGGCTTCTCAGTCTATGGGATTTTCCAGGCAACAGTACTGGAGTGGGTTGCCTTTTCCTTCTCCAGGGGATCTTCCCGTCCCAGGGATCGAACCCAGGTCTCCTGCATTGCAGGCAGATGCTTTAAGAGACTGCCAACTTTTTATAACATGGAATCTGCATTGTGTGGCCACAAAAAGTTTGAGACAAAAACAAAATAATATCTTTCTTGTCCCCAACCACTCAGGAGTAGTCTGTCATATTTTTAGCCAGAGCTTAATATTTATTCAGGGATATATATAGTTTCCGAATAATACATGCAAATATTTTTAAAATGTGGAATCATATTAAGACTGACAGTGATGACAGAAATTTGCTCTCCTCAATGTCACAATTCAACTACCTTGAAATAAACACTTTCAAACTTTATTTGCTATTTTTCTGACATTTTTCTGTGTACATGTTTAAGGTACTTTTATTAATATTTCTCAAGTAATTAATGTTAGACTTTATGTACTGACTTCCTATTATGTCAAATATGGGTGCACTTTTCCCTGGTACTTCATCTCTCAAAATCCTCCTAATGTAGATCTGCCCCACTTATATAAATTACTTTGAAATTCCTTTATCTCTGTTTTCCTGAACCCTCTATATTTTTGGCTTATTTACTTATTTATTGTTTTAAACTCATTTCACTAGGAGATTTCCCTCAAAACTCCATTGCATTTAGCTCTGTATGTTTAGAGTGACACTGCTAGGTAGAATGTCGGTTGGTTCATCCATATCATTTTTCATATATATGCATTAAAATGTGCTATTTGTTTTTCTGACTTACTTCACTCTGTATAATAGGCATTGCTGTAGGGCAGAAACCAGGACATTGTTAAGCAATTATCCTCCAATTAAAAAATGAACAAGCAAATTAAAAAAGAAGAGCAAAAAAAAAAATTGCTGATTGGAAGTTGTTGTACCTGTGTTTACCTTGTTGATAAGATATGGAGTTATTTTTTTCGGAGCACCTTGGATTTCTCCTGGGATACCCATAGAACTCCACTGATAGTTCTAGCTGCTTGCTTTTCTGAGGCAGAAGCCATAAGGGTCCTGCTGGTTTCACAGTTGAATATGCATATCTACATTTGATTTCCATGTTTTCAATTGAGTACCCAGTTGTATTTTCTGCTGTGACTAGTGTCCCTAATTCCAATAAATCCCCAGCAACATCTATTTCTTGCAAAAGTTGGAGAAATAGTGGGTACATATTTCTGTATACTTTAGGGGAGATGATCTAGGAATCTAATAGCTAAAGATCTTGTGATTTTACACAATCTCTTCATTTCTTACCTCGTATCTACCAACATCTTTTAAATTTTCTTTTATTATGCCTCAAATTTTTGATCCTTTGGAAGCTTATTCTACTGAAAATTGCCTTTCTTGCTGTCAATGACTTTTTCAAGAGTTATTTAACTTTTGAGTTTTCAGTAATCCTTTCATTTTCAATTGAATATTTAGACCTGTTTAATTCACATATGACTGAGCTATATGAAAAATGATTGGATCTCATCTAGTATAGATACCTTACTGTTCACAGTATTCATTCAGTTATTCAATCAATAAATGTTATGCTAGGTACTGTTTAGGTGCTTGGGATATAGTACTGAAAAGAGAGACAAAAATACCTTTCTGTAAGGAGCTAGCTTTCTAATAGGGGATTCAGATAGAAGTCTTTTTTTTTTTTTAAGCAATATACTTTATTTTATGGAGAAGGAAATGGCAATCCACTCCAGTATTCTTGCCTGGAGAATCCCATGGGCGGAGAAGCCTAGTAGGTTACAGTCCATGGGGTCGCAAAGAGTCGGACACGACTGAGCGACTTCACCTCACCTTCACCTCACCTCACTTTATTTTAGATAGTAATACAGTATGTAACACAATACAATATGCAATACATAATGGATATCTTTATTTTAGATGGCAATATTTACTCTTCTCCTGGACCTAGAAGTAGAATATTCCAACACAAGAGGACTCCTTGTAACTTTCCCCAGTTATATCCTCTTTTATCCCACAGTTAGTCAGTATTCTGATTTTAAGTTAGTGATTTCCCTGATTTTCCTTAGAGTTGTAAAAAACATTCAAAACATCGTTTAGTTTCTGCCTTTTCCTGGAATTCACATATGAAATGATACTATATATACATTTTTGTTGGTTTGTTCTTTTATTTGATGTTTTCCAGATAGAGATAAATTGATTTAAGTGTAATTGTAGTACACTTATCTTCATTGAATTTTGTACTGTACAATTAATTCACTTCATTGTTAATGAATATCAGGTGGCTTCCATTTTTTGGTTTTGTTTTGATTTTTTTAGTATTACAAACAACTGTAGATGTATTTTTGCATATTTGTGCCATCTGTACGAATTTCTTTGGGACTTATATGTAACAGTAAAATTGCTGGGTCATAGGGTATGCACATATTAAAGTTTACTGGACAGCACCAAGCTCTTTTCTGGGTTTGAGAGTAAATGGAAATTCTTCTTGTTCCACAAACTGGCCAACACTTGATATGGTTCAGTTTTTGAATTTTTGGTTGGTGTGACCAGTGGAAATGAAAACTCACTTTAGATTTTAATTGAATTCTTCTAATTATCAATAAGATTATGCATCATTATACACACACACACACACACACACCCCTTTTGTGGTTCATCTTCGAAATACCTCTTACTTTTCTTGTGTGTTTAGAATGGATTGATTGCTTTCCCTTATTGATCTGAAAGTCTTCCTAACATAATCAGGGTAGTAATATGTTAAATATTTTGCAAATCTATTTTCAAGTTTGTGTCTTAACTTTCCATTATCTTTATAATATTTGAAGAAACAAATTCTTAATTTTAATGCAGTAGAATTTATCTATTTTCCTTTATGATTTAGTTTTGTGTCTTATTTAAGAAGGCCTTTCCTCCTCAAGAATCATAAAGATAATGTTTTATTGCATGTCTAAAGTAGTATAATTTTGCCTGTTAACATGTAAATATTTATTGACTTTTAATGGCATTTTGTGAATGTTGTGTGGTAGATGCCTACTTATTTATTTGTTAATTAGCCCTTTATGGAAAGCCAATCTCTTCTTTTGACCTACACATGTTCTTTTATATGTAGAAGAAATCAGAAAACAAAATTATAAGCCAGTCTCATTCATGAAGATTGATGAGAATTCCAAACCCGGTTATTAACAAATGGAAGACAAGATATATAAAAATGATTGCTTTGTAGCCAGATATGTTCCTGCTGACCACTTTCTTTTTCATATTTTGATCTATCTTTGATGATGTTTGTGTTTCCTCTGGACATCTTACTAGACCATGTATATCATCAATAAACATCATAGTCATAAATATTCTCTCTAGTTATAGTGCACAGCTAGGCCTTTACTATAACTCACAAAATTCAACAGCTTTATAACAGGATTAGTTGTCTCTGTCTAGTCTTCATTGCATCCAATACAAATAAACTCACTTTAATATTCAGGAATTAATTGTCCTGGTCTTTAATTAGGTAGGTGTTCAATATGTTTTAATCTCATAGATGAGTCTTGGCTACAGGTTATCTGACTACCAGTTTTTTACAAAGAAAGCTGCTCTTTGCCTTCTAGTACCTGCGCCCAGTACTTTCTCTTTGTTTATATTTTACTTCTTTTAAAACAGTCATTAAAGCTTGCTTGACAAACCTCAACATGCTGACTTTCCTTTAGTTTGTTTGAAATGAAATTGACTTCTGCAAAAAAACATTTTAACCTCACAGAGCTCAGTTTTTTACCTCTGAGTATTCCTAATGTGTTAAAACCTTTATCTTCAAAGCCCTCTGCACTCCTGGTGATTACTTTATATGGTGACTCAGAATCAATCTTAAAATCATCACTTCACCCTTGTTTTAGATGCAGGGTGTACTATTTTGAATCCATCTGGCAGTGAGTCAACCATACTCATCTCTTGCCCACTCACTGGCTGAATAAGCAATAATACTTGTTACCTAAGAAATGAAGCTCCATGCATTTGTTTCTTATTCTTTGCATACTTGAGAACAAGGAAGTAACATATATTTTTCTGCTCCAGGAGGAGCATCTTTCATTTTATGTGGCCATGTTTACCATACCAGTTAATTCAAGCTTCGCAGAAAGAAAAATTCTACATATTACATTTCACTGGATGTTATCAGATGAAACTAAAATCTGGTAAAAAAGCTTTACAGTTTTAGAGAAATAATTTATTATTAACTTTATCATTTCCAAAGTATATGAAATTAGGCAGCTTAACATGCCTTAACCCAACTTTCCGTATCTATAAAATAAGATAATATTATGACTCAGGTCATAAATTATACTTATTTTCTAAGAGTTTTGTCAACTTTAGTATAGTTATAAGTTTATATGCAGTTTATAATGTATCACATATCTAAAGAATCACCTTAGGCTGGGATTGTTTTGTATTCAACTTGTAGATTAATATTTTTCCTTTTAAGGATAGGATTTATTTCTCTACTTATTCAAGACATTTAGTTTCTTCTCTGAATATTTTCTTCCTCTCATATTTTATTTGAGCTGCCAGTCCCCTAAGGACATTGATAAACACAGAGGTGGCTCTCCCAAGTGTTGGTTATTTCATTCTACTTTTTCCTCTTTTTTTTTGTCATCTAGTCTGTGAAAGGGTCTAGATGTGGAATAACTTTTCACTTTGCTTTTCTTCATTCCATCCATAATATTTCCTTTTCCCCACTCAAAACTATTCTATTTGTGGCAGTCTAAATTGGTCTACCTCTCACTCCCTCTTATTTATTTAACTCATTAGATGCTGGTTCATTCTCTTCAGTATTATTCCTGTCATAATTCTTGAGCTAGGAGCTTAATTACAAAAATTATCTCAAATATCTCTTTATCTCTATTTCCATGAGCTTTGTAACATGATTTTGCTGGTCCTCTCCAGGAACTGTAGAATTTATTTTCCCACACCTTGACCTTGGGCTAAACTTCCAACTTCTAACTTAGTTTGAGACTCAAAGAATCGTGCATGCCTCTACTCTTTCTCAGATCCCTTAAGCAACATAACTTGTCTGAGATAGACTGCTAAAATGAGAGACCATGGAGGGTGGTCCTAAGATGGTGGAGGAATAGACGGGGAGACCACTTTCTCCCACACAAATTCATCAAAAGAACATTTCAACGCTGAGTAAATTCCACAAAACAACTTCTGAATGCTGGCAGAGGACATCAGGCACCCAGAAAAGCAGCTCATTGTCTTCGAAAACAGGTAGGAAAAAATATAAAAGACAAAAAAAGAGACAAAAGAAGTAGGGAGGGAGCTTAGTCCCGGGAAGGGAGTCTTAAAAAGAGAGAAGTTTCCAAACACCAGGAAACACTCTCACTGCCGAGTCTGTGGTGAGCCCACAGAGGGCAACATAACAGGGAGGAAAAATAAATAAATAATTAAACCCCACAGATTACGAGCCCAACGGTGACTCCCCCAGCAGAGAAGCAGGGCAGACGCCTGCATCCGCCACTAGCAAGCGGGGGCTGGGCAGGGAGGCGCGGGCTGCATTGCTTTACAAGGATCGGGCCCAAATGCCCCAAATGCCCCGAGTGTAACCAGAGTGAGTGAACTTGGACTAGCAAACCACGCTGTGGGATAGCTACCACACGAAAAGCTCTAACATAAGACACCGCCAGGACCACGCACAGAACAAAGGATGGAACAGAATTTGCTGACTGCAGACCATCCCCCTCCGGTGACAGGCAGCCAGAGTCGGAAGGGCCTGAAGGGGGCAATCACAGCCCCAGAGAGACATTACCTATGAAACTGCAAACAGGCTTCTTTGCTAACTAAGACTTCTTGGGGTTCCAGACAGTCATCATCCGCCTGAGAAAGTACACCAGCTGTACACCCAGAAAAATGAGCAGCAGGGATGGGAGAGGCAATAAGTCTCAGTGACCATGCTCGCCAAACACCTGAGCTACTCAGACCTGGGAAGGGCACAAAACGCAGGCCCAACCAGCCTGCACCTCTGGGGACTACCTGAGTGCCTGAGCCTGAGCGGCTTAGACCTGGGAGGTGCATGCAGCCCAGGGCCGGCCTCAGATTGTTCCCAGCGGAGCAACCTAGAGCCTGAGCTGTGTGCACCGTGAGTGGGGGCAGGCCCAGCGTGGCTGGGACATTGCGAGCACTCGCCAGTGTTATTTGTTTGCAGCATCCCTCCCTCCCCACAGTGCAACTGAACAAGTGAGCCTAAAAAAAAA
>SJYT01010837.1:206123-248607 GCA_006410635.1 Cephalophus harveyi | reverse complement strand
CCAACAAATGCTAAAGGATATTCTCTAGACAGGAAACAAAAAAAGGGTGTATAAACCCAAACCCAAAACAATAAAGTAAATGGCAACGGGATCATACTTATCAACAATTACCTTAAACGTAAATGGGTTGAATGCCGCAACCAAAAGGCAAAGACTGGCTGAATGGATACAAAAACAAGACCCCTATATATGCTGCCTACAAGAGACCCACCTCAAAACAAGGGACACACACAGACTGAAAGTGAAGGGCTGGAAAAAGATATTCCATGCAAATAGAGACCAAAAGAAAGCAGGACTAGCAATATTCATATCCGATAAAATAGACTTTAAAACAAAGGTTGTGAAAAGAGACAAAGAACGCCACTACATAATGATTAAAGGATCAATCCAAGAAGAAGATATAACAATTATAAATATATATGCACCCAACATAGGAGCACCGCAATATGTAAGACAAATGCTAACAAGCATGAAATGGGAAATTAATAATAACACAATAATAGTGGGAGACTTTAATACCCCACTCACAACTATGGACAGATCAACTAAACAGAAAATTAACAAAGAAATGCAAACTTTAAATGATACAATAGACCAGTTAGACCTAATTGATATCTATAGGACATTTCACCCCAAAACAACGAATTTCACCTTTTTCTCAAGTGCTCACAAAACCTTCTCCAGGATAGACCACATCCTGGGCCATAAATCTAACCTTGATAAATTCAAAAAAATTGAAATCATTCCAAGCATCTTTTCTGACCATAATGCATTAAGATTAGATCTCAATTACAGGAGAAAAATTATTAAAAATTCAGACATATGGAGGCAGAACAACATGCTTCTGACTAACCAACGAATCACAAAAGAAATCTCTTCCTGATTTCTAACTTTCTTTTCTCTATACTTCTTCTACTTGTTTCTTAAGGTGTTCTCTTTTTTCTAGCCTATCTGTCCTCCCCTCTAGTCAAGTTCAATACATACATTAAGACAAAATCTAACACTAGGTTATTTCTTAACAGACTAATTCAATTCAACTTAAATAGCAATATAGCTGAGCTAATGTTTATATTTTGTCCAGCTTACAATGAACCATTTTGATATGTGTTATCAATAAGCCACGGCATGCCTGGTGGCTCAGCAATAAAGAATATGCCTGACAATGCAGAAGATAAGGATTCAATCCCTGGGTCAGGAAGATCCCCTAGAAAAGAAAATTGTAACCCACTCCATTATTCTTGCCTGGGAAATTCCAAGGACAGGGGAGACTGGCAGGCTACTATCTGTGAGGTAGCCAAGAGTTGGATACAACTTAGTGACTGAACAACAACTATGAATTAACCAAATTTGTTTTCAAATGAAGTATCCAAATTTAACCCATTCATAACCTTAAATCATGATTTTCACATTGTCTGACACATAGCATGGGCTAAAAGTTATTTATTAAAAGTGAAGAAATAAATGTTTTGAACCTTGCTCATTTAACAATGTACTTAGTTTTCACTGTACATGCAACATATATAAGCACAATACTGGTTTTGAAAACAAAAATCTAGCCTGTATTACAGCCATCAATATGAATATTTTGTTTCAGTGACTGTTGAGTCAGAAAAGGGAACATGAACATATTTACCTAAAAAAGAGATGAGGAAGAAATCACTTAAGCATAACAGAAAATAAGCAAAATATGAAAGAAACCATAAGCATCTGAGTAAATAAATTTTAAAAAGATAAGTATTAGGAGTGGGTCTACCATTTGAGATATTTCTATTTTGACTGTAACTGATTAAATATTTTTTAGTAGGAGAATAACATAAAGTAGATAATTTCTGTAATAAAAAGTTCTCTAAATAAAAACAAGAAGAGTGGAAATGAGAAAAGACTGAAAACAATGTTATTAGTCAGTAATTTAAGGGAATTCATCCACTGATAATGATGAGATTCTGACACAGACCTGACCATATATAATGAAAGATTTGAGTGAACCCACAGCTAGTTTGACAGCATTGTCAGAGTTAATTTGTTTTTGCTGATTTTTTTTTCCTATTTTTCTTTTTGTTATCTTCACCAATACAAGAACCTTTGTTTCTATATAGTTGCATTGCAAGAAAGATATATTATTTCTCATAGCACATATACAGACAAAACTTGCTGTTGCTCAGTCGCTAAGTCCTGTCCACTCGTTGTGACCTCATGGACTGTAGTATGCCAGGTTTCCCTGTCCTTCACACTTCCCTGGAGTTTGTTCAAACTCATGTCCATTGAGTCAGTGATGCCATCCAACCATCTCATCCTCTGTCATCCCCTTCTCCTTCTGCCCTCAATCTTTCCCAACATCAGGGTCTTTTCCAATGAATTGACACTTCTCATCAAGTGACCAAATAATTGGAACTTCAGCTTCAGCACAACCCTTCCAATGAATATCCAAGGTTGATGTTCTTTAGAATTGACTGGTTTGATCTCCTTGCTGGCCAAAGGACTCTCAATAGTCTTCTCCAGCATCATGGTTCAAAAGTGTCAATTCTTTGGTGCTCAGCCTTCATTATGGTCCAACTCTCACATCCATATATGACTACTGGAAAAACCATAGCTTTGACTATACGGACCTTTGTCAGCAAAGTGATATCTCTGCTTTTTTAATATACTATCTAGGTTTGTCATAGCTTTTCTTAGAAGAAACAAGTGTCTTTTAATTTCATGACTGCAGTCACTGTTCACAGTGATTTGGAGCCTGAGAAAATAAAGTCTGCCACTCTTAGACTTTTTCCCTCCATTTGCCATGAAATGATGGGACCAGATGCCATAATCTGTTGTGTTTTTTTTTTTTTTTAATATTGAGATTTAAGCCAACTTTTTCCACTCTCCTCTTTCACCTTCATCAAGAGGTTCTTTAGTTTTGATTTTTCTTTCATCAACCATTTAGAGAATAAAACATTTTATATAATTACATGGGGCTCCCCTGGTGGCTCAGATGGTAAGGAGTCTGCCCACAATGCAGGAGACCTCCATTTGATCCCTGGGTCTGAAAGATCCCCTGGAGAAGGGAATGACAACCCACTCTAGTATTCTTGCCTGGAGAATTCCGTTGGCATAGGCACTTGTCGGGTTATGGTCATTACATAAATTATATCATTGTGTTAAGAGTGTAGAAATGTTTAAGAAAGATGAAATCAGTATTCTTTATCTATATTTCAATTAACTATAGCCCACTTAACTTTGCATTCATTGTGGTTATTGGGGTCATTCAGATCTCTTTTGTATAGTCCTGTGTATTCTTGCCACCTCTTCTTAATATCTTCTGCTTCTGTTAGGTCCCTACCATTTCTGTCCTTTATTGTGCCCATCTTTGCATGAAATATTCCCTTTGTATCTCTAATTTACTTCAAGAGATCTCTAATCTTTCCAATTCTATTGATTTCCTCTATTTCTTTGCATTGTTCACTTAGGATGGCTTTCTTACCTTTCCTTGCTATTCTTTGGAATTCTGCATTCAGGTGGATGTATATTTCATTTTCCCCTTGGCTTTTTGTTTCTCTTCTTTTGTCAGCTATTTGTAAGGCCTCCTCAGACAACCCTTTGGCCTTTTTGCATTTCTTCTTCTTGGGGATGGTTTTGATCACTGCCTCCTGTACAATGTTATGAACCTCCATCCACAGTTCTTCAGGCACTCTATCTGTCAGATCTAATCCCTTGAATCTATTTGTCAATTTCACTGTATAATCGTAAGGGATTTTATTTAGGTTATACCTGAATAGCCTAGTAGTTTTCCCCACTTTCTTCAATTTAAGTCTGAATTTTACAATAAGGAGTTCATGATCTGATCTTGTTTTTGCTGACTGTAGAGAGTTCTTTTTGGCTGCAAAGAACATAATCAATTTGATTTCAGTATTGATCATCTGGTGATGCCCGTGTGTAGAGTTGTCTTTTATGTTGCTGGAGGAGTGTGTTTGCTAAAATCAGTACATTCTCTTGGCAAGTTCTGTTAGCCTTTGCCTTGCTTCATTTTGTATTCTAAGGCCAAACTTGCTTGTTATTGAAGGTATCTTTTGACTTCCTAGGTTTGCATTCCAGTCCCCTATGATGAAAAGAACATCTTTTTTTTGGTGTCTTAGAAAATGGTGAAGAAATTACAGCTGAGATATTTCAAATCCTAAAAGTGATGATGCTAAAGTGTTGCACTCAATATGCCAGCAAATTTGGAAATCTCAGCAGTGGCCACAGAACTGGAAAAGATCAGTTTTCATTCCAATTAGAAAGAAAGGCAATTCCAAAGAATGTTCAAAATACTGAAAAATTATACTTATCTTACACACTAGCAAAGTAATTCCCCAAATTCTCCAAGCTAGGCTTTAAGAGTACATGAACCAAGAACTTTCAGATGTTCAAGCTACATTTAGAAAAGGCAGAGGAACCAGAGATCAAATTGCAGACATCAATTGGGTCATAGAAAAGGCAAGAGAATTACAGAAAAGCATCTACTTCTACTTTATTGACTGTGCTAAAGCCTTTGACTGTGTGGATCACAACAAACTGTGGAAAATTCTGAAAGACATGGAAATACCAGACCACCATATCTGCCCCCAGAGAAACCTGTATGCAGGTCAAGAAGCAACAGTTAGAACCAGACATGGAAAAACAGATTGGTTCCAAATTGGGAAAGGAGTACATCAAGATTGTATATTGTCACCCTGTTATTTAAATTTATATGGAGAATACATCATATGAAATGTTGGGTTGGATAAAGAACATGTTGGAATCAAGATTGCTGGGAGAAATATTAATAACCTCAGATAAGCAGATGACACCACCCTTATGGCAGAAAGCAAAGAGGAACTAAAGACTCCTTGATGAAAGTGAAAAAAGGCAGCGAAAAAGCTGGCTTAAAATCAACATTCAAAAAATGAAGTTTATGGCATCTGGTTCCATCAGTTCAGTTCAGTTCAGTCGCTCAGTCATGTCCGACTCATTGTGACCCCATGAACTGCAGCACGCCAGGCCTCCCTGTCCATCACCAACTCCCGGAGTTCACTCAGACTCGCGTCCATCAAGTCAGTGATGCCATCCAGCCATCTCATCCTCGGTCGCCCCCTTCTCCTCCTGCCCCCAATTCCTCCCAGCATCAGAGTCTTTTCCAATGAGTCAACTCTTTGCATGAGGTGGCCAAAGTACTGGAGTTTCAGCTTTAACATCATTCCTTCCAAAGAAATCCCAGGGCTGATCTCCTTCAGAATGGACTGGTTGGATCTCCTTGCAGTCCAAGGGACTCTCAAGAGTCTTCTCCAACACCACAGTTCAAAAGCATCAATTCTTCGGCGCTCAGCCTTCTTCACAGTCCAACTCTCACATCCATACATGACCACAGGAAAAACCATAGCCTTGACTAGACGGACCTTAGTTGGCAAAGTAATGTCTCTGCTTTTGAATATGCTATCTNGATCTCCCTCAGAATGGACTGGTTGGATCTCCTTGCAGTCCAAGGGGCTCTCAAGAGTCTTCTCCAACACCACAGTTCAAAAGCATCAATTCTTCGGCGCTCAGCCTTCTTCACAGTCCAACTCTCACATCCATACATGACCACAGGAAAAACCATAGCCTTGACTAGACGGACCTTAGTTGGCAAAGTAATGTCTATTTTGCATAATTATGATCTGTTTATTCTAAAATTATCTTCTGTGAGTTTGAAATGGAACATATACACTTCACCAATGATCTGAAATTTATAAGAAGCTCCTTCATAATATTTCTAGCGCACCAAATAAATCAATATCTGAAAATGTTGGTAGTTTTCAAATTTAAAAATGTTGTATGAAAAGATATAAGTAACCCAGTAATTCCATGACAGGACTATACGTAGTATCCTTTTTTCCAAGCAAGGTCAATAACAGCAACAAAGTCCAGTAAAACTTCTCTGTAATCCATTTTGAACATATCATCTTGAAGCAATGTTACCTTTTGTAAGACTATGGGCAAGAATCTGGGCTTTAGAAACAGATAATTTTAAGCTTAAAATCCTAGCCTAAATCTTGCTAGATAGGTGTCCCTATCCAAATATTTAAACTTTCTATTCTTTTTCTTCTTTGTAAAATAAGGTAATGATGCTACCTTGCAATATTATTGAAGATTAGATAGATAGAATACACAGAGGAGTATGAAGAAAATGATCTATCATGAATAATATCATATTTATGCCATAGAAAGAAAGCATCATTTTTTTTTTTAAAGTAAGTAGACTCTGGTTTGGGGGGGTAGATGCTTGGGAACAGGGGGTTTTCCTGAGGCTTGATCACGCCTTTGCGTATGCAAAGCATTCTGTATCCTGGGTCCCAGGATTTTAGTTCCAGGCCAGAGATCGAATCCATGCCCTGCAGTGGAAGTGCGAAGTCAACCACTGGACCTCCAGGGAAGTTCCAGTAGGTTGAATTTTACCAGCAAGCATTCTGAAACTTCAGATTTACCAATGAATTGGATTTAATTGAGTCTTATTTGCTTAAGTTAATAGAAGAGTTAACAGTTATCACAATTCTTCAACATCAGCTCGGTAGGATAACTAAACTTCCTTTCTCAGTTGGCTCACTCCTGCCTGGAAGCACAGAAATTTGCCAAGGGAAGTCTCTGGAAATTCAGCTCCAGATGGCAATACTGCTAAGGTCCATCTTTATCAGAGGTCCACTACCTCATAGCATGCTCTCTTCTCATTTTAACTGCAGACTATTTATGTAGGAAATTTTATGCTAGTAAAGATAGTAATCACCACAAGTTTTTTAGGCCCACTTGACTTCACATTCCAGGATGTCTGGCTCTAGATGAATGATCACACCACCGTGATTATCTGGGTCGTGATGATCTTTTTTGTACAGTTCTTCCGTGTATTCTTGTCATCTCTTCTTAATATCTTCTGCTTCTGTTAGGTCCATACCATTTCTGTCCTTTATCAAGCCCATCGTTGCATATAATGTTCCCTTGGTATCTCTAATTTTCTTGAAGAGATCTCTAGTCTTTCTCATTCTGTTCTTGTCCTCTATTTCTTTGCATTGATCACTGAAGAAGGCTTTCTTATCTCTTCTTGCTATTCTTTAGAACTCTACATTCAGATGCTTATGTCTTTCCTTTTCTCCTTGGCTTTTTACTCTCTTCTTTTCACAGCTATTTTTAAGGCTTCCTCAGACAGCCATTTTGCTTTTTTGCATTTCTTTTCCATGGGGATGGTCTTTATCCTTGTCTCCTGTGCAATGTCACTTCATGGTAAATAGATGGGGAAACAATGGAAAGAGTGACAAGCTTTATATTCTTGGGCTCCCAAATCACTTCAGGTAATGACTGCATTCATCATATTAAAAGATGCTTGCTCTTTGGAAGGAAAGCTATGGCCAACCTAGACAGCATATTAAAAAGCAGAGACATAACTTTGCCAACAAAGGTCCATCTAGTCAAAGCTATTTTTTTTCCAGTAGTCATGTATGGATGTGAGTGTTGGACCATAAAAAACTAAGCCCCCAAGAATTAATGCTTTTGAACTGTGGTGTTGAAGAAGATTTTTGATTGTCTCTTGGACAGCAAGGGGATCAAACCAGCCAGTCCTAAAGAAATCAGTCCTGAATATTCATTGTAAGGACTGATGCTGAAGCTGAAGCTCCCAAGTTTGGCCATCTGCTACAAAAACCCCACTCATTAGAAAAGACCCTGATGCTGGGAAAGATTGAAGGCAGGAGGAGATGGGCACAACAGAGGACAAAATGGCTGGATGGCATTACTGACTCAATTGACATGAGTTTGAGCAAACTCCACGTAATGGTGAAGAACAGAGAAGCCTGGCATGCTGCAGTCCATGGGGTCACAAAGAGTCGGACATGGCTGATGACTGAAAAACAATAACTATAAAGGTTCTATCTTCTCTACTTTCTAAGGGTTTTGCTCACATGATGGCTCAATAAAGCTATCTATAGAAATTCTATCAATATAACATGATTGTGATGAAAACTCACATTGCTGAAAATATGGTATCAAAATTGTCAATGGGTTACCGGTACAAAAATTGTAGTGTTGGCAAAGATTAGCACAAAACGATTGATATAATAATGGAATTCTTAACTTATGTTCAGCCTCAGGGTATACCAATTAGTGAAGAACACTGCTCATCATACCAAAATGAACACTGTTTTCTTGAAGAGTATAATTAGTATCTACAAATGAGAAAAATCTTATTTCTGAAAAGTCAAGGACTTACAAAACAGGCTGAAATGGAATAGTGTGTGGACTGGGCTGCCATCATGTCTCCCTCCTTGTATTCTAGAATGCCTTTCTTATACTGCTGTGCTAGACCACGTTGGGCTGCAAAATCACTGAATATTGTGACTGCAACCATGAAATTAAAAGATGCTTGCTCCTTGGAAGAAAAGCTATGACCAGTCTAGACAGCATATTAAAAAGGAGAGACATTAATTTGCTGACAAAGGTCCATCTCATCAAAGCTATGGTTTTTCCAGTAGTCATGTATGGATGTGAGAGTTGGTCCAATAAGAAAGTTGAGCACTGAAGAATTGATGTTTTTGAACTGTGGTGTTGGAGAAGACTCTTGAGAGTCCCTTGGATTTCAAGGAGATCAAACCAGTCAATCCTGAAGGAAATCAGTCCCAAATATTCATTAGAAGTGCTGATGCTGAAGCTGAAGCTCCAATACTTTGGCCACCTAATGAGCAGAACTGACTCACTGGAAAAGATCCTGATGCTGGGAAAGATTGAGGGCAGAATGAGAAGGGGATGACAGAGGATGAGATGATTGGATGGCATCACCGACTCAATGGACATGAGTTTGAGCAAGCTCCAGGAATTGATGATGGACAGGGAAGCCTGGTGTGCTGCAGTCCATGGGGTCATAAAGAGTTGGAGATGACTGAGTGCCTGAACTGAACTGATTCCATGTTGCTTGGCAGACCTGGTGGCTCAGTGGTAAAGAATCCTCCTGTCAATGCAAGAGATGCAAGGAATGCAAATTGGATCCATGGGTCAGGAAGATTCCCCTGGAAGAGAAAAATGGCAACACAATCCAGTATTCTTAACTGGAAAATCCCATGGACAGAGGAGCCTGGCAACAGTCCGTAGGGCACCAGACAGTGGGACAGGACTGAACACATACCACCCCCCAAAAAAAAGTTAGTTCTAAAAAACATTGTATTTCATTTAAGCAGAGGATCAAACTCTTCATCCACATGGGTAATTTCCAAAATTGCATATAAATAAAAGTTGTTATGTAAGAGGCTCTTCTCTGAGAATAGAAATGAATCAGAAGAGCAAACATTTACATTTATTTAAACCACACATTTCTGGACTCTAACACTGCCTTACCTTGGTAAGCAATAGAGCACACAATCAAAAATCTAATATTTGATCTTAGGAACAAATATATAGAAGCATAGCATGGAGAAAATGCCAGAAATATCTGCATAACTGTGTGGTGTGAGGGAAGAGCGAAGTCTCATTTCCAGTGGTATATGCCCCATTGACTTGCCTCATTGTCATCTTCCTTTCCTGTTGACTCTATCTTCCCACGTTTTATCTCCCCCTACCTCACAGATAGGTAGGCAGATAGGTAGATAGGTAGACAGATAGATGATAGATAGGCAGGTAAAATGAAGATTGACATCATTCTTGCAGGGGAATCCCTGGAGATGATGATGAAGGAGCAGAGGCAAATTTCCTTCTTTCTGTTTTAGCAAAGAAGCAGAAAAAGGAATCAATTTGACTCAATCTCCTTTAAAGGCTAGAAGGATTTTGTTGCTCAGAGCTTACAAAACATCTTTATTGAAGCAAAGGAGATGGAATCTTCAGATTTTGTGAAGGAGGAATAATCATAGGCTAGGAGAAGGTAAGGAGAAAGATAGCTACATTTAAAAATTCTACTTCATGAATTTTGCATTTAACAAACTTGCCTGCTTAGTGACTTCCCTGTAGGTCCAGTGGTTAAGACTCTGCCTTCTAGTACAGCGGTGCAATTCTATTCCTGGCCAAGAAGCTATGATCCCATATGTCTTGGGGTCAAAAAACCAAAAACAACACAGAATTAATATTGTAACAATTCAATAAATACTTTAAAAATGTTCCACATCAAAAAACCTTTAAAAAACAAAGCCTGCCTGCTTAGACGATAATTAAACTAGCACAATATAGATGGCACAGGCTCTCATAAGTAATAAACTTTAGATTTTGATAGAAAGGCAAGTCAGACTTATGTTACCCTAAGTCTTATTTTAAGGTGACATCTAAAACATGTACATTCCCTTGTAACTCAGGTAAAGAAATCTGCCTACAAGGCAGTAGACCAAGGTTTGATTCCTGGGTCAGTAAGATCCCCCAGAGAAGGAAATGCAACCTACAGTAACATTCTTGCCTGGAGCATTCCATGGACAGTGGAGCCTGAGAGGCTAGAGTCCATGAGCTCTCAACAGTCAGATACGCTTAGTGACTAAACAACCACTAATACATGTGACTCATGGAGGGTCCGATAAGTTTCAGGTTAAATGTTTGCTCCATTGAGTGATTTTTCCTGGTCCATAGGCTATATTATTTTTCCCATTTTTATATATTATTTTATTACATTTCTATAATACTATATCTATTTCCATATTGTAATACTATCATAAGTTTATAGTCACTTATTTAATGCACATGTTTAATAATAAAGTCTAAAATCTCTTAGAACAAAAACATTTCTTTTTATTTTCCTGTAGTATTCCAGCACCGGAGAAGGCAATGGCACCCCACTCCAGTACTCTTGCCTGGAGAATCCCATGGACGGAGGAGCCTGGAAGGCTGTAGTCCATGGGGTCGCTGAGGGTCAGACATGACTGAGCGACTTCACTTTCACTTTTCACTTTCATGCATTGGAGAAGGAAATGGCAACCCACTCCAGTGTTCTTACCTGGAGAATCCCAGGGACGGGGGAGCCTGGTGGGCTGCCGTCTATGGGGTCACACAGAGTCGGACACGACTGAAGCGACTTAGCAGCAGCAGCAGCAGTGTTCCAGTACAATAGTAAAAATCCTGATGCATAGTAGGTGCTCAACCAATAGTTAAAAATACAATGCAATGATACAACCCAATTCATCCTTAACTGAAAATAAATGTTGGTTATCACTTGGAAACAAGAAGCTTAGCTACAAAACATTTTCTTTTTCCCTAATAGCTATTACAGGGCTTCCTCGGTGGCTCAGTGGTAAAAAATCTGCCTGTCAATGCAGGAGACCTGGGTTCAATCCCTAGGTCAGGAAGATCCCCTGGAGAAGGAAATGGCAAGCCACTCCAGTATTCTTATCTGGGAAATCCCATGGACAGAGAAGCCTGGGGGGACTAAACCCATGGGGTCTCAAAAGAGCCAGACATGACTTGGCAACTAAACAACAACAGTAATAATTGCAAAGCTTTTGATTCACTATTTTCCTAAAAACAATTAATTATGTCTCTATTGCTTCAACTCTTTGTCATTTATTATCCCCACAAATATTTATCAACATAGGATTGCTTTTGATTCAAATCTAGAGACATTTGTTTATATTTAATTAATTGATGAACTTTCAAAGTCTCTTGAAGTTAAGATTCTACAGATCCATTTTTACAGAGCATTTTTATGACACTTTTATTTAGCCTATTGTTGGTATTCCTGTTTTTTGTATTATCAAGTCCAATTATCAGTGATGGGATTTGGGAGAGTTGTTTCATCAGTGTATAATATTAGTAGAGAATATAAAAATTTCCAATCATTCTGTAATAAAAATTCATAGGCCTCGAAATCATGTAATTATAGTTTGTAAGTCATTTCTTTGTCTAAATGACCTCCAGTAAGTTATAATCCCTCTAAGCCACTTTTCTCATATATAAAGTGAAGGTCAATAAAATTGGACATAAAGCACTGTGTATAAATGCCTCACACATTGTAGGAATTCAGATTGTGTATGTGTGTATGTGTGTGCACTCAAGCATACACATGTGTATCAAAGCATGCAGATATATGTAAACTGAAGCCAACACACAGGTTGAAATCCTTTTCAAATATTGAATGTTTGAAATCAATTTATAAGCTAACATCTAGTTCACTATTTTATTAATTCATTTATTTATTCATTCATTCACTTATTTATACATTTATTCCACAAGTACATGTTGATTGCCTACTAATTTCCTAGTTATTATATATACAGCAATAAATAAGCCCCTTTTTTGCACTGAGAAGCTCACAGTTTTGGATGCAATCATACATGTAAGTAAATAATTACAATATCATGATATTATATTAGAATAGAAATAAAACAAAGTACTATAGGAGTGTTTACCTGGAAGAACTAGTATTGTACCAACTCAAATGATGAATATTGGGCATAACATTTGGAAGTGAGTCATAGAGAGCTACAGAGAGGCCTCTCTGGTGGCTCAGATGGTAAAGTGTCTGTTTGCAATGCAGGAGACCTGGTTTCAGTCCCTGGGTCGGGAAGATCCCCTGGATAAGGAAATGGCAACCCACTCCAGTATTCTTGCCTGGAAAATCCCAAGGACAGAAGAATCTGGTAGGCTACAGTCCATGGGGTTGCAAAGAGTTGGACATGCCCGAGTGACCTTTCTTTTTTCTTTCACAGAGAGTTAATCATATCAGCAGCACCAAGCAAATATTTACTGAAAATGATGATTGTATAATTGCACATGTTTTCCTAGTTCATAAGCTGTCTCTTAGTTGTAGGTAAATAGCTAAGTGATATTAATTTTGGTCTTTTTGCAAGAATAAATTATTTATGATCATGTGTGTGTGTGTGTGTGTGTGTGTGTGAACATATGGGAGTATATGTTGCTATACAACACTGGCTATTATCTATATCAGAAGAAAAAATATTAATGATGATAGTTACTGGAGCTTATTTTCAAAACATGCTTATTTAAATTTAAAAGGTCCTTTATTACACAATTTCATGTGTGTGTGCCTGTATGTCTGTGTGTCTATCAGTAGTATGAACAGCTTGGGTTGTCCTCAGACACCTTCAAACATGTGGACATTGCCTGGATCTAGAGTTATGTGCTTTACTTCTCACCTACCATCAATAGACGCAGCACAGAAGGAGTCCTGTAGTCTCAACCTACTTCAAGTTCAATATTGTATCTGAGTCATGCTGGAGAGGTTATTTCCAGAAACCAGGTTTTCAGCCTTAAGCAAGTCTTCAAACAAACACTTTATTCAATACTTATGCTAAGAAACATGATGCTTAATAGAGTGCTAAGCAGCTATTATGAAAGAAAGAAATGTAAAAAAACATGATTACTGGCATTTGAAAGTTTTATTCAAAAGAAACTTTCATATAAAATCATCATTCTCTCTTTCAGCCTCTGTGTGATGTCAGTGAACGTCATTAGAATTCCAGAAGCGCATGAATAAGAGAAAGCATTTCTCTATGATTATTTTTACAATATTTTCTGTGATTTTTTTCCTCAATTATACATCTACATAGGGAGAACAGAACTGGGTTACAGTTCAGCACTTACTTATGAAAAGAAAGTACTCAAGACTCAAATCTCAAACATAATTTTATATTATCTTGCTGCTGCTGCTGCTAAGTCGCTTCAGTCGGGTCCAACTCTGTGCGACCCCATAGACAGAACCCACCAGGCTCCCCCGTCCCTGGGATTCTCCAGGCAAGAACACTGGAGTGGGTTGCCATTTCCTTCTCCAATGCATGAAAGTGAAAAGTGAAAGTGAAAGTGAAGTTTTACCAAGTGAATAATCAAGTCTTGTCATTTTGCTGACTGTTGGATGCAAAACGAATGCGGAAATTTACAATTGCATTGAGGATGCTGACAAACACACAATGAAAATACAAAAGGCAGGAAAATTTTTCAGAGTTTGTAAGCAACAAATATGTTCAGATTTCAGTATTAGATAGCTCTAGCAGAAGGATAAGAAAGTGAAGTAATACTAAAATAAAATGAAAAGTAGAAACTAAAGTGAAGGAAGATAACCCTCACAAATGAAAGGAAAATACAAGAATTGCTGAAAGCAGAACATAGGGTGAACGGCTCAGTCAGGGTGCCTGGCCTGAGGCAACCACGGACACTGTGGAACCATTCCCCAGTGACTCAGCAGTAAAGAGTCCACCTGCGAATGCAGGAGATGTGGGTCCAATCCCTGGGTCAGGAAGATCCCCTGGAGGAGGAAATGGCCACCCACTCTATTATTCTTGCCTGAGAAATCCCATGGACAGGGGAACCTGGCAGGCTATATTCTATGGTGTCTCAAAGAGTCAGACATGAGTGAGCAACTGAGCACTGAGCAGGGTAAGAGTAAGAGAGATGACTGCAGCTACTGGGCTAACTTTCTGTTCATTTAATATGAATCATTTAATACGGTCGGGAAAAGAGGATGTAAGGCAGGGAGACTAGCAAAAAACAAACAACAGAAAATACGCTGTCCATCAGAAGCTTAAACATTTACCAGAGTATGAAACACTGCTTCTCTCCTCTTGGCATTTACATCTCCACCACTTCCTTTTTTAAACCTCAGTTTCCTATTTGTTAAGGTTTACTATTTGGTTTATGATTTGTCAAGACAAGCACTGGAGCATAAAAACAACTGTCAAATCTTTCTGCTCCTGAAGAACAAAAAGGGACGTTCCTGGCAGTCCAGTGCTTCAGACTTCAAACTTCCAGTACAAGAGGTGCAGATTTGATCTCTGGTTGGGGACCTAAGACCCCATATGCCATGCAGTGGTGCCCCCCCAAAATTTTTTTAATTAAAAATAAACAAAAATAAGAGAATAAAGTTTCCAGCTATGAAAATGTGGAGAACATATGTTCTATTTGAAGAACATAAAGGAAAGAAGATATGAAAGGGTGTTTTAAAGTAACCAGATTAGACCCAAAATGGAATCACTCAAGTGCAAAAGAAAACTGAGTTTGCTTGTCCCATTCTCCCAGCAATGGAAGGCCAGAGACAACCCACTGGCTCAGCACAGGTTACCTCCCTCAACTCCAATATATAGCTGCAATATAAGGAAAGCAAAAAAGCTAGAGAGTTCCAGAAAAACACCTACTTTTGCTTTATTGACTACACCAAAGTCTTTGTGTGGATCACAACAAACTGTGGAAAATTCTTAAAGAGATGGGAATACCAGACCACCTGACCTGCCTCCTGAGAAATCTGTATGCAGGTCATGAAGCAACAGTTAGAACTGGACATGGAACAACAGACTGGTTCCAAATATGGAAAGGAGTACATCAAGGCTGTATATTGTGACCCTGTTTATTTAACTTATATGCAGAGTACATCAAGAGTAATTCTGGACTGCATGAAAAACAAGCTAGAATTAAGACTGCCAGGAAAAATATCAATAACCTCAGATATGCAGATGACATCACCCTTATGAAAGAAAATGGAGAGGAACTAAAGTTCCTCTTCATAAAAGTGAAAGAGGAGAGTGAAAAAATTGGCTTAAAACTCAACATTCTGAAAACTAAGATCATTGCATCTGGTCCAGTCACTTCATGGCAAAAAGACCTGGAATCAATGGAAACATTCACAAACTATTTTCTTGGGATCCAAAATCACTGTATGGTTATTGCAGCCATGAAATTAAAAGCCATTTTTATTTGATCTTTTAAAAAGAAAGTATCAAAATAAAAAGGAAAATACTCTTTAAGTAATACATTTATCAGTCTTAATCAAACCACCTATGATCCCCATTAAATTTTGGCCTACTCTGACAGAATACTGAAAAATTATTTTCATAGTACCATTTTTTTTTTTTACTTACTGTTTCAACTACCTCCATAACTTGATCCTTGGAAGAAAAGCTATGAAAAAACTAGACAGCATATTAAAAAGCAGAGACATTACCTTGCCAACAAAGGTCCCTTTAGTCAAAGCTATGGTTTTTCCAGTAGTCAACTATGGATGTGAGATTTGGACTACAAAGAAATCTGAATGCCAAAGAACTGATGTTTTTGAGCTATTGTGTTGGGGAAGACTCTTGTGAGTCCCTTGAACTGTAAGGAGATCCAACCTGTCAATCCTAAAGGCAAGCAATCCTGAATATTCATTGAAAGGACTGATGCTTAAGCTGAAATTCCAATACTTTGGCCACCTGATATGAAGAACTGACTCATTGGGAAAAAAAACTCTGATGCTGGGAAAGATTGAAGGCATGAGGAGAAGGGGAAGACAGAGGATGACATGGTTGGATGGCATCACCAATGTGATGGACATGAGTTTAAGTAGGCTCCAGTAGTTGGTGATGGAGAGGGAGGTCTGGCATACTGCAGTCATGGGGTCGCAAGGAGTTGTACAGAACTGAGCCACTGAACTGAACTGAAATGAATTGAAGTGAACCCTGCTCTAACCAAGCAGCAAATTCCCTACTCAATTTTTAAATAAAATTCTGTCCTTGTATTCAGTTCAGTTCAGTCACTCAGTCATGTCTGACTCTTTGCAACTCCATGAACTGCAGCACACCAGGCCTCCCTTTCCATCACCAACTCCTGGGGTCCACCCAAACCCATGTCCACTGAGTCGGTGATGACATCCAACCATCTCATCTTCTGTCATCCCCTTCTCCTCCTGCCCTCAATCTTTCCCAGCATCAGGGTCTTTTCAAATGAGTCAACTCTTCGCATGAGGTAGCCAAAGTATTGGAGCTTCAGGTTCAAAATCAGTCCTTCCTTCCAGTGAACACCCAGGACTGATCTCCCTTAGGATGGACTGGTTGGATCTCCTTGCAGTCTGAGGGACTCTCAGGAGTCTTCTCCAACACAACAGTTCAAAAGCATCAATTCTTTGGCACTCACCTTTCTTTATAGTTCAACTCTCACATCTATACATAACTACTGGAAAAAAAAATAGTCTTGACTAGATGGACCTTTGTTGACAAAGTAATGTCTTTGCTTTTTAATATGCTGTCTAGGTTGGTCATAACTTTCCTTCCAAAGAATAAGCATCTTTTAATTTCATGGTTGCAATCAACATCTGCAGTAATTTTGGAGCCCCCCCAAAAAAGTCTGACACTGTTTCCACTCTTTTCCCATCTATTTGCCATGAAGTGATGGGACCAGATGACATGATCTTAGTTTTCTGAATGTTTACATTTAACCCAACTTTTTCGCTCTCCTCTTTCACTTTCATCTAGAGGCTCTTTAGTTCTTCTTCACTTTCTGCCATAAGAGAGGTGTCATCAGCATATCTGAGGTTACTGATATTTCTCCCAGCAATCTTGATTCCAGCTTGTGCTTTCTCTAGCCCAGCATTTCTCATGATGTACTATGCATATAAGTTAAATAAGCAGGGTGACAATATACAGCCTTGATGTACTCCTTTTCCTATTTGGAACCAGTCCATTGTTTCATGTCCAGTTCTAACTGTTGCTTCCTGACTGCATATAGGTTTCTCAAGAGGCAGGACAGGTGGCCTGGTATTCTCATCTTCTTCAGAATTTGCCACAGTTTATTGCGATCTACACAGTCAAATGCTTTGACATAGTCAATAAAGCAGAAACAAATGTTTTTCTGAAACTCTCTTGCTTTTTCCATGATCCAGTGGATGTTGGCAATTTGATCTCTGGTTCCTCTGTCTTTTCTAAAACCAGCTTGAACATCTGGAAGTTCATGGTTCACGTATTGCTGAAGCCTGGCTAGGAGAATTTTCAGCATTACTTTAGTAGCCTGTGAAATGAGTGCAATTGTGCAGTAGTAGTTTGAGCATTCTTTGGGATTGGAAAGAAAACTGACTTTTCCGGTCCTGTGGCCATGCTGAGTTTTCTAAATTTGCTGACATAATGAGTGCAGCTCTTTCATGGCATCATGTTTTAGGATTTGAAATAGCTCAGCTGGAATTCCATCACCTCCACTAGCTTTGTTGTAGTGATGCTTCCTAAGGCCCACTTGACTTCACATTCCAGGATGTCTGGCTCTAGGTGAATGTGAGTGATCATACCATCATGATTATCTGGGTGGTGAAGATCTTTTTTATACAGTTCTTCAGTGTATTCTTGCCATGTCTTCATAATATCTTCTGCTTCTTTTAGGTCCATATCATTTCTGTCCTTTATTGAGCCCATCTTTGCATGAAAAAGTTCCCTTGGTATATCTAATTTTCTTGAAGAGATCTCTAGTCCTTCCCACTCTATTGTTTTCCTCTTTTTCTTTGCACTGATCGCTGAGGAAGTCTTTCTTATCTCTCTTTGCTATTCTTTGGAACTCTAGATTCAGATGCTTATATCTTNAACATGAGCTTTCTGTTTAAACAAGATCTCTATATCTCAACATCTAGGGAATACCATTGATTTCTCTTACTTTCCCTTTTATTTTTCTTCACCTTACTTATTAAACCAAGACCACATCTAGGTGAGATAAGAAGGATCAACCTATTTTGGAATCAAAATTTGCATTGACTAGTTTTAATGAATATCCTGATCAAGTTCAAAATTAAGGTCTGAGCAAGGGCTGTCTCTTATACACATCTGCATTTCTTTTTCTTGAGAATGGTCTTGATTCCTGTCTTCTGTATAATTTCATGAATCTCTGTTTATAGTTCATCCAGCACTATGTCTATCGGATCTATTCCCTTAAATCTATTTCTCACTTCCACTGTATAGTCATAAGGGATTTGATTTAGGTCATACCTGAATGGTCTAGTGGTTTTTCCCAATTTATTCAATTTAAGTCTGAATTTGGCAATAAAGAGTTCATGATATGAGTCACAGTCAGCTCCCGGTCTTGTTTTTGCTGTCTGTATAGAGCTTCTCCAACTTTGGCTGCAAAGAATATAATCAATCTGATTTGGGTGTCAATCATCTGGCGATGTCCATGTGTAGAGTCTTCTCTTGTGTTGTTGGAAGTGGTGTTTGCTATGACCAGTGCATTCTCTTGACAAAAGTCTATTAGCCTTTGCCCTGCTTCATTCTGTACTCCAAGGCCAAATTTGCCTGTTACTCCAGGTGTTTCTTGACTTCCTACTTTTGCATTCCAGTCCCCTATAATGAAAAGGACATTTTGGGGGTGTTAGTTCTAGAAGGTCTTGAAAGGCTTCAGAGAACCGTTCACCTTCAGCTTCTTCAGTGTTACTGGTCATAGACTTGGATTACCATGATATTGAATGGTTTGCCTTGGAAATGAACAGAGATCATTCTGTCGTTTTTGAGACTGCATCCAAGTACTGCATTTCAGACTCTTTTGTTGACTATGATGGCTACTCCATTTCTTCTAAGGGATTCCTGCCCACAGAAGTAGATATAATGGTCATCTGAGTTAAATTCACCCATTCAAATCCATCTTAGTTCACTGATTCCTAGAATGTTGATGTTCACGCTTGCCATCTCCTGTTTGACCACTTTTAATTTGCCTTGATTCATGGACCTAACATTCCATTTTCCTATGCAATATTACTCTTATGGCTCTTCCTAGAAGTAGTAAAAGTGAAAATCCCTCAGTCCTGTCTGATTCTGCTACCTCATGGACTGTAGCCTGCCAGTCTCCTCTGTCCATAAAATTCTCCAGTCCAGTATACTGGAGTGGATATCCATTCCCTTCTGTAGGGGACCTTCCCAATGTAAGGACTGAATTCAGGTCTTTGGCATTGCAGTCAGATTTTTTATTGTCTGACTCTTTCTATTTTCTAGGCTAGATTATTCATTCCTGATTCATGAATCACCAAGTAAACACAAACTCCTTCTTCTCCTGAAGTCGCCTCAGTCATGTCCAACTCTTTCTGACCCCATGGGCTATAGCCTACCAAGCTAAACACCAACTAGGTCAGTAAAGTGTCCATAGGAAATTTTCATTTAGCCAATCCTAGAAGCAGCAAAGCCAGTCATCGAAACTGAATTTTTGCCTTTAAGAATAAAGCAAAAGTACTTTGGCTACCTGACGAGACAAACTGACTCATCGGAAAAGATCCTGATGCTGGGTTAGATTGAAGGTGGGATGAGAAGGGGATGACAGAGAATAAGATGGTTGGATGGCATTCCCGACTCACTGGGCATGAGTCTGAGCAAGCTCTGGGAGCTGGTGATGGTCAGGAAGCCTGGTGTGCTGTAGTCCTTGAGGTCGCAAAGAGTTGGACATGACTGAGCAACTGAACTGATCTGAATAAGCTGGAGAGAAATGCTAGTGATCTGCATAAATCTTTTTAGTCCTATCTCGTATTGTGTCAGAAAGTCTATATTCAGGCATGCTTACCACAGGAGCAACTAAAGCTGCTATAATCCTCAACAAAAGGCCCTCTCCACATCTATCCATCTTTGGGATTCAATTCCTGGTAAGGTGTTTCTTCCCTGATTCCTTCTGACGCAGAGTGAGAATGACCCCAAGAAATGGATTATATTCTTCTTTCCTCCAATTGTTTTCAAACTGTGGTGCTAAAGAAGACTCTTGAAAGTCCCTTGGACAGCCAGGAGGTCAAACACTTCAATCCTAAAGGAAATCAACCCTGAATATTCATTGGAAAGACTGATGCTGAAGCTCCAATACTTTGGCCACCTGATGTGAAGAGACAACTTATTGGAAAAGACCCTGATTTGGGGAAAGATTGAAGGCGGGAGGAGAAGGGGGTGACAGAGGATGAGGTGGTTGCATGGCACCACAGACTCAATGGACATGAGTTTGAGTAAACTCCAGAAGTTGGTGATGGACAGGGAGGCCTGGCATGCTGCAGTCCATGGGGCCACAGTCAGACACAGCTGAGCAACTGAACTGAACTGAACTAGTGACTGAACAACAACAATCTAGAAACACCTTTTTGTAAATAGTCCTTTATTTATATTGTCTTCAAATGATCCAAAGCCTTGTGCCAAGAACCTAATAGAAATATGTGGCAAATGTTTTCAGGACATTAACCTAAGCTTTAATAAAAAAAATTCCATTCTTATCTGTTTTCCATCTTGGGTTGATGAGGAGTACTATGACTAATTTTAATTAAGTGAGTAGTATGCTCTGTGGCACTTGTCTGTCAGCACAGGTTACTTCCTAAATATTTACTCTATATCAAATATATAGCTAGCAGTCACACATATAAAATTTAATACTGTCTTTAATGTACATACCTGTGAGTATAGTTTCCCTATCTTGTGAGTTAATCAAGGCTAGGTATCAGCTTTCACTCATAGTTGGTATAATAGAGCTCAAATATTTGTTCCATGAATGCATAAAAGAAACAATGAATCAATGAATATATTGTCTAAAAGTCAATGTTTCCAAGCAAATGATTTACATTTTTTAAAAGACAAACGAATTGATTTTTATGGTCAACAAAATGTGAAAGACTTTGCTGATTATTCATTTTCACTAAAATCTCGAGTTAACATGAGCTTTCTGTTTAAACAAGATCTCTATATCTCAACATCTAGGGAATACCATTGATTTCTCTTACTTTCCCTTTTATTTTTCTTCACCTTACTTATTAAACCAAGACCACATCTAGGTGAGATAAGAAGGATCAACCTATTTTGGAATCAAAATTTGCATTGACTAGTTTTAATGAATATCCTGATCAAGTTCAAAATTAAGGTCTGAGCAAGGGCACCATAATGAGGCTTCTCTATTCCATTGCTAGATTGCGTTGTTATTGATGTTCCTTATATAACATGAAACATCAACTGTGATTAAAGAATATTTTAATCAGAAAAGCATTTCATTAAAAAGGAAAAAAAATACTAATACAAAAACACCTTACCAATTTTAGGGATGAAGTAAATTATTTTGTGTTCATGGACAAAAGTCTCCTTAATTGATTTTATTTTAAAAAGTGTTATTTAATTTTACTTTTCTTTCTTTATTAAATTACATTTGAATGGATTTTACAAAAACTCAAATTCTATTTTTCCTAGACTATTAGCCCCTTTGTGTTGGGGGGGGGGTGGTGCTGACAAATGACTATATAACCAACAAAGCACCATGCAGAGATTTAACCTAAGAAAAAAAATTCTTGACTTTAGATAAACTATGCATTGTCTTTAGGAATCCAAAGAAATTGGAGAAAAGCTATTGCGTTTGTTTACATGGTATAATGCAATTTTCAAAATGTTTTTCAAAAGATGTTGTTACAAACCAATAAATTGATTTCACACATGAACAAACAGTCGTGGGCATGATCTGAAAAACACAGCTTTGCCAGAGCTAACATTTCCTAAAACCACACAATATGCCTGACACCATCCTAACATTTGCATCCATTCCTCTCTGCATCCTCACAGCAACCTTGTGAGTTAGATTATCTCTGATTTTATAGATGAGAAAACTAAGGCTTAAGCAAATTACTGCCTAAGGTCACACAGGATTGAAGCATCTGAACTGGGATTTGAACCAAAAACAGTGCGTCCAAAGCTCAAGCACCCCATGATTCAGCTGCAAGAATTCAAAGCATCCTTTATGTCCATATTAGATGTGTGTCTTCACCGCAAAGGTTTATGCAAGCCCGTTCTAACAACACTTTACATAATTCCTTGGATTGGCATCATCAGCCTCTGTGCACACAGATGAGTGATCTCTGGGGTTTACTCTGCTTTGCTAGTGTAATCACAAGGCTCAAGTCATCTATTTTTTTTTTTTTTTTCTTGAGGGAGAGAGTGGGGCAATGAAGTCTTCAGTTTAAGAGAGCAGACTTTTTGTGGTTTAGTTGTTAAGTCATGCCCAACTCTTTTGTGACCCCATGGGCTGTAGCCCTTCACATTCCTCTCCATCCATGAAATTTCCCAAGCAAGAATATTGGAATGGGTTGCCATTTCTAATCCAGGGGATTATCACAACCCAGGGATTGAATCCATGTCTTCTGCACTGGCAGACAGACTCTTGACCACTGGATCACCAGCCTCTAGATTTGTTAGTGGCTTATTTTTGTTTCACTGTGACTCCTTCATCCTCTATTAGGTAATTCTCGGCACATATGTATTTAAAAGATAAGAGTGGGACAAAAGCAACTGCAATTTTGAGGATGAGTATTAAATCATTATAACTAGGCTCAAACATATCTTTATTAATCAAAATAGGAACCATTACAATTGATACAGTTTTGCAGAGAAATAAATTGTTTTATACCTGTAGTGTAAAAATCAGAGCTTCAGGATTCCACAAACTCTTGGAAAGCATTTTCTGCATCTTGCTGGTTGTAGAAACCGTTTTTTCTGGCAAAAAGTTGCTGAGATGCTTGAAGAAGTGGTAGTCCATTGTTGAGAGTTCTGGTGAACATGGTGGATGAAACAAAACTTTGTAGCCCAATTCTTTCAACTTCTGAAGCATCGGTTGTGCTATGTACATTCAAGCATTATCTTGGAGAAGAATTGGGCCCTTTCTGTTGACCAATGCCAGCGGCAGACATTGCAAGTTTTGGTGCAATCTTATTGATTTGCTGAGCAGGCTTCTCAGATGTAATGGTTTTTCCAGGATTCAGAAAGCTATAGTAGTTCAAAACGACAACAGACCAGAAAACAGTGACCATGACTTGTGTGTGTGTGTGTGTAAGTTTGTCTTTAGGAAGTGCTTTGGAGCTTCTCCTCAGTCCAACCATTGAGCTGGCCATCCTATAAAATCCACTTTTTGTCACACGTCACAATCTGATGGTTCATTGTTGCTTCATAGAATAAGAGAAGATGGCACCTCACAATGATGATTGTTTTCATTTTCAGTCAGCTCATGAGGCAACCACTTATTGAGTTTTTTCACCTTTTCAATTTGCTTTGAATGCTGAATGACCAATCTAGAATGGCTGACATTGAGTTTTTTGGCAAATTCTCATGTAGTTGTAAGAGGATCACTGCTCTCCAGCCCTAGTTTCTGATTCAACATATGTGGGATGGAACCTGAGAATCTGCATCTCTATTAAGACTCCAGGCGATGCAGATGCTGCTGGTCTGTGGACCACACTTGGAGATACACTGCCTCAGTACATCCCTCAGCAAGAAAATTCTCAAGAGGGGTTCTAGCAAAAACTTCCTCTCTTCATGTGTCTTTGATAACTAAAGCAGACCTTTCTGAGTTGGAACCCCTCACTTCTACTGACTAGCTCACCAGGTAGGCTTTTGGACTACAAGCTTTCAGTTCAGTTCAGTCGCTCAGTCGTGTCCGACTCTTTGCGACCCCATGAATCGCAGCACACCAGGCCTCCCTGTTCATTACCATCTCTCGGAGTTCACTCAGACTCACGTCCATCGAGTCCATGATGCCATCCAGCCATCTCATCCTCTGTCGTCCCCTTCTCCTCCTGCCCCCAATCCCTCCCAGCATCAGAGTCTTTTCCAATGAGTCAACTCTTCGCATAAGGTGGCCAAAGTATTGGAGTTTCAGCTTTAGCATCATTCTTTCCAAAGAAATCCCAGGGCTGATCTCCTTCAGAATGGACTGGTTGGATCTCCTTGCAGTCCAAGGGACTCTCAAGAGTCTTCTCCAACACCACAGTTCAAAAGCATCAATTCTTCGGTGCTCAGCCTTCTTCACAGTCCAACTCTCACATCCATACATGACCACAGGAAAAACCATAGCCTTGACTAGACACAAGCTTTAAAGTGAGCAAAACATAAAACCCATCATCCTGGCTGGGAAAGTGCAGCCCAACCTTCCAAGGTTTGGCATTTCCATGTGATGCTTACCTCACATAAGTGTTTAATGAACATTGAGGGGAAGGTGGACTTTAAAAGCTAGTAAGTCAAGATGCCTCACTTTGGCTTTTTCCAACAAACAAGTATTACAAAGATGAAATAGTATGATTAAAAGGAGATGTAGCACAGGCATTTCTACCCAAATCCATTTTGTGCATGATGTCACCAAGCCTATGCCAATATGCATAGATTTGTTTGCTCCTAAGCTTTTTGCATCTTCAGTCTGGTTGCTATGAATGCAACCCAGAAACTGGCAGACTGGAAGGAGTCACCTAATCCAACTGGCCAAGTCACTTTCCTCTTTATTTTTCCTTTCCCCTCCCAGAGCCTACATTCTGAAAGACTGTGGCTACTTCTGGCTCATTTTCCCATGCACACAGCATTCAGTGTTGTCAGGATTCCTGTGCCAAAGCATAAGACTGGGGCTAACTTTATGTAGAGGTCTGAGAAGACTGGGGAGGACTCAGGAATGCCTGTTTCTTCCTGTGTGGACACCAAGCTGAAGCTCAGTCACTGTGCTGCTGAGAACAGCTACATTCTTTAGTGATTGGCTGTGGCTTCTGCTATTTAGTCATTAAGTCATGTCTGAGTCTTTGTGACCCCTTGGGCTATATCATGCCAGGCTCCTCTGTCCATGGAAATTCCCAGGCAAGAATACTAGAGGTGATTGTCATTTCCTTTTCCAAAGCTATTGCATTTTAATAACCACGGCCTAATCCATCCCAGTAGTGGAAAGGTGATTCTCAGATAGAAGCCAAGATTGGGAAAAGGAGTCTGCTTTTGATGAGAGAAAATGATTCCCATAGGGTTGAAGCCAATCTCAAGCACATTTCTGCTCTCCACTTTGGTTTCTTCTCAAAGATAGTGGTTGCAGAAAACTCAGACACAGGAAATTGAAGAATCAATGCTATAATAAGCTCTTTAATTGAGGGTGTTGGAGACACAAAAATAGCAGGACTGTGAGCAGTAAATGAAGCTAGAGGGATGTGACTAAATGCCACAGCCCCATAGCAAAGCATATGTCTCTGGATCATTTATTACAAAACATATTTATCAAAACTGCAAATAAAATTGGGATTTGGAACAAGTTGGTTATAATGCTATAATGATAATGGTACTAAGTGATGATATTTGGTGCTTTAAAGCAATTTATGATCAGTTAGCTAATATTTATTGATGATATATCAGCTATAATTTCTTTAATTAAATAAAAAGTTCTGTGCATTTCTTTTATTTAACACCTAATTAAGGAAAGAAGTTAGTTGACTTAAACTATGAGTTTAATTTGTGCTTATTATTTTAGCAAGAAAAAAATAGTTGCTCCATCGTGTCCAAATCTTTGCAACCCCATGGATTGTGTAGAATCTGTCTCTTATACACATCTTAATGACTAAAAATATTTACTAAAATATAACTGTTTTATAATATTTGAAGATACAATCAAGAAACATTTTATGTGGTCAATATATTACATTTGGGAAGAAAAGATTATAAGATAGTAGATATACAATATCAAAAATAAATATATGCATTTTCAGACATAGTAAGGGGGGCTAGTTCAAAAATATCTTACAATTTCCTTTCAAGCTGTCTTAATCAACATGTTGCTCTTTGCTACATACAAAATATGAAAATTCCTCATCCTGAATGATAATTAAAGAAATCTTGAATTAAAAATGGTAAAAAAATAATAATAATTGCAGACGTTTCATGATGGCAACATGATTGTTAGTGGTATAAAGCTTAAATTTGCTAACAGGTGTTTTAAGGGAATTTATGTTCTTTCGCTACTGTGATCTATGTAGTATTTTTTCTTTCCTTTACATGACTTTATTATTCCTCCAACATATAATCATAACAGACTTTCTTTTGCTGAGCTCCTGAGTGGCTGCAAGGCATTAAAGTGTCTAAAGCAAATGCCAGGAAGCCTCCTCATAGACATTTGAGCCTTCGCTCTGAGCAGCGCTGGAATGCAAGCTTGCCTCCCCTGAGCCTTAAGGCCACAAATAATTCATTTGGAACTAAAAGGGTGCTAATATTTCCTTTTGAAAATAAGATTCATATTACAACTCTAAACTGCACAAAAGAACTTGAAAAGTATTGTTTCTTAGTCACATCCATGTATTTATCACTCCGAGATCTACTTCTGAACAAACATTTTAGATATATTGCTGTGATTGGATCCACCAAGATTCATGGCCAGAAGCAATGTTTAGCATCTGATCTAGAAAAGCCCTTCTCAGAGTACAGATATCAGAGGCCAAGGATAATTCAGCATCAACAACCACAAAAATGAGAAGGATCCAAAGAAGATGTTTATTTATTAATACTCTTTTTTTTTCCCCCAAATAAATGCCATTAAAAAATTGTCATTTATCTCCCTCATTTTTTTTTCAAATGAAAAGAAAATATCAACTTAGAGAGAAAATAATCTTAATTATACTTATTAGAATAGATGGAGTTTATGAAAACTTGCTTAATATTTTATGTTTAAAATCTTATTAAAGAAAAATCTTCATCTCGTGTATACCTGTGGTGGATTCATGTTGATGTATGGCAAAACCAATACAATATTGTAAAATAATTAACCTCCAATTAAAATAATAAATTTATATTTAAAAAAACCTGGCTGGTGTCAGTCAGGAATAGAAAACTGGGGAAAACGCTAGGGCTTTTCTGAAATGGCAGAGATCCTCACGCTCCTGTTGCAAGTTTCTGAAATGTTAAATGGAACTTAAAGTCCACTGACAGAACAACCAGAGAGAATTACTTTAGGGGAATGAGTACCTCTGCATTAAATAGAGATATAAATGTTTTTGTAATATTTGAACAATAGCATCAACATGTATTTATTTAATTTCTATTTAGAAAAAAATTAAAAACATAGAAAATAAAATTTGAAAACAATTTTTACAAATTAAAAATAAATGAGTGCTTTATAATAAATTATTATAAATAAAAAAATAAATGAACAATGCTGGACACGTCTCAACAGTTGGTGGGGAAAGTTCTACCATCATAATAGTTAGATTAAGTGAACAGGTAAATGCAATATGGTTTGGTGAAGTTTGCTAATAGACCAAATGCAATGAATTTATCACAGGAGCCTTCATGCTGCAGAGCTTACTTAATTCCAATCATAGAAATGCTTTCGTGTAAGTTCAAAATGAAGAATAGATGTTGGCTTCCAATCAAAATAAAAGATAGAAGCAATTCCAAAATGAAGGGACATGAGCAAAGCTCTGAAGCTATAAAAGAGTTTGGTAAACTTGAGAAAAATAAATGCAGTGTTTCATGGTCTCACTTAGAAATTAAATATTCTTACACCTCCGTCTAGTCAAGGCTATGGTTTTTCCTGTGGTCATGTATGGATGTGAGAGTTGGACTGTGAAGAAGGCTGAGCGCCGAAGAATTGATGCTTTTGAACTGTGGTGTTGGAGAAGACTCTTGAGAGTCCCTTGGACTGCAAGGAGATCCAACCAGTCCATTCTGAAGGAGATCAACCCTGGGATTTCTTTGGAAGGAATGATGCTGAAGCTGAAACTCCAGTCCTTTGGCCACCTCATGTGAAGAGTTGACTCATTGGAAAAGACTCTGATGCTGGGAGGGATTGGGGGCAGGAGGAGAAGGGGATGACCGAGGATGAGATGGCTGGATGGCATCACGGACTCGATGGACGTGAGTCTGAGTGAACTCCGAGAGATGGTGATGAACAGGGAGGCCTGGTGTGCTGCGATTCATGGGGTCGCAAAGAGTCGGACACGACTGAGCGACTGAACTGAACTGAACTGAACTTGTCAGATTAAATCACAAGTTTGAAACTTTAGGTTGTGTACTCAAGTCAAGGGCAGGGCAGATCAGCATCGACATACTTGATTGTCTATGCAGATTTTTTTTCCTTTCTCCCCCTTTGGTTTATTTTGTATGTTTTATCCCCATCACAACAAACTGTGAGAGGAATAATTAAAATAAATTAATTATTTAATTACGATGTTAAAAAAAAAAAACTAGTGAGCTTTAATAGATAATAGAAATAGCTTTCCGGAACCCAGGGCTACTCTTTCCATTCAAGCACTCTCTCAAGCCAGATCCTTATCTATTAACTGTGCTCAATTCTGGATTCCAGCATGAAAATGAATACTGAAAGCACAGATGAAAAAATAATCAATAATTTATTAAGATCTAAACACATACCTTTCTGAGGAAAGACCTTAAAAGTGAGAACTTGTTTGCAAATATTTCTTCCTCTCTTATTTCCCAAAGATTATATTTCCTCTCAGTTGACAGCACCGAAGAGCAGAGTAAGATATCATTGAGATGCTTGACCACAGCAAAAAGGAGGATTTGTATTCTCCTTGGGGCTTCTTCTACCTGATGACATTTTGCGAAGAAGACAGCACACCCTAACCTTCCTGGCCTCTGTAGATGTGTCTATAGATTACAGGATGCCCTTTCATGAGAAAGTAGGAAGTGAGTAAAGGTCAACGTGAGGTTACTTACTACTTGAGAATAATATAGAATAAATAAAAATGACATTGATATCAATTATACAAATTCTATGAAAGGATTAGATCAGCTAGCTCCATCAGTGACAGGAAAAATAATAGACAACCTGCAAGCATTCTCTTTAATTCATAAATTTTTTGCATCTTGAAAATGTAAATGTAAAAGAAGTAAATATTTTCAAACATTTACATTAAAATATTTGATAACCTTTTTGAAGAACATTTGAATATATTATTCATATTATATAGGATATTTTTAATACCAAGTAGGGCTTCCCCGATGACTCAGTGGTAAATAATCTGCCTGCCAATGCAGGAGATGCAAGAGATGTGGGTTTGATCCCTGGATCAGTAAGACCCCCTGGTTTAAGAAATGCCAAGCCACTCCAATATTCTTGCCTGGAAAATTCCATGGACAGAAAAGCCTGAGGGCTACAGTCCATGGGGTCGCAAAGTGTCCAACATGACTGAGCATGCATGCCTACACCCTTAAGAACTGTTAGGAGTTTATGAATATGTGTATTTACCTATTAACTAATAATCTATATAAAAAATCTTGTCACATTTATAGATTTATGTTACAAAAACTCCCTTTTATATTGAATGTTAAATAGAGACTCTTGTATATCTCTCTCTTATTTTCATTGATTCATTTTATGGCTAAATCCTCAAAAGGGCAATGAATGACAACCAAATTGATTTTCAGTTTCAAATCTGTTAAATAAAACATCTGTTAACATGTGCAGGTACCAGTGTTTTGGGAAATTTCTACTGTTTTAGAGGTCATTGTAAGTACCAAGTACCAAACCTATGGATAATTTTTAAGTAGATTATGTTTTCCTCAGGATTTACTTTTGAATATAGCCTGAACTTTTCACTTAACTAATTACAGGGACTTAGCAAATAATAACAGCATCAAAGACAGTGATTAAAATATGAAAGAAGATAAAACAATTACTGGTTTGCCCTGCACCTTGCAGCTTATTATATGAGACTATTAAAACTTAGTAACAGAATTCATACCATCAATATCTTTAGTCACATCATATCTGTAATAGTATATGACGTCATATAACTGATAATGTGTTCATAATGCTCCTAGTCATCAAGAAAGCAGTAAGTTATATTCTGTTTCTTCTACTGAAGAAAGCAGGGTAGCATAGAGTACAAATTATACATAGATATATATGTATATATATATGTGTGTGTGTGTAGATATATATGTATATATATGTGTGTGTGTGTGTGTGTGTGTGTGTGTGTATTTTTAAGGCTAGTATTTTAGCACTTAATTCTGTGCCATGGAATTGTACATATTTTCTAAGTATTGTGGATTGCTAAGATTATATTGTTAAATCTTCATACTTAAAAATACTTAAAAGTTTATTTATTAAAGCACTGTGGTTCTATTGGTTAAACTTTGTGATTGAAAGAAGTTTGAAAAGTATTGTCAATTTCTGTGAAATTTATATAATTGCCAGTGGAATTACTAACATATCAGAGTTTTTAAAATATGAATACTCCTTTAATTATTACTTTGAAAATGTTCGCATTGAAGATAACAGCAAGTAAAGCTGAATTTGCTCCTCAGGTTGCACTAGTGATAAAGTATTCACCTGCTAATGTAGGAGACTTGAAAGATCTGAGTTCGATCCTTGGGTTGGGAAGATTCCCTGAAAGAGGACATGCAACCCACTCCAGTATTCTTGCCTGGAGAATCCCCATGGACAGAGGAGCCTGGTAGGCTATAGTCCACAGGATCATAAAGAGTCTGACACGACTGAAATGACTTTTCCTATATGCTCCTTCAGCCAGCAAGCATTTATTGAGCACCTTCTACATTCCAGGAACTTAAAAATAATAATAATAAGGTTTAAAGATGATTAAGTTACAGACTGTGTTTTACATGAATAATACTCATATTCCTGGAGTGGTGATGTGGACAGTGTTAGCAAGAAAAAAATAGTTGCTCCATCGTGTCCAAATCTTTGCAACCCCATGGATTGTGTAGAATGCTGGGCTTCTCTGTCCATGGAATTCTTCAGGCAAGAATTCTGGAGTGGGTTGCAATGCCCTCCTCCAGGGCATTTTCTCCAGCTGGGGATCGAATCCAACTCTCCCATATTGCAGGCAGATTCCCCGAGTCTGAGCCACCAGGGAAGCTCCTGGTGGTAGCAGAAAATAACCATGTAAAATAGAATGTGAATTTAGGAAGATCCGTAGGCACACATGAAAATTGTAAGCTATTGAGTTTCCATGTCACTTAAAAATATTTTGTTGATGAATTGATCTTGATTCAAAAGAAATCAGATAACCTTCAGAATAGTAAACATTTCTACATTTTTTCTCTCTTGTGGGTTTTCCTATGGGCTTGTTCAGAGGTACTAAGAATAATATTGAAATCTACTATATACCTCTAAAGCTAAAATATATGTCATTTTCTAATATTTCATATATACTTGGCAATAACATTATACTTAAAAACATTTACCATATAAATTTTAGGGCTGCAAAGACAATGAGGTGTCTGCAAAAAACATTTAAATGTTTTTCATTTGTTAAATTATTTTGTCACTTCTAAATATTTTTCTATATTAAAAGTGACAGTCATAATGGCACAACATGCATCAGACACTTTCCTAATTACAATAAAGCAAATATGTGACTTAGAAATCATTCAGTCCTTTAAAAATCAGGATTAATTTAGATGACATTTTCATGTAGAACTTTTTCTGGTTTTAATTTACATGTAAGGATATACATAACTGTGCTGTATCTCCAGTATTTTATCTAAATGTATTCTTTAGAATATTTACTATTGGAAATATATTTGGTGATATAGCTTTTGGAGGCATTTTTTATGGAAATAATACTTCTAAAACTGTTTTATATATATACATATAAGAACACATTGAAACTTCATCAAAAGTCAAATAACTTTCCATTTAATTGCTAATTAAAACTTGGAATGGGAGCTAAAAAAGTTTCATTCTGTGCTACTTTCTAATAATTGCCATTAATGTGATTATATTCTTGTTTAAAGCCTATCTAAATTAGCTCATTAACCAGCATGGTTACTTACAAACCTCAAAGAATGGAAAAAAAAAATCTGTTTCATCACATTTTTATACTGATCTCAGAGACTATGGCAAGTATATTCATCACCATCTGTGTCCATAGCCCTGGACAGCGTGGCATGTGTGTCACACCAATTACTATGCAAATCCCTAAATCATCTCTGCATTAATTCCCCAGTGACACTGAAATTTTGTCTGGCTTAAATAATCACAAATAAAAAGTTTCTTCTTGAAATTAATAATGCAGATTTTCCTCGAGTTGGAATTCACAGGCCACTAATCATCTCCCTTTTTAAATAGATGTCATAAATTACCACATAGATAAATGTATTCTCAAAAGTAAGCAATATAAAAATATAGAAAATGAGCTGGTGACCCAGTATATTAAATATGCAAACAAATGTTTTAAAATGTTAAGTTATGGAGGTAGCTGCAACAGTAAGTTAAAAAAATGCTACTATGAAAATAATTTTGTAAATATTCTCTCAGAGTAGGCTAGAATTTAATGGGAATCATACTTGGTTTTATTTAAGACTGATAAATGTATTACTTAAAATAAAGAGGAATTTCTTGTTTATTTTGATACTCTCTCTTCTTAAAATATCAAACAAAAATGGCTTTCCTACTTAATTTCATCTGCTCTTTTGATCTCATGACCTTTGCTTTTTGACTTCTTTCATTCAATACATTTCCCAGTATTCATGGACTTCAACATGTTTATTCTGCCTGTTATGCTCTCAGTCTATTGTGTCCTTATCACAGAATTGTTTTTCCTGAGTTTAAAAATTGTTTTAAGCTGATTTATAGTATTTTCCTATTAGTTCTAATTTTTCTTTACATTATCTATGGTGGGTGCTTTTTATACATATAAGAAAGATGAAATTCCAATCAAGCCTTCATGACTAATTTTGAGGTGCAAATAGACAAATGTTCAATTATATTAGTCTTTTCATTTTATCTGTAACATTTCTTTCACCATCACACCAACATTGCTCTTCCATTGTGATTCATTAATGCAATCATTCAGCAGTTAATGAGCACCAGTCTAGCCATTTAGAATATGATGCTGAAGAAGAGACAAAAGTCATTCCTTCCATGAGTTTACATTCTAATGGTAAAGCTAATAGAACTGGACAATAAAAAATAAATACAGATCTTCCTCAGCTTACAAGAGTTATGTCTAGATAAACACATTGTAAATTGAAAATATCTTAAACAGGAAATGCCTTAACTATACCTAACGTACCTAACATCGTAGTTTAACCCAGTTTACCAGAACATTCATGTTAGCCTACCATTGGGCAAAATCATCTGACACAAAACCTGCTACAATGTATTAAATATTTCAAGTAATTTATTGAATACTGTACTAAACTAAAAGTGAAAAACAGAATGGTTGTCCGGGTGCAGAATTGTTGTAAGAGGGGAGGTGATTTAATCATTAAGTCATTTCTGGCTCTTGCAAGCCCAGGGATTGGCTCCTCTGGGAGGAGGGATTTCCTTCTCCTTGACAGCCAGGCTCCTCTGTCCTTGGGACTTCCCAGGCAAGAAATGCTTGAGTGAGTTGCCTTTTCCTTCTCCAGGTTATCTTCCCCTCGCAGGGATGGAATCCATACTGCCTGCATTGCAGGGAGATTCTTTACCACTGAGCCACGAGTTGTAAGTGTGATGTGCTATGCATGGTCACTCAGGCAGATCTGATTCTTACAGATCTCTGGGCTGAGGCCCAGCAGGGTTTTCTGTCCATGGGGATTCTTTAGGCAAGAATATCAGAATGGGTTGCCATGCCCTCCTCCAAGGGATCTTCTCAACCCAGGTATCTAACCCAGGTCTCCCACACTGCAGTTGCATCTGAGCCACCAGAGAAGCTCAAGAATACTGGAGTGAGTAATCTATCCCTTCTCCAAGGGAACTTCTGACCCAGGAATCAAACCAGGGTCTCCTGCATTGCAGGCAGATTATTTAGCAGCTGAGCTACCTGGGAAGCCCAATTGTAAGTGTATTGGTTATTTATCCTGTGATCTGGTGGTTGACTGGGAGCTGAGGCTGCCTCTATCCATCATCACAAGAAAGTATCTAACCCATGAGCAGATCAACATTATAGTTTCTACCAAATGTGTATTGCTTTTGAACCATGGTAAAGGCAAAAAAAAAAAAAAAAATCATAAGATGGAACCATCATAAGTTTGTGGGGATCATCTGTATATAGAGTCCAGGATGGGCTTTCAGGAGAGGTAAAAGTGCCATGAAGAAAACTTAAGCAGAATAAGTTTTTGTGGAAATGGCCCTTTTAGAAAATCAAAAAACTGGTGTTCATGCATGCTCAGTTGCTTCATTCGTGTCCAGCTCTTTGCAACCACATGGCCCATAGCACACCAGGCTCCTCTGTCACGAGATTTTCCCAGCAAGACTCTAGGAGAGGATGTCCATGCCCTCCTTTGGGGGATCTTGCTACCTATGGATTGAAACCAAGTCTCCTGTGTCACTTGCTTTGCGGCCAGATTCTTAACCGTGGAGCCATCAGGGAAAATTACCTCATGCAAATGTCTGATTACCTTAACAGATGGCAATACTATGTACCACTCTTTTTTCTTCTCACAGGTCAGGAAGTAACAGCTAGAATCAGACATGGAACAAGAGACTAGTTCCAAATTGGGAAAGGAGTATGTCAAGGCTGTATATTGTCCCCCTGCTTATTTAACTTATACGCAGAGTACATCATCTGAAATGCCTAGCTGGATGAAGCACAAGCTGGAATCAAAATTGCAGGGGGAGATATCAATAATCTCAGATATGCAAATGACACAACCCTTAAGGCAGAAAGCAAAGAGGAAGTAAAGAGCTTCTTGATGAAAGTGAAAGAGGAGAGTGAAAAAGCTGGCTTAAAACTCAACCTTCAAAAAAAATGAAGATCATGTCATTTGACCCCAGTGCTTCATGATGGAAACAGTGATAGTCTTTATTTTCTTGGGTTCCAAAATCACTGCAGATGGTGACTGCAGCCACAAAATTAAAAGACATTGCTCCTCTGAAGAAAAGCTATGACAAAACTAGACACTGTATTAAAAAACAGAGATATCACTTTGCAGACAAAGGTCCGTATCAGTTCAGTTCAGTTGCTCAGTCATGTAAGACTCTTTGCGACCACATGGACTGCAGCGCGCCAGGTCTCTCTGTCCAAACCAACTCCCTGAACTCGCTCAAACTCATATCCATTGAGTCAGTGATGCCATCCAAACATCTCATCCTCTGCCATCCTCTTCTCCTTTTGTCTTCAGTCTTTCCCAGTATCAGGGTCTTTTCCAATGAGTTGGCTCTTTGCATCAGGGAGCCAAAGTATTGGACTTTAGTTTCAGCATCAATTCTTCCAAAGAATATTCAGGACTTATTTCCTTTAAGATTGACTGGTTTGATCTCCTTGCAGTCCAAGGGACTCTCAACAGTCTTCTTCAACACCACAGTTCAAAAACATCAATTCTTCAGCGCTCAGCTTTCTTTATGTTCCAACTCTCACATTCATACATGACTACTGGAAAAGCCATAGCTTTGACTAGATGGACCTTTGTCAGCAATGTCTCTGCTTTTTAATATGCTGTCTAGTTGGTCATAGCTCTCTTTCCAAGGAGCAAGTGTCTTTCCATATACTCAAAGCTATAGCTTTTCCAGTAGTCATGTATGGATGTGAGGTGAAGGTGAAGGTGAAGTCACTCAGTCGTGTCCGACTCTTTGCGACCCCGTGGACTGTAACCTACTAGGCTTCTCTGTCCATGGGATTCTCCAGGCAAGAATACTGGAGTGGATTGCCATTTCCTTATCCAGGGCATCTTCCCAACCCAGGGATTGAACCCATGTCTCCCGCATTAGAGGTAGACGCTTTAACCTCTAGAGTTGGACCATAAAGAAGGTTGAAAACACAGAATTGATGGTTTTGAACTGTGGTGCTGGAGAAGACTTTTGAGAGTGCCTTGAACTATAAGGATATCAAACCAGTCAATCCTGAAATCAATTCTGAATATTATTTAGAAGGACTGATGCTGAAGCTGAAGCTCCAATACTTCAGCCACCTGATGTGAAGAATCAGCTCATTAGATAAGAACCTAATGTTGGGAAAGATTGAAGGCAGGAGAAGGAGAAGGGGACAACAGGGGATGAGATGGTTGGATGGCATCACCAACACAATGGACATGAGTTTGAGCAAGCTCCAGGGGATGAAGGACAGGGAAGCCTGACATGCCTGAACAACAACAAATTATTTTTTCTTTGCCTCCTGAATTTCATTATTAAGAAATCAGAATTTTTTAATCAATAACCTGTTCTTCAGATTTTTCTCTGCAATTCTCCACATTTCTAAATAAAGCATGCTCAATTTAAACTAGCAAACAACCTTTTTGGAATAAGTTCCAAAACCTTTACCAAGGAATTCAGCATCCAACATGTTTTCCAACTTCTCCAATCCTTATTTCCTTCCACCACACACACACACTTGCTCACCTATATCAATTCCTTGACGTTCACACAGATACGTTACATGTGCCAAGCCTTTTCTCTCAAGACTTTTTCATTTGCTTTTTTTTTTTTCCTTTTCTGGATGACTTTTTTCAAATATTCACATGGCTCTCTTCTAATACTCCCATTTTCTCCAGTTCTTCGTGACTTCCATGACTACATATTTAAAGCATCAGTCCTGTCAAGCTCTTTGCTCATGTACTGTTTTAAATATATTCTTCACAACATTTATAGCTACCTGATATTTCATATTCTATTATTACCCGCTCCACTAACATACACCCTCTCCCAATCCAGAAATATAGTCTTATTTTGTTTTCCTGGCCTATCACATACAGGGCATGCAGTAAATATTTGTTTAATAAAGGAATTAATGAATACATTTTAAATGACTTTTGTAACCATTCTGACTATTTCTTCTGTCTTCTGCTGTTTTTTAAGTATCCATTTTATATCTCCCTGTGTGAATGTCCAATCATGCTATTAGAAGAAATTATCATGCATAGCATGTCTTAAATGACAGAAATTTATTTTTCTCTTCTATTCCAGAGGCAGGAGGTCTGAGATGACAGTGCAAGCATAGATAGTTCTGGTAAAGGCTGTCCTCCAGGCTTAATGACTACCACCTTATGATGTCCTCAACTGTTGAACAGAGTGGGGTATCTTGCATCTCTTCAATTTCAAGGACACTAATATTTAAAGAGCCCCATTAGTATGACTTTTTAATAATATACACTGTCTCCAAATGCATTCATATTTGGAGTTAGAATGCCAACGTTTGGATTTGAGGGGAGGACAAAGTCTGTCCATCGCACCCTTCATACTTAAAATTTCTTAGATTGAAAAAAATCTCCTATTATAATTCTTAATCATCAAACAAGCTTCCTAAAAAACTACAATACCCTGCTTATTTAACTTACATGCAGAGTACATCATGAGAAAAGCTGGGCTGGAGGAAGCACAAGCTGGAATCAAGATTGCCAGGAAAAATATCAATAACCTCAGATATGTGGATGACACCACTCTTTTGGCAGAAAGTGAAAAAAAACTAAAGACCTCTTGATGAAGTGAAAGACGAGAGTGAAAAAGTTGGCTTAAAGCTCAACATTCAGAAAACTAAGATCATGGCATCCGGTTCCATCATTTCATGGAAGATAGATGGGGAAACAGTGGAAACAGTGGCTGACTTTATTTTGGGGGGGCTCCAAAATCACTGCAGATGGTGACTGCAACCATGAAATTAAAAGACACTTAGTCTTTGGAAGGAAAGTTATGACCAACTTAGACAGCATATTAAAAAGCAGAGACATTACTTTGCCAACAAACTTTCGTCTAGTCAAGGCTATCGTTTTTCCAGTGGTCATGTATGGATGTACGAGTTGGACTATAAAGAAAACTGAACACCAAAGAACTGATGCTTTTGAACTGTGGTGTTGGAGAAGACTCCTGAGAGTCCCTTGGACTGCAAGGAGATCCAACCAGGAGATCCATCCATCCTAAAGGAGATCAGTCCTGGGTGTTCATTGGAAGGACTGATGTTGAAGCTGAAATGCCAATACTTTGGCCACCTCATGCGAAGAGCTGACTCATTTGAAAAGACCCTGATGCTGGGAAAGATTGAGGGCAGGAGGAGAAGGGGACGATAGAAGATGAGATGGTTGGATGGCATCACAGACTCACTAACTCAATGGACATGGGTTTGGGTGGACTCTGGGAGTTGGTGATGGACAGGGAGGCCTGGCGTGCTGCAGTTCATGGGGTCGCAAAGAGTCAGACACAAGTGAGTGACTGAACTGAACTTAACTGATACACCTCAGCAGAGCAAGTTACAGAATCATTTCAGTGACACTAATGATGTATATTTTTAAAGAACTGAGAATTTATTTTGCTTTTGGCCATCAAAAGCTATGGTGAAAAAAAGTTTTCCTTCCAAATGGTAATTTAAAACTACTGTATTGAAGCACAGGTTTTTTTTTTTTTTTTTTTTTTTTTATCAAAAAACAATTTTTTTATATATTCTTACCATTTAGTAACAAATTTAACTGAATCTTATCTAAATAAATCCACAAACTTTTACAGGAAAAGAAAAAGCAAACAGGAATTTTTCTTCTTTTTTCAGAAATACAGGACAAAAAAATTCAGATAACTTTTTTTTAGTAAATTGTAGATTTGTATATATTTAACCATACAATAATATTTTTGTTGAAATTATGGGTAGGGGAGATTCATTCTTTTCAAAACAAATTTTCAGTAGAATAAATATATGAAAATATTTTCCCTAAAATAAAATATAATGAAAAGAAAATATTTTGCATTTTTATTTTTAAATATATCTAAAATTAAGACAAACAGAATAGTTAACTAATATTATTTAACCAAAAATAGTTATATAATAACTGTCTCTTATATTTAATTCACAATAGTTTATTTAATGTTGATCCAGTGTTAAAAAATAAGTATATTTATTTTCTACAAAATCTATAAGTAATAGTGTTGAAACGAAAATAGATGCAGTAAATTATAATATAGTCCCAGAACATTATTACCTTGTGTCTGAGTTGAAGGGTTTTTCCCCTAATTTAATTGATCTTTTTCCTTATTAAAAAAGGATTCAATTCTGTTAAATTATTAACCATTTATAGTGGTGAATGTCATGCATACATATTCCTTCAAGTTCATGTAATAGAAACCTGTATATTTAGTCAGTGTGATTTAACCTTACATAACCTCAGAAATGTCATTCCCTTGACACTTAATCATATCAAAATAGTGAGATGTATGTCATGTCTTCTGTGTGGCAAAGGTTTCTACAGACAACATGAAGCCATTGTGACATTTTTCTAATCATTAGTCATTTCATTTCTGTGTAGGTAAAGAACACTTGTTAAACATGAACTTTCAATTCATTTTTGGTATCTCTGATCGATTAGGCAACTAAAAAAAATGTCTGTTAATCATTTTTATGTTTATTTCCTACTAATCTCTAAGTTTCTTGTTCATTATATGTTCATTTGATGTTATTAAAGATTGTGTGTATATTGGTGCTTCCTTGATAGCTCAGTTGGTAAAGAATCCACCTGCATTGCAGGAGACTCCAGTTGGATTACCAGGTCAGGAAGATCTGCTGGAGAAGAGATAGGCTACCAGCTCCAGTGTTCGTGTATATGTTGGAAAATAATTAAACTGTAAATTCTCTGAGTGCAGGGACTTTTGCTTACCTGTTCAAATTTTTATCTCCAGGACAGACACGCAACAGATGCTATTAAACATTACTGAACAAATATATAAATGGATATAACCAATCCCATCTCTATCTTTAAACTTTCCTGTATATTTCATAGTATCAGTCTTTAAGGCATATTCTCTTTACCATTTTATTTCAATAGAATTTAAATTTAAATATCAATATAAATTTTGGGAGACAAGAGGCAGAATTTTGTCAAGGTTGAGTCAGTAAGATTGTAGTTGGAGAAGATTTTGGAAGAGATGATAAACACAGTTTTATCTTTTCTATGTATTTACTTATACTATGGGGAAAGAAAAGCATACCGTGCTTATTGACATGTATCACATTGGAAAATTTTGTTTTCAAATAACAGAAACCCAATCCAAACAGGCTGGAATAGTTGAAGAAAAAAATTAGCACAGGCATCTGAATAGCTTAAACAAGGCATAATTTAGAAGCGGTTTACCTAATTCTGTTTATGCTTTGCTTCCAAGATACATAAGTTGTCATATGGACAAAAGGACTGCCAACAGCTTCAAAGGACTGCATTCTTCCTTGTTCACCTTTAAGAGAAATTTATGTTTCTCATGCAGAAGAATAAGAGACTTTTCTTACTCAGAAGCCCCCACCCAGTATCTCGTAGGATGGATATACTTTTGTGTGTCATGTCATCTACAAACCATGCACAGGTTCATGAGAAGGTGTTGATTGCCTTAAAGCCCATACCTGGAGTTGTAAGGAATGGAGCAAGTCCCAAACTTGGAGTGATCCACAGTTTGAAAAACAGGATTCTGTGGTTGAAGGAAAGGGATAATGAAAGTGGAAGACCAAAAGCAGAAGGTGCCAACCAACTCAGCTTGACTAATATTCATGTCACTTGAGCATTATAAAAATGCAAGCCAGGAACCAAATGACCTTAGCTCCAACAAAGAATTAGCAAGTTTTCAGTGTGCAATGTCTTTTTTATCTCACTTTTTACATCTGAAAATGAGGATAATGATAAGATAATAATATATGTAACAGTTTTATTGTGCATTTTAGCTTAGTTAATAAATGTAAACTGATTGGTAAATTCCCTGACAAAACAAATGCGTAATCAATGTTCATAGTGATATAATAATAATAACAACAGCAATTGTTATCATTGGGTATATGTTCTACAATGGGTATATATTATCTTTATATTTAGCAAAATAAACATAATACCTATTTCTAGAGTATTATTGTCCAGAGAAGGCAATGGCACCCCACTCCAGTACTCTTGCCTGGAAAATCCCATGGGCAGAGGAGCCTGGAAGGCTGCAGTCCAGGGGGTCGCTAAGAGTCAGACACGACTGAGTGACTTCACTTTCACTTTTCACTTTCATGCACTGGAGAAGGAAATGGCAACCCACTCCAGTGTTCTTGCCTGGAGAATCCCAGGGACGGGGGAGCCTGGTGGGCTGCCCTCTATGGGGTCACACAGAGTCGGACACGACTGAAGTGACGCAGCAGCAGCAGAGTATTATTGTCAGAATTGACTACAGTACTATGTGTTTATTTTCATTATAGAGGTTGTTTTATAGGGTTGTACTCATTTGTTTAGTTAACACTAGACACTTTATTAAAGTTCTTTGAAGACAATGTGTGTGCTGAGTCACTTCAGTCATATCTGACTCTTTGCTACCCCATGGATTGTAGCCTGCTGGGAGCCAGCGTGGGGAATCCCACCCATGGCAAAGGTCATGAGGAAGGGGCCTGACATGCAAAGGCAGGATCAGGCCTCGTGGGCCCCCCTGGAACTTCTCGAGCATCTATCCCAAAACCAGAGTCTGTCTGCCTTATTGTATTATGCCTGTCACCAACTCTTCTGACATTAACAGGGGGCTATCCCCTACCACCTTTCTCTGGAAAAAGTTAACTTAGAGCTCCAGTTAACAGTCTCTTGTATATAAAAGTAGTGTCTCAGCTCAAACCCCTCTGATGGCTCTCTAATTTGCCTGACAGGTTTACCCGGACTTTTACAACTATACATGAGATTGTTTACAGCCCCCCAACCGCAAGAGGCATGAAGCTTAAAACATCTTAAAGATACAGAGCCTTTTTTAAAGAGCTAAGAACTATATTGGTGAAGGGTTTCATTGTTGAGTTAATGACTTCTGCCAGGCCTCCATATCCTTTATCTTTTAGACACCTGGAGGATATTAATCAATGTAATTGGGATGCAGAAATAGGAATATAGTAGTTTGATGTTGGCAATACTAGACTTTTGAGTTAATGACTTTTCTCTTTGTTATAAATCACTGTACTCCTCTTGCCTTGTTATAAATTGTTGTATCCTTGCTGTGTAAGAATGTAACCTTAATTAGTGCTTTCTGAGAGTGGCACTAGCCTTTAGTAAGAACAACACTAATAGGGCAAAGAAGTTTTCTGGTTGATGAACCCTTATCAGAAAAGGGCCATAAAATTCTAATAGACCTCCTGACCATCAGTTCAGTTCAGTTCAGTCGCTCAGTCGTGTCCGACTCTTTGCGACCCCATGAATCACAGCACACCAGGCCTCCCTGTTCATCACCATCTCTCGGA
>SJYT01010837.1:172525-205369 GCA_006410635.1 Cephalophus harveyi | reverse complement strand
GCCCACTTGACTTCACATTCCAAGATGTCTGGCTCTAGATTAGTGATCACATCATCATGATTATCTGGGTCGTGAAGATCTTTTTTGTACAGTTCTTCCGTGTATTCTTGCCACCTCTTCTTAATATCTTCTGCTTCTGTTAGGTCCATACCATTTCTGTCCTTTATCGAGCCCATCCTTGCATGAAATGTTCCCTTGGTATCTCTAATTTTCTTGAAGAGATCTCTAGTCTTTCCCATTCTGTTATTTTCCTCTATTTCTTTGCATTGATCACTGAAGAAGGCTTTCTTATCTCTTCTTGCTATTCTTTGGAACTCTGCATTCAGGTGCTTATATCTTTCCTTTTCTCCTTTGCTTTTTGCCTCTCTTCTTTTCACAGCTATTTGTAAGGCCTACCGAGACAGCCATTTTGCTTTTTTGCATTTCTCTTCCATGGGGATGGTCTTGATCCCTGTCTCCCGTACAATGTCACGAACCTCATTCCATAGTTCTTCAGGCACTCTATCTATCAGATCTAGGCCCTTAAATCTATTCCTCACTTCTCCTGGCCATAAGATGATGTAAATCACCTAAGACCTGTGTATATAGCTAAGTATACAGAGAGAAAGCCTGGTCTCAATAAGGGTCAGGGCTGCTGACCCTGCATGACTTTGTATTATCCATTGATCTCTATGTATAACTAAAAGTATAAAAGCTTTCCTGGGAAATAAAGGACGAACCAGTTTCTCAGAAATCTAGCTTCCCGCATGTCTTCTTTTCCTTTTCTCCTTTTCAGGCTGAATTCCCATCTGGAACATAGAGGCTCACCATGTCTACTTATTTGCCTGGGCTTCTAAGACCCACGCGAGAGGGAGCCCAAGGCGGGGCACCTCTGCTATTCAAGCGGGTGCCTGTGGCCTTACATAGACAGTGTAAGCCCCTTGTCTCGAGGCTTTATTTGGCTTTCTATGTAAACCAAGGAATACAGCCTCTTTTTCTCCTCTATTTTCTCTCCTCTCTCTCACTACACTATTCTTCCTTAATCTCTCTTTATATCTCTACTTAAATAATTCTTTCCTAATTGCTGACTCCGTCCCCACTTTGAATTACCCTGGATCCACTGGGACTGGACCCCGGCAGTAGCCCACCAGGCTCCTCTGTCCTTGGGATTCTTCAGGCAAAAATACCCAACTGGGTCACCATTTCCTTCTCCAGCCTTCTTCCCAACCCAGGGATTGAACCTGTGTCTCCTGCATCTCCTACGTTGCAGGCAGATTCTTTACCCACTGAGCCACTAATATCTCTATTGTATTTATCTTTATAACTCCAATTTATAACTGCAATGTTTGTTAATAGCAAATCCGGGGCAAATGTTATTTGAAAATGTTGACTTAAAACAAATAGATCATCAGTTATTTCTCCAGCAAAAAATGGGCTTATTCAAGATCAGCAGAGAATTGCAGTTTGGGTCTGCAACCAGAGTGAGCTATGTCAACCATAAATTGGCACTTGCCATGGGTGCTTGCCATCTACCTCTACAAGGATTAAATCATGTACTGCTATAGCTGCTGATCTCCAATATCCCCTGATGGAGTTCATGGTAGAGAGTAGAAATGAGGCACTCTGTGCTCCAGGCAACTGGCAGGACAGATTTTCAGATAGTTAGATATTCTCAGGAGCTAATTCTATTAGTCCAATTCTTTTATTTCTTCATAGCTAGAAAAGCACTAAAATCTTTCACGGTGACAATTGTTTCTCATGACTTGCAGAAGCTTCATGAGACCAGGAGAAACTTTTTACCAAAAAAAAAAAGTGCTTGACTGCATGTACTCCCCCTTTACCAGGATCATACATATGCTGTCTTTTCCGCTTATCTCTTTGAAACAGTTTATCAGACTTACATGAGGTGCTGTCTCCTTACATATGCTGCAGTCCTCATATTGCCTGAAATAAAACTTATCTAAAAAAACCTCACATTGTGCATCTTTTTTTAGTCAATAGCCACAGGCTAGTCCCCAGCAAATATGGAGAGGAGAACTCAAAGGGAAGAAGCTGGGAGCACTAGCTATAGTAAACAAAGAGTTCATGGCTCTTCAATGGATGACTTGTGACTGCCTCTCAAAGACAGCTCTTGCTGGGCAAGAAGAGGAGTCTTTCTGCTTCTCATTGGGCTCAGCTATCTATAAGGGCATTAGAGCTCACCCTTCTGGCCTCTCACCTCTATTTTAATTGAAATTTTTGTTTACTAATTTTCACAAAAACAAGAGAAGACAAGAGCAATAAAAGGCAGAGGGGATGAGAGAGAAAGGATGTTGAAAGAGAGCAATGGGTTAAAGAATTGATGAAAATGATTAGCACAAGGGAGCTGACTCAAAAGTCATGAGGGTTATCTGTATACATTTTCTGTGCTGTCACATGATGGCATGTATTTGTGTACTCAAGAGGCAGAAATTATAAGAGGCTAAGCAGAAATTTCAGGAAGGCAGGGTGTTAACATGAAAATAACAAAACAAAACAAAACACCAGCTGCCACAAAAAGCAAAGTAACAAAGTAAGGGCTATTCAACTGTAGAATGGGCAGTTTATTGCCAGACATTGACAGATCTGGTGAGTGCTTGGGAAAACATTTATAAATGAGCTTCATTTATTAGAAAATCCTTGTTTTGCTGAGAATTAAGGTGTTCTTTGACTCTGAGATGTGAGACCTATAACTTGTCATATTTGGAAATTAAATACTGAACACTACTAATCTTTAAGTGCAATACACTACTAATCTGTAAGTGCACTACACTCTTTTTAGCACCAGGACTTTATTTCTGATACTTACATTCTTCACTACTCTTCCTGCCATCACAGCTCAAGTAAGGAGAATTTAAGGCAGGTTTATGAATGTCAACACTGCATATCTGAATGTAATAAAATCACACTTTTAATTTTTATTTAATTAAGATCATTTTTGAGTAAGAAAACATTATATATAATATTCAAAACTAAATTTATTTTTTCAGGATGAATCATAATTAGAATTTTTCTGGCAAATACTAGAAGGAATGTATCATAAAAAATAAACTGCAAAAATGTAGAATACCTCCCTTCATTTTTTTTTCTTTTTAAATAAAGGATAACTGATCCAATAGTTCTACACCCTCTCTCTGTATTTGAGGAACAAAGACTACATTTCACATTTGCTCTACATGAGGCAATGAATAAAAGATCATAGATAAAAGAAAACCAGTAAATCATCATTTGCATTGTATTGATGTTTACTGAGGTATAAAATCCCCTCGAATTTAGATGTGCTATCACATTGTTATGAAGAAGGTGCTCTCTGCAAATAATATGGGATTCAAAACACACACTTATATGTGAAGATTGATCTGAGATGAGTGCTATCAGAAATGCACAAGAAAGAAAGCAAAAAAGAAATCTTTATGTTATATTATACTGTAAGAGATATAGAATTTTCTCCATTTTAAGCTTTCTAAAAACAATTTATTATTAAATATATATATATAGATAGAGAAATAATGGTTAATTTCTAAGAACACTTTTAAACAGTAAAATGTGAAATTAAAGTAGGTTAAATTTCTTGATTTATTAAGAAATTAATGTATGAATTTTATTTTTCATTTTTATGAATTAAAATTTACAGGAATAAGTTATTCCCCAATCTATTTTCCAGATGTTGATGTTGAAACTTCAAAAGAAAAAGATCAAAAGTTAAATCAGAGTCAATGAATATAACAGTCATTTAAATGTGTACTTAACTAACATATTACCAATTTATAGGATTAGTATCTGCTAATGCTTTTCTCCCAATCCAGTGTAGAAAAGCAGCTTACAATTGATGCATGGCATTGCTACTTTGGTCTGTTTAACACTTAAATTATAAAACTTCATTGGGGAAATAAGAGAGCAAGATTGTTAAGCTGAAGTTGAGAGGGAGGTAATGGAAATTTTGAAGGCATTGCTGTGAGTCAAATTATTCGTTGAAGGTTTAGGGAATTGCCAGGCATGAGAATAATTTGTACTGACTGAGAAGCAGATGAAGCAAGGAACAGTATAGAGACATAGGCAGGAAAAATAATAATAGAAAAATAATTAAGGATTTCATAAAATCATAGAATGTTAGATTTGGAAGAGGTAATAAAAAATGTTTTACATTATTTTTATTATTATTAATCAGTTTATTGAAGTATCATTTGCTAAAAGTCACATATATAAGGGTGAAGCTTGAACTTTTACAAATATATGCAACTGTGTTAATTGTCACTAGGATTAAGATAGAGAAATTGAAACATCTCAGAATCCTTCTTGTGCCCCTTTCAGTCACTAACTTTCCCTAAATGTTACTATTAGTCAAATTCTATTCACCTTAGAATATTTTATCCTGTTTTTAAATTTCATGGTTATATATTACTCAGTAGAATCTTTGAAACTTATTTATATTTCATTTAGTATAATTCACTTACTTTCATTGCTCTATAATAATCTATTTTGAGGCATTTTTCACTGTGTGCACATTTTAATGCATTGAAATTTCTGGAGTGGATTGCCATTTTCTTCTCCAGGGTATCTTCCCGACCCAGGGATCGAACCCGGGTCTCTCACATTGTAGACAGACGCTTTACCGTCTGAGTCACCAGGGAAGTCCTATATCTAGTACGATATAAAGATTCTTGTGAATGATACTTCTGGACCTAAAGTCTTATCTATCTTTGGTATACACCTGTGTGTGCATACTAAATCACTTCAGTCATGTCTGACTCTGTGTGACCCTGTGGACTATAGTCCACCAGGTTTCTCTGTCCATGGGATTCTCCAGGTAAGAATATTGGAATTGGTTGTCATGCCCTCATCCAGAGAATCTTCCCAACCCAGGAATTGAACCCCCATCTCTTACGTCTCCTGCATTGGCAGGTAGGTTGTTTACCACAAGTGCCACCTGGGAAACCCAGCATAAAACTAGGAGTGGAATTTACCAATTTGAGAAGAGGCAGAGAAATGAATTTTAATTCAAATTAGAACTTATAAACTGTGAGTGCTAATCACATTCTTTATGAAACAATTGAGTTAACAGAAGAAAATGTTTCCATTTAAATGGAAATTTGTATCAATTATTTTTAATTTCTTTATACTTTCATTGAGAGTAAACCAAAGTAGATTTCCATTTTCAGGTGTTAATTATTAAATAAAACTAAACATCTTTATCGGAGAAGGCAATGGCACCCCACTCCAGTACTCTTGCCTGGAAAATCCCATGGACGAAGGAGCCTGGTGGGCTGCAGTCCATGGGGTCGCTAAGAGTCGGGCACGACTGAGTGACTGCACTTTCACTTTTCACTTTCATGTATTGGAGAAGGAAATGGCAACCCACTCAAGTATTCTTGCCTGGAGAATCTGAGGGACAGAGGAGCCTAGTGAGCTGCAGTCTATGGGGTCGCACAGAGTCGGACACGACTTAAGTGACTTAGCAGCAGCAAACATCATTATTTTAAAAATATCACTTTGCTCTATGATCTTATGAAATTAACTTTTTCATCAAGTTTTTTTATTTAAAAGTAAATAACCTGTTTAAGGGAAGTATAATTGGTAGATTAAAGTAACATGCCTATGTTTGTGGGATTTTCTTCAGTGCTTTTAATGAAGTATTATGAAATGTTAAGGGCTTCCCCGGTGGCTCAGCAGTAAAAGGATCTGCCTGCCACACAGAAACCATAGGAAACGTGGATTTGATCCCTGAGATGGGAACATCCCTTGAAGGAGGGCACAGCATCCCACACCAGTATTCTTGCCAGGAAAATCTGATAGATAGAAGAGCCTGGTAGTATAAAGTCCATAGGGTTGCATAGAGTCCAACACAACTGAAGCATTGAGTACGTATAAAATGCAAAAGTAAAGCTATTTTAATTTGGCATTAATTATTGAATTATTGAATCTAATTTCCATGAATATGTATTTTATCTGAAGACCAATTAAATATGGACACATTAATGGTTACTATTAACCAGTAATATTTATCAACTGTTTATGCTACCAGCTGGTTAGCAGTTCCTTTGGTTATGCTATAAACTACTAAGCAAAAATGTTTCCTTAATTTCTGAAGTGTGATTATAAAATGGATTGTAATCAGATTACATTTTAAAGCTTACAATTTATAATATAAAACAAACATCGTTTGTTAGTCACAAGTTATCAGAATGGTATTATATAGTAGATATTAAAGTTTGTCACCAATGTCCTTAAACTCAGAAAGTAGAGTAGAATGTAATTACTACTTACTTCAATTACACAGAAAAAATATGATATAAGGAAGATATCATTGGAGAAGGAAATGGCAACCCACTCCAGTGTTCTTGCCTGGAGAATCCCAGGGACGGGGGAGCCTGGTGGGCTGCCGTCTATGGGATCACACAGAGTCAGACACGACTGAAGTGACTTAGCAGCAGCAGCAGCAAGGAAGATATCTTGATGTCTGTCAAAGGAAAGTAATATTAAACATTTATTAGCATGACTATTATAAAAACATACAGAAAATGGCAAGTGTTGGTGAGGATATGGAGAAAATTGTTTATCCATTGCTAGTGGGAATATTAAATACTGCAGCCATAGTGGCAAATAGTAGAGTGATTTCTAAAATAATTAATCATGGAATTACCACATGATCCAGCAATTTCACTTCTGGATGTATACTCCCCCCTCCAAATTTGAAGCAGCTATTCAAATAAGTATTTGTATACCCATGTTCATAGCAATATAATTTACCATATCCAAAAGATGGATGTAAGCCAAGTGTTCAAGAATAAATTAATAGATAAAATGGGATATATACATACAGTTGAATATTATTGTCTTAAAAAGAAAGGAAAACTTCTACAGAATAAATCAATCTTGAAAATACTTAACTAAAACAAGTAAGTCACAAAAGGACAAATATTGTTTGATTCCACTTGTTTGAGGTTCCTAGAGTAGTCATTCATTGAGATAGAAAATAGAATTATGGTTGGAAAGGGACTGGAAGAGGGAAAAATAGGGAGTTAGTGTTTAATTGGTACAAAGTGTTATCTGGGGAAGATGAAAAACATTCCAGAAATGGAATGTAATGATGGCTGTACATCAATGTACTTAATGCAACAGAACTGAACACTTAAAAATGGTTAAAGTGGTAAATTTATGTCATGTATATTTTACTACACATTTTACGAAAAGAAAAATAAGTTGAACTTAATTGAAAATAAAGTAATTTACATTTTATTATGATTAGGGAAGGAAATAATTTAATTTTAAAGGTTTTTGTTGTTGCTTAATTAAGATTTGACCCAATTAATCATATTAAATGCAAGTCACTTGTGTTAAATGCAAGAAGTAAAATTTATGTACTAGAAAAAATATCTGATTGTGATAAGTACTACAATAAAAACTATTTAGCAGTGTATGTATTTGAACAATTAGGTATTACTTTTTATGTTCATTTCTCAAGGTAGTTATATTTTAATACAAATTATTTTTCCCTTCCTTTTGATGGGAAAGATGTCCTTCAAAGTCTTCTTCCCTTTGAAAGGAAGGGAAGGGACATTTTCTTTTCCCTAAGAAAATGTCCCTATACCTGTCAGGCTCAAGCTCATGCTGATTAAATTATCTTGCCATTCTGGACTGCAGGAATCATATGTGTTTTACAACACACTTCCATGTACATCATGTTGTTCAGAAAGGTTGGGATTATTTGCTTGCTTAATTGGTTGATTTTGGTTTAGATTTTTTGATCAGTTATATCTTTTCTCAAATCAAGGCTTGGTCTCACATTTCTTTGTAACCTTTTATGTGTATGACACAGTTGCAATTTTAAGGAATTGATTGATATATGAATACTGAATGACTAAACATTTACCACTAGCGCCACTTGGGAAGCCCTGTAGCTTTTTTGGAAATACCTCTTTATCATACTGAGGAAGATATCTTTTACTCTTTTAGTTTGTTGACAGTTTATTTCAGGAATAGATTTTAGATGTTGCCAAATGCTTTTTCTGCATCTATTTGAATAATCATGTGATTTTAAAAATTTTGTTAATATCATGAATTATAGTGATTTTTTTTAAATTCTGGAATAAATATGCTGGGATAAACTCCAGTTATTGCACATACTGTAATGAGGAAAAAGATTTCCTTGTGAGTGAAATAAAGAGAGAACTGGTAGAAACTCTACAAGAAAATCACTCATTTATTTGGTGACTGATAGATATTTTAGTATCTTAACATGTTATATTCTGAATACAAAAAATTTCTGGAGCAGAGGTCAAAATCACTATCACAGGCCTAACAGTAATGGTTACCAACCCCCACCTTTCCCCTTTATTAGGTGGTGCTTTGAGAGTCAATTGGACCCCACGTGTGCACAAAAGGGCATGGTGCCCAAAGGAAGAGAAACCAAACGATAAAATCTGGCTTCTTATATACATGCTTTCCCCCTGTTAAGAGAGAAAAAGAATCTCTGCTTAATGGAAATAAACTCTCTCCAGGAAGAGAAAAGAGAAGTCCCCTAAACTCTATCTCTTTGAAATATAAGTACATGACTTTAGGGGGGAAGTGGGTGGAGAGATAAAATCAGTGTCTCCAGATTTACAACCCCTAAAAATGTCTTCATGATGCCAGGTTCCATTCCATTCTGATATGTAGAAATACAGTTCTGGGAAGTTCAGTCTGTCCAAAGTTCTCATTATCAGTTTAGTCATCTTTTACATTCCAAGCTAATTTGTTAACCCAAGTTCCCACAAATTCAGAAAACTCTAGTTACGCAGAAGCATGAGTATTTTCTCTATAGTCCCACAGTGAAGGGAAAGTGAAAGTCACACAGTTGTGTCCAACTCTTTGTGACCTCATGGACTATACAGTCCATGGAATTCCCCAGGCCAAAATACTGGAGTGGGTAGCCTTTCCCTTCTCCAGGGTATCTTCCCAACCCAGGGATCAAACCCAGGTCTCCTGTATTGCAGGTGGATTCTTTACCAGCTGAGCCACAAAGGAAGACCAAGAATACTGGAGTAGGTAGCCTGTCCCTTCTCCAGTGGATCTTCCTCACCCAGGAATCGAACTGGGGTTTCCTGCATTATAGGTGGATTCTTTACCAACTGAGCTATCAGGGAAGCCCGTGTACTCTTTTGCCAGCCACTAATTCTATTATTGAAAGCACAAGATGTTTCCAATAATTTATAAGCCAATAACCTTTATAATTTGATTAAATTTTGCAAACTTTAAGTTGAACTCCCCTCTCTTTATCACAAACCTTGTTTAGACAGCATAATCCCTTACTATTATTATGTGTTTATTTTCAAACACTTGTATATGACACATTTGGTTGAATGACATAACTCCATGGCATCTTTGTTCAACTACTTCATGAATATTTGTTATATAAGAAAACAAGACATAAAGGTCTTGCTTACCATGTCACTGGACAAAATGAAAGTAATTGCCAAGATCATTTTAGTGTAGTATTCCATTTACATTGAGTGAAATTAATGCTGTTATCTGTTATATATTGCCAAAGCAAATTGCAGTTCATATTTACTTTGAAAACTTAGAATGAGGAAGACATATTTTAAGGGTATTTTGTGGGAAATAATTTGCTGTAAAATATATTTTACTAAGTTTATTTTAATTAAAGCACTGCAAACTAACATCTATTCATGCATTAAACATTTTTAGCTTCCAAGTATGTCTCACTGTGGTTGTCTGTGAATCAGTGTAGGAAACTGAACTACCAGTAGTCATACATAATTAGAAAATTCTTCAGATTTGGAGGCTGAAGCCATCTTTATGATTATCTTATCAAAAACACCTATGTTACTGATGTGCATCTGAGTTCTCAGAGAATTTAAGCAATTCAGGTTAAGAAATGATCTTATAGTAAAATTCTGAGATTACTTATTAAAATAAGCCAGCAATTCCACCAGAATTAATTTTGGGGGGGGGTATTTTTTTAATTTAAATTTATTTATTTTAATTGGAGGCTAATTACTTTACAATATCATATGATTTTGATTCATTAATGCATCTTTAATAGTTTGACTAATATGCATGTGGTACTTGTATAAAGTAGAAAACTGTTTTATATCTAAAAGGTTTTTTTTTTTTTTCCCCCCAACCTTACAGTATTTCTATAGAAATGAAAAGATGCTTGCTCCTTGGAAGAAAAGCTATGACAAAACTAGACAGTCTGCTAAAGAGCAGAGACATGACTTTATCAACATTGGTCCGTATAGTCAAAGCTATGTTTTTTTCCAGTAGTCATGTATGGATGAGAAAGTTGGACTGTAAAGAAGGCTGAACACTGCAAGAATTGATGCCTTCAAAATGTGGTGTTGGAGAAGACTCTTGAGAGTCCCTTGGACTGTAAGGAGATTGAACCAGTCAATTCAAAAGGAAATCAACCCTTACTAATCACTGGAAGGACCGATGCTGAAGCTGAAGTTCAATATTTTGGCCACCTGATGCAAAGCATCAACTCATTGGGAAAGACCCTGATGCTGAGAAAAATTGAAGGAAGGAGGACAAAGGGATGACAGAGAACAAGATGGTTGGATGGCATCACTGACTCAATGGACATGAATTTGAGCAAAGTCTGGGAGATGGTGGAGGACAGGGAAGCCTGGTGTGCTGCAGCCCATGGGGTCAAAAAGAGTCAGACACAACTGAGCAACTGAACAACAATTTCTATAGAAACATTTCAGCTGAATTACACTGGTTTAATTTTTGTTTTTTCAACAATGGGTAGTATTTATGCAAGCCATACTTCTCTCCATCCCCACTCCAGAATATTCTTTTATAAGATCCAGCATGGTCAGATTTAGAAATTCCAAGCCAGGCCTCAGGAGAGTCTTGCACTACCAGGCAGTACCTCGATTCATTTTTCACTAGTCTTTAGGGCAGCTCCAGCCTCATCATCCTCTGTATTACATCAGGAAGCAGATTTTTCTTAAAGCACACACTTTCCTATATTGTTTTCAGTGGTGTATGCATGTGCTTCTTTCTGGCTTCTGATAGAAAGTCCCCATTTCCTGATTGACTTCATCACAGGATTCAGTTAAGAAATTTATGACAATCAGTGCATACTCTCTTAATGTCAATCAATGTTTTGTGTGTCTTGCATTAGCAGAATCAATGCAGGCACCCTGTGAGACTACTCAGCTCGCCATCTCTCCAATTCCCAGTTGATGATCAAGTAATTTGATTTTCTGCCAGGAAAGAGTACCCTAGAACTTAGGCTAAATTTAAACCTTTGTGCTGCTGTAATATGAAAAGTCAACTTGTAAAAGGCTTTAGAATATAAAACTACTTTCATTATACTACAAAGCTCATTATTCCTACCTGATGCCTCTATCTCATGGTTTGCTTTGGGCAATAGCCAAGCCGTCATTTGTTGCCCTTCAGTGGCTGGATGAAGACCCATTTCCTCTGATAAACTTTTCCCACCAACTTATTTCTTCCTCTTTTAAGGTTCTCCTTTTATTTAAATTCTTTTTCACCCATAACTCGGTTGATTTCATGGTTAAATTCTGTTTAATATATTGCCCACAAATCCCTTTTAACTCATGATGAATTTTCTCTCTTGTGCAGTCTCCCTGATTTTCTCTACCTACCTCCTATTCACTGAAATATTCATTCATTCATCAGGAGTATTTAAGTTATGATTATACCAAGAAATGAATTAAATGAAAGAAACTAGATGGAGAAAGAAAGTGAGACACAAAGAGATGAGAAAGGTAAATAGAATAATAAAATTAAGACAAAAGTTGATTCAGAAATAACTATCTATGATAAGCTATACATTTAACATTCTAACTCTTCTTTGAGAATGTAAGTAGTTATGTTATTCATGGTCCTCATAAGATAAAAATAAGATGAATCAGAAGCTGAATTCTCTCAGTTAGAAATCTGAAAAATAATATATTTTCTATTTGTGCTCACAAAAAAAGTATAGTTCAGCAAACCACATTTCTACAGCATATATTGGAATATGTGTGTAAGATATAAAATATACCATGTAAGACAATAGTTTTAGATATATTTCTATTAATGCAGAAAAATATAACATCACTGAAATTCAGAGAAAAAAAAAATCTAAGGAAGAAACAGAACAAAACAATTCAGTCAAGAAATTCCCAAAATCAAGTCTAATGCAGAAGATGATCATATCCAGGTGTGGGATGGAAAATACTAGCCCATCTACCTCCCTTATTGACATCGTCTCCATTGTTGATGGTACGTCTCTTTAACTGATTGTTAAATCCTGTCACCTGGGTTCATAAGTGGCCCCAGGGGACCACTTGGTAACCAACTGAGTCTGGAATTTGAAAAAAGCCTGGATGCTATTAATTTACACAAGTCATACATGCTCTGCATATTCTTCAGGCAATATTTCATAAACATCATTTTTCTTTACTGACTCTGTATATGTAATGAGAGGAAGTGACAAATATCTACAGTGACACTATTCTAAACTGCATTTTAGTAAGGATTCAGTCTTATCATTCTTCTCTGTGAATGGAAATAAATTTCTTTTTAAAATGTGGAAGCCTAAATGACAAGACATGTGCTTTAGTATAAAGCCACTTCAACATTGCTCTCAGGTGTAATAAGAAAGTACTTCCAATACAACATCTTAAAATCTTAAAAATTTTATTTCTTTCTTTATAGTGGGGAAAAATGGGAGGCATTGACTGACAAATTATGAAAGATATATGTAAATGCAAAATGCAAAAAGCAATCAAGAATAGCCAAGAGAATTTTAAAGAATAAAAAGAAGAAAGTTGGAAGAATCACATTCTCTGCATGAAGACCAATGATAAAGCTATATTAATTAGGTCAGTATGATATTGATAAAATAATTTAAAAATTGATCAGTTGTATAGCATGAAAACTCTAGTACTCACATGTCAGTGATTAATATATGATAAAGATGCTGAAGAATAATGAGAAAAGATAATATTTTCAAGAAATGGTGCTAGGTCAATTGACTGTTCATATGGAAAAAAATTTAATCTTGACTTCTACCTCAAAATTAAAACAAAAATAATTTCCAGATAAAGTGTGAATCTAAATTAGAAAGTTAAAATATAAAGTTCCTAGTTAAAATATATATATATATATAAGAGAAATCTGTACGCAGGTCAGGAAGCAACAGTTAGAACTGGACATGGAACAACAGACTGGTTCCAAATAGGAAAAGGAGTCCGTCAAGGCTGTATATTGTCACCCTGCTTATTTAACTTATATGCAGAGTACATCATGAGAAAGGCTGGACTGGAAGAAACACAAGCTGGAATCAAGATTGCCGGGAGAAATATCAATAACCTCAGATATGCAGATGACACCACCCTTATGGCAGAAAGTGAAGAGGAGCTAATCGAATAATTGATGCTTTTGAACTGTGGTGTTGGAGAAGACTCTTGAGAGTCCCTTGGACTGCAAGGAGATCCAACCAGTCCATTCTGAAGGAGATCAGCCCTGGGATTTCTTTGGAGGGAATGATGCTAAAGCTGAAACTCCAGTACTTTGGCCACCTCATGCGAAGAGTTGACTCATTGGAAAAGACTCTGATGCTAGGAGGGATTGGGGGCAGGAGGAAAAGGGGACGACCGAGAATGAGATGGCTGGATGGCATCACTGACTCGATGGATGTGAGTCTGAGTGAACTCCGAGAGATGGTGATGAACAGGGAGGCCTGGCGTGCTGCGATTCATGGGGTCGCAAAGAGTCGGACACGACTGAGCAACTGAACTGAACAGAAGATAATATCTACCACAATTTGGAGTAGACAAATATCTTTAAAACTGAAGACTAGACGCAGAGGGAAAAAAATGATAAAATTGATGGCATTCATATTAAGATGTACTGTATTCATTAAAATATGAATCAGTTCTAATGAGGTGGATGTAACTGGAGCCTATTATACAGAGTGAAGTAAGCCAGAAAGAAAAACACCAATACAGTATACTAACGCATATATATGGAATTTAGAAAGATGGTAACGATAACCCTGTATGCGAGACAGCAAAAGAGACACAGATGTATTGAACAGTCTTTTGGACTCTGTAGGAGAGGGCAAGGGTGGGATGATATGGGAGAATGGTATTGAAACATGTAAAATATCATATATGAAATGAATCTCCAGTCCAGGATTGATACATGATACAGGGTGCTCCGGGCTGGTGCACTGGGATGATCCAGAGGGATGGGATGGGGAGGGAGGTGGGAGGGGGGTTCAGGATGGGAAACACATATACACTCATGGTGATTCAAGTCAATGTATGGCAAAACCAATACAACATTGTAAAGCAAAACAAATTAATTAATTAATTTAAAAAATAAAAATAAAAATTCTGTATAAATTAGGAACTACTTAACTCAAAATTCTTCATCAGAGAAGTGAAAGGTAAGTTAAGACTGGGACAAAATATTTGTTATACATTTCTCTGACAAAAAATACATTCAGAATACTATGTATAAAGGATTCACTCAATTTAGTAAGGAAAAGACAGAAAATTCAGTTTAAAAATATAAAAAAGTTGAATATGCATCTCTCAAAATAGGATATTCAAATAAACAATAAATATTTTATTCATTAAGAAACTTCATTATTCATTAAGATAATGAAAGACCAGGAATAGGTTGTGGACTACGACACTTAATTTAGGGAAGCACTCACTTTCAGAGTCAAGCCAATGTCAATCAACAGTTCAGTTCAGTCACTCAGTTGTGTCCAACTCTTTGCGAACCCATTGACTGAAGTACACCAGGCTTCTGTATTAATCACCAACTCCCGGAGCTTGCTCAAACTCATGTCCATCAAATCGGTGACGCCATCCAACCATCTCATCCTCTATCGTCCCTTTCTCCTCCGGGCTTCAATCTTTCCCAGAATCTTTTCTAAAGAGTCAGTTCTTCACATCAGGTGGCCAAAGTATTGGAGCTTCAGCTTCAAAATCAGTTCTTTCAATGAACATTCAGGATTGATTTCCTTTAGGATTGAATGGTTTGATTTCTTGCAGTCCAAGGGACTCTCAAGAGTCTTCTTCAATACTACAGTTCAAAAGCATCAATTCATTAGCACTCAGCTTTTTTTATGGTCCAAGTCTCACATCCACACATGACTACTGGAAAAACCATAGCTTTGACTAGATGAAATTTTGTGAGCAAAGTAATGTCTCTGCTTTTTATTGTGCTGTCTAGGTTGGTCATAGCTTTTCTTCCAAGGAGCAAGTGTCTTAATTTCATAGCTGAAATTACTATCTGCAGTGATTTTGGAGCCCAAGAAAATAATTTCTGTCATGGTTTCCATTGTTTCCTCATCTATTTGTCATGAGAGATGGGACTGGGTGCCATGAGCTTCGTTTTTTGAAAGTTGAGTTTTAAGCCAGCTTTTCACTATTCTCTTTGACTTTCATCAAGAAGCTCTTTAGTTCCTCTTCGCTTTCTGCCATAAGGGTGGTGTCATCTGCATGTCTGAGGTTAATGATATTTCTCCCAGCAATCTTGATTCCAGCTTGTGCTTCATCCAGCCCAGCATTTTGCATGATGAACTCTGCATATAAGGGTGACAAAATAAAAAATAATAGTTTCAATTTTGAAACTATTTTTTGCATCTACTCATGCATATCCTTTGAATCAGCAATTCTTTGATACATATTCAACAAAAATAAGATTAGTATATTCACAAAAGACAAGTGCATGAATATTTATAGGAGCATTATTTGCAAAGTCAGGACACTCAAAATTGTTATCAACATAAAAATGGATAAAAAATTATGATAAAGGAATGAAATGGAATACTGTACAGTAGTGAGAATTTTGAACTACAACTGCACACAGGAAACATAAAAAAATCTTATAATGTAGAATGACAAAAGACAGACACAAAGAAATATGTACTGAATTATATATGTTTAAACTACAAGTAAAGCTAATCTGTAGCCAGGATATTGGTCAACCTTAAAAAGGGATATTGTTGGAAGGGGCCAGTGTGGTTTCTGAGATGCTGCTAGTATTTTGCTTATTAAAAGAGTGCTGCTGATTACATAGATGAGTTCACAGTGTGGATACTCATTGATTTACACATTTATCTTTAACATACTCTTGTTTACTTGCTCCCTTGTGTCCAACTCTGCAACCCCATTAACTGTAGCTCACTAGTCTCCTCTGTCTATGGAATTCTCCAGGCAAGAACACTGGAATGGATGGATCAATCGATGACAGAAGTTGTGAGTCAAGTATCAAAGCAAAAGCTGGGACACCACGTACAAGTATTGGTGCTTGAGCTGTTTTGCTGATGAGGATGGTGAAGATGTGGAGGTTCCCTATGTATGATATAGCATTCGCTAATTCCTTTATGTTCCTCTTCCATGTTTTCAGTCAACTCAACTTTCTGGCAAAAGCTGAGCCTTATGTCCTTTTGAGAACTTCTTATTGCTGCTTTCTCTGTTTGACATTGGAATTTTTAATAAAGAGACATTAATTCAAAAAAAAAAAAAAGAATACTGGAGTGGGTTGCCATTTCCTTCTCTAGAGATCTTCCTGACCAAAGATCAAACATACTATCTCTTGTGTCTTCTGCACTGGCAGGGGGGTTCCTTACCACTAGGGCCAAGTGGGAAACCCATAATGTACTTTATAATTGCATATTCAACTTAAAGAGTATACCAAATAAGTAAGCAAACAAACAATTCATATTACAAGTGCTTGAAAAGAAACTAAGAGAATATCTGAAAGCCTGAATGCAGTATCTACACAAAAAAAACCTTAACCACTAAGTTTCAACATGACTGGAGGCATTCATATGTCATCAAATTGTCTCACATTTTGCACATTTTGACAGGCTTTCATCTATAAACTTCTTTTACAGACATCTCATCATCAAATTTTTAAACTTGGTCTTTCAAAGTCTAAATATGCTGAGTTGATGATAGACAATCAAGCAGATTAGTAACATAATAAATATTAGTACTGCTCATTCATAGTCATTTTGCTTTTTTCCTAATTACCTACTTTGTTGTCAAATTTTCCAATTTAAAAGTCACAGTCAGATGTTTAGAATGACAAGGAGTAAAATAATGCAGGTCAAATTCACTCTAAACTACATGAAGGACAGTTTTACAAAATATGAGGACTGGAGACTTCCCTGGTGGCACTGTCCTCAATGCAGGCCACATGGGTTAGGTCTCTGGTGCAATTTCACATGCTGAGGAGCAACTAAGCCCATGTACTACAACTACTGAACCTATACTCTAGAGGCTGAGAGCCACAACTATTTAGTCTGTGTGCTTCAAGTACTGATGCCCATGCACCTAGAGCCTGTGTTCCACAACAGGAGAAGCTACTGCAATGAGAAGCCCATGTGCAATGCAACAAAGAGTAGCCCCTGCTCATCACAACTAGAGAAAGCTTGAGTAAAACAACACAGTCTCAGAGGAATAAAAAATAAATAAATTTTAAAAAATACAAGGACTAAATGAAATATATATGTCCGTATAAAATAAGCTGTTTTCTATACAATAGCATGGGAAATAAGCATCTCAAAGAAAGGCAATGCCCAACAATGTTCAAACTACCACACAATTGCATTCATCTCACACGCTAGTAAAGTGATGCTCAAAATTCTCCAAGCCAGGCTTCAGCGATACATTTACCATGAACTTCCAGATGTTCAAGCTGGTTTTAGAAAAGGCAGAAGAACCAGATATCAAATTGCCAACATCTGCTGGATCATCAAAAAAGCAAGAGAGTTCCAGAAAAACATCTATTTCTGCTTTATTGACTATGCCAAAGCCTTTGACTGTGTGAATTACAATAAACTGTGGAAAATTCTGAAAGAGATGGGAATACCAGACTACCTGACGTGTCTCCTGAGAAATCTGTATACAGGTCAAGAAGTAACAGTTAGAACTGGACATGGAACAACAGACTGGTTCCAAATCAGGAAAGGAGTACATCAAGTCTATATATTGTCACCCTGTTTATTTAACTTATATGCAGACTACATCATGAGAAATGCTGAGCTGAATGAAGCACAAGCTGGAATCAAGATTGCTGGGAGAAATATCCATAACCTCAGATATGCAGATGATACTACCCTTATGGCAGAAAGTGAAGAACTAAATAGCCTTTTGATGAAAGTGAAAGAGGAGAGTGAAAAAGTTGGCTTAAAGCTCAACATTCAGAAAACTAAGATCATGGCATCCAGTCCCATCACTTCATGGTAAATAGATGGAGGGGGGGAAACAGTGGAAACAGTGTCAGACTTTATTTTGGGGGGCTCCAAAATCACTGCAGGTGGTGATTGCAGCCATGAAATTAAAAGATGCTTACTCCTTGGAAGGAAAGTTATGACCAACCTAGATAGCATATTCAAAAGCAGAGACATTATTTTGCCAACAAAGGTCCATCTAGTCAATATTATGTTTTTTCCAGTGGTCATGTATGGATGTGAGAATTGGACTATAAAGAAAGCTGAGCATCGAAGAATTGATGCTTTTGAACTGTGGTGTTGGAGAAGAATCTTGAGAGTCCCTTGGACTGCAAGGAGATCCAACCAGTCCATCCTAAAGGAGATCAGACCTGAGTGTTCTTTGGAAGGACTGATGTTGAAGCTGAAACTCCAATATTTTGGCCACCTGATTGGAAGAGTTGATTCATTTGAAAAGACCCTGATGCAGGGAAAGATTGAGGGCAGGAGGAGAAAGGTAGAACAGAGGGTGAGATGGTTGAATGGCATCACCAACTCAATGGACATGAGTTTGGGTAAACTCCTGGAGTTTTGATGGACAGGGAGGCCTGGCATGCTACAGTCTATGGGATCACAAAGAGTCAGACACGACTGAGTAACTGAACTGAACTGAACTGAACTGAAGCATCTGATACTTGCATAGTAGTCAACACAGAAGCATCCTATGGTTTATACATATTTAGATAAAATCCACTGAGAATTAGGATTATTGTCAGGGAATATTGGTCACAAAACAAGCAAGGTAAACTAGGATCCCAAAATACCACCCTTATTATTGACAAAATAAGTTAAAGGAGATAAATTTAAAGTGTGAGTATAGGGAAAAGGAGGTACTAAAGGAATGGCTACCCAACTCCAGTATTTTTGCCTGAAGAATTCCATGGACAGCAGAGCCTGGTGGGCTACACTCCATGGGGTCACAAGGAGTCAGACACAACTGTGTGACTAGCAAGAGGCTTTTTAGAGGTAAAAAAAATAAAACAAACAGAGTTAGGAAGTCAAAATAAAGGCTCAACTAATCAGAAAACAAAGAATGGAAGGGGTTGATGTTTTATATAAATTACATAAATCAAAGCATGCGCTTTTGGGAAAATCAAGTCCTGTGGCCATTAACCTAGTTTCCTGAGACCATTAATAATCTGTAAATAAGCAGTGTCATGAAGCTTAAATTGTTTTATCTCTTCTACATATTGGAATTGCTTTGATTGATACTAAGAAGGAAACATGGGTTTGTTCAGTTCTTTAGCAATGCTCCTGAGTAGACTTGGGATGCCAGTGTTGTAACCACCTATGACTATCAGAGAAGATTCTCCCTCTTCTTTGTGGCAGCCAAGAAGATTGAGTCCGTTTGGTATAAAAGGTAAAGAAAGACTTTGTCAAGACAGACAACAGAGTGTGTGTAAATTAAACAAACCATAACGTCTTGATCTTGGAGCAAGACTCCAAGGAGATAGGTTACCTGAACAAAATCAGCACTTTAACAGTAGCTCTTCATCACTAGAGAATTATCATGTGACCCACATTTATCCACAGGTTAATGTTTCCACAGTATTTAATGATGTTAAGTGAAACTGTTAGTCACTCAGTCATGTCCTACTCTTCGCAACCCCATGAACTGTACCCTGCCAAGTTCCTCTGTCCATGGAATTCTTAAGCAAGAATACTGTAGTGGGTTGCCATTTCCTTCTCTAATGGATTTTCCTGACCCAGGAATTGAAACTGGGTCTCCCACATTGCAGGCAGATTCTTTACTAAGTTACCAGGGAAGTTCTCATCCAAATATATTTTCTCATTTGTTTTCTAATAGTTTATACTACATTATAATCAGCTATATATTTAGAAGTTTTGAAAGCTAGGATTACTTGCGTATGTTGCATTCTCTTTATATAACCTATCAAGTGGCAATCAGTTCAGTTCAGTTCATTTTCTCAGTCGTGTCCAACTTTTTGCGACCCCATGAATTACAGCACACCAGGCCTCCCTGTCCATCACCAACTCCCGGAGTTCACCCAAACTCTTGTCCATCAAGTCGGTGATGCCATCCAGCCATCTCATCCTCTGTCGTCCCCTTCTCCTCCTGCCCCCAATCCCTCCAAGCATCAGAATCTTTTTCAATGAGTCAACACTTCACATGAGGTGGCCAAAGTAGTGAAGTTTCAGCTTTAGCATCAGTTCAGTTCAGTTCAGTCGCTCAGTTGTGTCCGACTCTTTGCGACCCCATGAATCGCAGCACGCCAGGCCTCCCTGTTCATGACCAAGTCCCGGAGTTCACTCAGACTCATGGCCATCGAGCCCGTGATGCCATTCAGCCATCTCATCCTCGGTCGTCCCCTTCTCCTCCTGCCCCCAATCCCTCCCAGCATCAGAGTCTTTTCCAATGAGTCAACTCTTCACATGAGATGGCCAAAATACTGGAGTTTCAGCTTAGCATCATTCCTTCCAAAGAAATCCCAGGGCTGATCTCCTTCAGAATGGACTGGTTGGATCTCCTTGCAGTCCAAGGGACTCTCAAGAGTCTTCTCCAACACCACAGTTCAAAAGCATCACTTCTTCGGCGTTCAGCCCTCTTCACAGTCCAACTCTCACATCCATACATGACCACAGGAAAAACCATAGCCTTGACCAGACGGACCTTAGTCGGCAAAGTAATGTCTCTGCTTTTGAATATGCTATCTAGGTTGGTCATAACTTTCCTTCCAAGGAGTAAGTGTCTTTTAATTTCATGGCTGCAATCACCATCTGCAGTGAGTTTGGAGCCCAAAAAAATAAAGTCTGACACTGTTTCCACGGTTTCCCCATCAATTTCCCATGAAGTGATGGGACTGGATCCCATGATCTTAGTTTTCTGAATGTTGAGCTTTAAGCCAACTTTTTCACTCTCCTCTTTCACTTTCATCAAGAGGCTTTTTAGTTCCTCTTCACTTTCTGCCATAAGGGTGGTGTCATCTGCATATCTGAGGTTATTGATATTTCTCCCGGCAATCTAGATTCCAGCTTGTACTTCTTCCAGCCCAGCATTTCTCATGATGTGTTCTGCCTGTAAGTGGCACTGCTGCTGCTGCTACTAAGTCGTTTCAGTCGTGTCTGACTCTGTGTGACCCCAGAGATGGCAGCCCACCAGGCTACCCCGTCCCTAGGATTCTCTAGGCAAGAACACTAGAGTGGGTTGCCATTTCCTTCTCCAATGCATGAAAGTGAAAAGTGAAAGTGAAGTCACTCAGTCGTGTCTGACTCTTTGAGACCCCATCTACTGATGCCTACCAGGCTCCTCCATCCATGGGATTTGCCAGGCAAGAGTACTGGAGTGGGGTGCCATCACCTTCTCTGATAAGTGGCACTAGTAGGTGTTAAATAAATATTCATTTAATTAATATTGTGGAATGTTGAAAAAACTTTTATTTGAATATTATATTCAAATAATGAAAATTTCAAAACAAATCAATTTTCCTGTTAGCTGCCATTTTTTCACTTTATATAAGCTGTAGTGAAAGAACTAGTCAGTGTTTGTGATAAAATTGCCTATGTTAGAAAGATAAAATTTATTTGGTTTTTATTTTATTCCAGAAAGGGAAGGTAAATTTCTATTTATATATTACTTAATGAGTTTTAACTGCTTTCCATTTGACTGACCACATTGACATATATATATTTAATAGAAAATTGTATAGGCATTTTAACATTTATATATGAATATTTCTATGCACCACACATATATGTATGCCTTGATGCAGCTGAATGTAAAATGAAGTGTTTTAATCAATAGTGTGTGTGCTCAGCCACTTGCAACTCTTTGGGAACCCCAAGGACTGTAGCCTGCCGTTCTCTGTTCATGGCATTTCCCAGGCAAGAATACTGGAATGGATTGCCATTCCCTTCTCTAGGGGATCTTCTTGACCCAGGGTCTCAGTCGTGTCTGACTCTTTGAGACCCCATCTACTGATGCCTACCAGGCTCCTCCATCCATGGGATTTGCCAGGCAAGAGTACTGGAGTGGGGTGCCATCACCTTCTCTGATAAGTGGCACTAGTAGGTGTTAAATAAATATTCATTTAATTAATATTGTGGAATGTTGAAAAAACTTTTATTTGAATATTATATTCAAATAATGAAAATTTCAAAACAAATCAATTTTCCTGTTAGCTGCCATTTTTTCACTTTATATAAGCTGTAGTGAAAGAACTAGTCAGTGTTTGTGATAAAATTGCCTATGTTAGAAAGATAAAATTTATTTGGTTTTTATTTTATTCCAGAAAGGGAAGGTAAATTTCTATTTATATATTACTTAATGAGTTTTAACTGCTTTCCATTTGACTGACCACATTGACATATATATATTTAATAGAAAATTGTATAGGCATTTTAACATTTATATATGAATATTTCTATGCACCACACATATATGTATGCCTTGATGCAGCTGAATGTAAAATGAAGTGTTTTAATCAATAGTGTGTGTGCTCAGCCACTTGCAACTCTTTGGGAACCCCAAGGACTGTAGCCTGCCGTTCTCTGTTCATGGCATTTCCCAGGCAAGAATACTGGAATGGATTGCCATTCCCTTCTCTAGGGGATCTTCTTGACCCAGGGATGGAACCCATGTCTCTTGTGTGTCCTGCATTGTCAGGAGGATTCTTTACCACTGCACCACCTGGGAAGCCTTTAACAATAGTGCCAGTAGTAAGTTTCACTACAACAAAATGACATACCACAGATCAGGGCCTAAAACTGCTTTGACTTCAGTAGCTACTGCTTGCCATTGGGCAGATTGCCCGAAGCAGTAAGTAGAGCTAGAAAGAACTATTTCTGCAATTCATGTGATTTGTGTCATTGCTGAGAGAGGTATTCTTATCCTACATATCTATAGCTAACTCTATTCGGCTTGAATTCTCTCCAGTCCTTTGTAAGCAATGTAGACTTTTCTAGTTCCCTCTGAGAACAGTCTGAAGGGCTTTTTCCTTCCTGGATATGCTAGCCATAGTTGTGGAAAAGCTGCAAAGCCATTGCATTCTTAGTACTGATGAGACACATCTCCTTTACAATTTTCTGCATGATAAATTCTCAACATTTCCTATGGGCAAAAACCACAGGAAACTGTGTTAGGGGAAAATGATTTCACTGTTATTTTCTTTTCATCTACATGGAGAATTCTTCTCTACCAACCCACTGATATTCAGACCATTTCAGACCAGAATTCTCTGAGCTAATTATTTTGTTCTTAAGTGACAGTAGATATTATATATTTATACATATATATATATATATTTAGTATGCAGTGAATGGATTGTCCCACAGTTAAAGAATATATACTTAACCTATGCTTGATTATTTTAAATATGTGCTCTATTGCTCAAGAGACTAAGTGTGGTAGGAGGAAACAGTGAAGTTATCCTTAGAGAACTGTGACAATTCTGGCTTAACTCATTGTTGTGTCCATCCAGAGATCAAAGTGCAAGACAGATAAAGTGAATATTTTAAGAGGGAAAATGTCTTGTGATTGGGCATGCCAGCCAGGCAAGAAAACCTCAGATTCTACCTGGTTATATGAAGGAATGGTGATTACATGAACCTCAGGGGTTTTGTTTGTATTCTGATAACACAGTCAGACAGGAGCCATAGCCTTCTCAATGAGACTCAGTGAATCTCCCAGACACATATGCTAAGGGCAACTCTGAGAAGAACATGATATCATATCATCAGCACAAATTCATAATTCCACAAAACCCCACGTTATGCATCTTCCTTTATTGTGGGTCACAATGAACCTCTTTTGTCTGTGTACACAGCATTATTTTTAGTTACAGAATTCACAGCAGGGAAAGAAGTAACACAATTTACCTGAAAAAGTTAATGGCTTTTTTGGACACCTAATTTAAACCATTCATCTTTCTGGTTGAAACTATGCCTGTAAAGAGTTAGTATAAAAGCTAAAGTTATAGCTCAGAAGTTCAATATGCTTCCAAGGGCACTTAATGCTCAAACTGACTAAAAGTGTTTTTATGGAGATCAATGGGCAATTCACTCTTTTCTCGCATTTTATTTTTCCTATGAAGTGGAGTGGTGGTGCAGTTCCCCACAATATTTAAGACGCATAAAAATCTTTGTTAAAATCTATATACTGATGAAATCTTTCAACAAAATGTGTACACTGGGTATAGGTTGATATAGGAGGTTATAAAGGCAGTTGGACATTCGGTGTCTTTTATGGGCTCAAAGCCAAGGAAAATGAATTTTAACTCATTACTGCAAATTCAAAAAGACATATTTAAGAGAGAAGGGAGAGTGACTTTCCTGAAGGACCCTCACTTGCCAGGAATTCCATTTCTAAGGCACAGCCACTCAGATTTTTAGGCTCAGGAATGTAATTGTTGGAGCACCCTGAGTCCCTCAGTTCCCAGAGCATTAAGTCAGACTTGCCACACTCATAAGAGTCTAATTTACAAGACAACCAAGTGAGACCTAATTATTATTAAATAAAACATATAGCTATCAAGAGGAATGAATACTTCTATTTACTGATCAGCATATTCTTTCCCTGTAGGCAAGTTAAATTATAATTATATGATTTCACAGTCAACATGGGAATAAAGCAAGAGCAGTTAATTGGATATTTTATTGCCTAATGTCATCAAGTCCTGAGAGTGTGAAGTATTCATCTCAACACAGATGCAGCAACAATGGTCAGTCTCTCCTGGGTGGAAGCTAGCTAGGGTTCGGATGAAAAGTCCCTAGCAATATTCCAAAGGAATAGAAATATAAATAAGCTGATAATGTTTAGCATGCTGCATTAGATATGAATATGCATCTATTTAACAAGGTGGGCTACAGTCCATGAGGTCTCAAAAAGTTGGACAAGACAAGACTAAACCGATTTATCACAACACAAAGTCATTTAACTAAAATTGCCAACTGAGAAAGCCAAAGACGTCAGAAATCTAAAATGACAAAGAAGGAAAAAAAACCTGAGTATACACCAAAAGCATACAAATTGGGAAGAAATCATATGACAATAAGAAAAATTTAAGAGAAAGATTGTTAGATCAAGAGAAATTGCTTAAGCTATGAAGATTCAGGGGAGAAGGAAATCCATTCAAAATTTCAACAAGTTTTTAACAAATGCATATTAGGACTGGTTGCTATGCTTATATTCTGGGGTTCAGCACTATGACATCAATGTTAGTTGATACTGGTTTAGCTTAATATCTGTTTCTCAATCCTAGCTTAAAAAAACAACAATAATAATATCTATTTTACCTCAAAGATACTTTTCTCTGTATGAAACTATCATCAAATTTCCTATCTGCCTCACATTCTATTATCTATTTATTTCATTTCTTACAATCCTGTTTTCTGAGTGGGTGCATGCTCAGTCCTGCCCAATTCTTTATGACCCCACGGACTTTAGCCTGGCAGCCTTGACTCTTTCAGGAAAGGATACTAAGGCAGGTTGCATTTCCTACTTCAGGGGATTTTTCTTATCCAGGGATGGAAAACACATCCTTTGTGTCCCGTGCATTGGCAGGAAGATTCTTTACTGCTGCACCACCCGGGAAGCCCATCTTCAGTTCAGTTCAGTTCAGTTCACTCGCTCAGTCATGTCGGACTCTTTGCGACCCCATGAATCGCAGCACGCCAGGCCTCCCTGTCCATCACCAGCTCCCGGAGTTCACTCAGACTCACGTCAATCGAGTCAGTGATGCCATCCAGCCATCTCATCCTCTATCATCCCCTTCTCCTCCCATCTTCAATCCCTCCCAGCATCAGAGTCTTTTCCAATGAGTCAACTCTTCACATGATGTGGCCAAAGTACTGGAGTTTCAGCTTTAGCATTATTCCTTCCAAAGAAATCCCAGGGCTGATCTCCTTCAGAATGGATTGGTTGGGTCTCCTTGCAATCCAAGGGACTCTCAAGAGTCTTCTCCAACACCACAGTTCAAAAGCATCAATTCTTCTTACTAATCTTCAACGTGCCATTGTCCTACCGACAACAGATTAAAAACCTAGAGACTGAACTTTCTCTGGAGATGTATCTACGGACTCTACCACTTGGCTTCAAGTCCAACCTCTCCTTGTCCATTCTAAGTAATGGGGTAATATTCAGCAGTCCCAAGATGTGCTCCAGATGGGTGAGTATGGCATTAACATAGTAATTCATTGAGGAAACTTTTTTTTTTTTTTTTCCCCTATATGATTGGACAGACAGCCATTTGAAACACTCCATCTAGAGTAACTTGGCTTTAAATTTTCTGTTATATTACCTTAGGGTCCATCAAAGCTCTAAGGTAATATAATATTAAAATAATAAAAAGAGCAATAATTCTTCTGAGGTCACTGGTACCTCAGAGGTTGCTATGTGTGCTGCAATATCCGTACTTCCTACATTTATTTTTTTTTTTTAAGAGTTTTTAAGACAATTTTATTGGAATATAATTGCTTTACAATATTGTGTTAGTTTCTGCTTTACAATATAGTGGATCAACCATATGCATACGTATGTCCCCTCCCTCTTGAATCTCCCTCCTGCCCTACCCCCATCCCACCCCTCTAGGTCATTCCAGAGCACAGAGCTAAGCTTCCTGAACTATACAGAAGATTCCCACTAGCTATCTCTTCTACACATGGTAGTGTATACATGTCAATTACAACTGCACATTTTAATATTTTGCATTTATCACGGTGATAGATCTAGCATCCTTAGATTGACATTCTGAAATAATCTGTCTCTGATTCTGTATTTTTGAAACATTATTGTGTTTAGAATCTCTCTGACTCATCCCTGTGCACCAGCTCCAAGCATCCTGTATCCTGTACCGGACATAGGCTTGTGCTTCATTCTTACATGTTAGTTTACGTGTTTCAATGCCATTCTCCCAAATCATCCTACCCTCTTCCTCTCCCATAGAGTCCAAAAGTCCTTTCTATACATTTGTGTCTCTTTTCTCTTATTATTCTTATTCTCCACTCCTTTTCTCAGAGTTTTTAAAACCGTACTTCCTACATTTAAAGTCCCTGTAGTAATATTCTTTAGTGAGCTAAGACCTACTGTTTCCTATCTACTAATACCACAGTTGTCTCTTCACAATAATGTGTATCATTTTACTCACAAAGCCAGATTAGCATTAATTCATCATCAGGAGAGTTTCTGATTGATACATAGAGAAATGTAAGGGTTGATTTTTTCATTTGTAATTCATGCAAATTCATCATGTTCAAATGTTGCTTCACTAGGTAATATGAAATAACATTAAGAACCAAGGCTTTATAACAAAATTTTCCAGACACTCTTCATTTAAGGTTGTTTATTTTGAATGGCAGGGATTTCTGCCATATTTTAAAATTAAATTACTATTCTTATGCTTTAAGTCATTTGGCAGTAGACTCAAGGTATATGTTTTCTATTATAGATTTTCTTTCCTAAGTTATTGTTTAGGTATAAACATTTCATAGAGAGATTTTATCTATATTACATAAGAGTAAAGTTACTATAAATTGATTAGGTAGGCTGTATAAAATCTCATCAACTCTACCATCTAATAGAATTTATTTAGTGTCGATTCCCTTGGACTGTTTGAACATTTTGTTCAGATTTTGAATGTTTCAATAGTTTTCAGTGCTGAGTTGCAGAAGTGTTTCTGAGTGTGTAGTTGACTTTTGCTGTTTCTGGCCTCCAGGCTTCCATGACCCATTCATGGCAATACATAATTTCCTTCTGGAACATCATACTGTAATGTACCATGTACATTATAGTAGTGCAAATGTAAAGCAAAATATTGTTTTCTCTCATTGTGGAAGGGAATGAAATGCCTGGAAGCTCCTGACATCTGATTCCTTCTGTAAATATCAGTCTCCAGTTGAATTTCAAGCATCCCAGCAGTGGCTCTTGGGTGACTAGCCTTCTACATGATGATCTTCTGTCTGTTCCAAGCCTGGTTCTCAATTTTTATTTTAAGTGGTAGTTGTTAACCTTTTATGCAATCTTATCCTTCCACTTTTTGTCAGTTAGGGTCATTCTGCAAGGTCATACTTGCAGCCAAAGTATCCTGAATCATGTAGTGGAAAATTTAAGAGCAGAGTTTGATATTGTAATTTATATTTATTACATATTTTGAGGTTAGTTTAGAAATAAAGAACATAGTTCAATGCTAATGTGTCTGAACTCCATCCCAAAATTTTTAACATTTTTCCTTCCCTTCTTAGTGTTTCAACAGACTCAAAGTTGAAAACAGTAATTCCCAAGCACATAAAGCAAGATGGTAAATCATCTATGCAGTCAATACCAAATCACTGTGGTAGCAATTCATGCATTACACAGTATCTACCTCTGAGCTATTTGAAAAACTTAGAGAGTGGGGACTATTTTGGAAAGAATTGTCAGTGTGTTGTGAACCAAACACATATATACACACACGAAGGGTGGTAATTTTTTCCCCTATTGCCTCAGGCAAAGAAAAGCATTAGAATCAGTTCTTATAGAGCTTAATAAATGTTATCTGAAATTTGGAGGAGAAAGAGACCCTAAATATAAATTTTAAATATATATATTGGAAATTTGAAAGTGGGTAATTAGCTTTTATACATCCATTTCAGGGAATACTATTTAGTTATTTAAGAGATGCCACATAATCATTTATACAGAAATCCCCATAAAATATTTGTAAATAAAAATCAACTATTGATTATTTTGCTGGATATTCATAATGCATATATACAAATATTTTTTTAGCAAAATTGTAGAAGAAAATAAACAAAGATGAAGAGCAAGCTGTCTCTATGTTTTTCCTCTATGAATTTATACTTGTTTAATTTTTGTTTAGCCAAAATTTTAGCTTTTCTATATAATAAATTTTATATGTGAAAATACATATGCTTATTTTTAAGGCAGTTGGCATTTTAAAAAATATGTAAAATTTTAAAATAGTCAATATGACTATAGCAGCAGCCCCAAAGTATAACAGAAAAAGCAGAGGAATGATTGAAGTTTTCTTAATCTTAATTTGAAACACAGGTTCTGAGAAATAAAATCACAATTACTGTGTTTGTGAAACTCTGGTGTTTAAGCAGCCTAGGTTTGGTTTGTGCTTCTGTTTCTAACAGTATTTCCCTAACATAATCTCTCTGGGTCCCAGATTCCTTATGTATTCCTTACGCATTAAGGATGACTGCCTTACAGACCTGCTGTGTGTATTAAGTGAAGCAATGAACATAAAGTGTTAACCCAGTGCCCATGATAAGATCATCCAAAAATGTGATGATAGTGATGACTCTGCTTTGATGACAATGCTCATTAATTTTGCTTTATGAAAACATGGTAATATAGATCCCCAGAGCAATTCCAAGAAGTAATCTGGTCTTCTTTTCTTTCTCCAGTATTCAAAATATCTATTACGATCATTTGAACCAGAGGTACTTCATGACAATCCCCCAAGTATCACTTAAAGTACTTATAGTGAAGGGTGAATAGATTGATCTAAGAGTTGGACCAGTTTTATAGTTCTTCATGTTGTTTTTATTAACCAGAAATATGTTACTTGTATTAGGAAAAAGACCTCTATGAATGAATATGTTTGGGCAAACTCCTTTGTGTTTTATTTTTCTTTTTCATTACAAGTTTCCTGAATGTTGTTAATAATTTAATGTAAGGCTAATGTAAGACACTAAATCACAAAATCACTGCAGATGATGACTGCAGCCATGAAATTAAAAGATGCTTACTCCTTGGAAGGAAAGTTATGACCAACCTAGGCAGCATATTAAAAAGCAGAGACTTTACTTTGTCAACAAAGTTCTGTCTAGTCAAGGCTATGGTTTTTCCAGTAGTTACATATGGATCTGAGAGTTGGACTATAAAGAGAGCTGAGTGCTGAAGAATTGATGCTTTTGAACTGTGGTATTAGAGAAGACTCTTGAGAGTCACTTGGACTGCAAGGAGACCCAACCAGTCCATCCTAAAGGAAATCAGTCCTGAGTGTTCATTGGAAGGACTGATGCTAAAGCTGAAATTCCAATACTTTGGCCACCAGATGTGGAAAGTTGACTCATTTGAAAAGACCCTGATCCTGGGAAAGATTGAGGGCAGGAGGAAAAGGGGATGACAGAGGATGAGATGGTTGGATGGCATCACCGACTCATTGGATATGAGCTTGAGTAAACTCCGGGAGTTGGTGATAGATGGGGAGGCCACTACTGAGTGACTGACCTCAACTGAATGTAAGGTACTTGTGTCCGTGAGTGGAAATTAATTCTTCAGCTTTTCCCAAACTTAGTTTTTTAGAAACCATCTGAAAGGAGTATGAGATGCACTAGCCTAAAGTTTCACTTAAATGTTATAGAAATTTTACTTTTTAACAATAGTAAATCTCATCCCTCAATAACTACTTGGGACTTCTAAGAATGCATTGCCACAATACCATCCTAGATGATTAAAATATTTGGTACTTTTGAAATATATTTGAAGATATACCAGGTCCAGGTCATTTATATCCTCAGAAGAGAAAAAATAAAATAAAAGAATGGAAGTATAGTTTATACTGAATTAATGTCTAAAAATGGCTAAAATAAATTCTACAATAAACCCCTAAAAATGAGGTTATTTATGGCACCCCACTCCAGTACTCTTGCCTGGAAACTCCCATGGACGGAGGAGCCTGGTAGGCTGCAGTCCATGGGGTCGCTGAGTCAGACATGACTGAGCGACTTCACTTTCACTTTTCACTTTCATGCATTGGAGAAGGAAATGGCAACCCACTCCAGTGTTCTTGCCTGGAGAATCCCAGGGATGGCGGAGCCCAGTGGGCTGCCGTCTGTGGGGTCGCACAGAGTCGGACACGACTGAAGCGACTTGGCAGTTGGCATTCCATTAAAATATTTGTCAAAAAAATTTTTAAAGAAATTGTTGATCTTAATGAATTAGTTACTTACTACCTATTTTGAAAAGAAACATGTGGTTCTGACTAAAATTAAATAGGTCATAATCCACTTTACGCCTCTTGATTTTCTCAACTGGAAAGTTTAAATTGCTGAATGAAAACCCCTAAACAATTAAAGTTATCAAAAAATCACATTTGACTTCTTTCACATTCTAAAGTATATTGATTTGTTTCATGTTTCCTTAGAAATACAGATCATCTTGTTAATATTTTCTGTTTGTTCTTGAGGATCCTTTGACATGTATTCAATTTGCAGCTTTTCCCTAGATACAAACAGCAAAGGTACCAATTAGGTTGGTGTTTTCTGAGAGCCAGGCAATGCTTCATGACTAACTGGAATAAAATCAGCTGAGCTCACCAGGATACATCACTAGGGCTGGCCTCTGCTACATTCTAAATTAAATCGAAGCACAATAGCCATAGCTTCCCTTTCGGCTTAGAGGTAAAGAATCTCCTGCAAATGGAGGAGACATGGGTTCAATTCCTGGGTGGGGAAGATCCCCTAGAAGAGGAAATGGCAACCCACACCAGTATTCTTGCCTGGGAAATCCCATGGACAGAGGAACCTGGCAGGCTACAGTCCATGGGGTGGCAAAGAGTTGGATACCACTGTGCAACTGACATGGATTCACACAGGTCAAGTCTCAGATCCCATGTGGCTCCATCATGTTTTATCAAGGGAGATGGATAATAAACAAATTAAATGTAATTATGTATCAATTACTAGTGAGTCCTGTACCACAAGTCATAGTGGAATAAGGGACTGGAGTTTGAAAGATTTTTTTCAGGAGAATTCATTCTTATTTGTCTACTTTTCCAGATTCTGATTTGAGACAATGGGTAACTACAGACAAATTACAAGTACTTCACACTTCAAAGTCTTTTAGTTTACAACAGAAACCATCAATTGGTCCCTCTTTTCTTATGAAAAATACCTAATCAAGATATGAGCTCTGGGCAGAGTTCCCAATGCTATACAGCTGATTCTTATTAGCTATCCACTTTATATGTATATGTCAATCGCAATCTCCCCATTTATCCCCCAACTCATACTCCGGTGATAACTGTAAGTTTGTTTACTACACCCATGACTCTACTTCTGTTTTGTAAATAAGTTCACTTGGAAAACTCAGCAGTGGCCACAGACTGGAAAAGGTCAGTTTTCATTCCAATCCCAAAGAAAGGCAATGCCAAAGAATGCTCAAACTACCACACAATTGCACTCATCTCACATACTAGTAAAGTAATGCTCAAAATTCTCCAAGCCAGCTTCAGCAATATATGAACAGTAAACTTCCAGATGTTCAAGCTGGTTTTAGAAAAGGCCGAGGAACCAGAGATCAAATTGCCAACATCTGCTGGATCATGGAAAAAGCAAGAGAGTTCCAGAAAAATATCTATTTTCTGCTTTATTGACTATGCCAAAACTTTGACTGTGTGGATCACAATAAACTGTGGAAAATTCTGAAAGAGATGGGAATACCAGACCACCTGACCTCCCTCTTGAGAAACCTATATGCAGGTCAGAAAGCAACAGTTAGAACTGGACATGGAACAACAGACTGGTTCCAAATAGGAAAAGGAGTCCGTCAAGGCTGTATACTTTCACCCTGCTTATTTAACTTATATGCAGAGTACATCATGAGACCCGCTGGGTTGGAAGAA
>SJYT01010837.1:120542-172519 GCA_006410635.1 Cephalophus harveyi | reverse complement strand
TATGCAGGTCAGAAAGCAACAGTTAGAACTGGACATGGAACAACAGACTGGTTCCAAATAGGAAAAGGAGTCCGTCAAGGCTGTATACTTTCACCCTGCTTATTTAACTTATATGCAGAGTACATCATGAGACCCGCTGGGTTGGAAGAAGCACAAGCTGGAATCAAGATTGCAGGGAGAAATTTCAATAACCTCAGATATGCTGATGAAACCACCCTTATGGCAAAAAGTGAAGAGGAACTAAAAAGCCTCTTAATGAAAGTGAAAGAGGAGAGTGAAAAAGTTGGCTTAAAGCTCAACATTCAAAACACTAAGATCATGGCATCTGGTCCCATCACTTCATGGGAAATAGATGGGGAAACAGTGGAAACAGTGTCAGACTTTATTTTGGGGGGCTCAAAAATCACTACAGATGGTGATTGCAGCCATGAAATTAAAAGACGCTTACTCCTTGGAAGGAAAGTTATGACCAACCTAGATAGCATATTCAAAAGCAAAGACATTACTTTGCCAACAAAGGTCCGTCTAATCAAGGCTGTGGTTTTTCCAGTGGTCATGTATGGATGTGAGAGTTGGACTGTGAAGAAAGCTGAGCGCCAAAGAACTGATGCTTTTGAACTGTGGTGCTGGAGAAGATTCTTGAGAGTCCCTTGGACTGCAAGGAGATCCAACCAGACAATTCTAAAGGAGATTACTCCTGGGATTTCTTTGGAAGGAGTGATGCTGAAGCTGAAACTCCACTACTTTGGCCACCTCATGAGAAGAGCTGACTTCTTGGAAAAGACTCTGATGCTGGGAGGGATTGGGGGCAGGAGGAGAAGGGGACGACCGAGGATGAGATGGCTGGATGGCATCACCGATTTGATGGACATGAGTTTGAGTGAACTCCAGAAGTTGTTGATGGACAGGGAGGCCTGGTGTGCTGTGATTCATGGGGTCGCAAAGAGTCAGACACGACTGAGCAACTGAGCTGAACTGGACTGAACTGAACTGTACCCTTTTTTAAAAAGATTCAACATAAAAGAGACATCATATGATATTTGTCTTTCAAAATACTCTGTAATGGCATATATGGGTAAAGAATTTTTAAAAAAGGATTTTTAAAAAAGTGTTCTAGCGTGTTCTTTTAGCATGTTTACTTTTTGCCTATAAAATATTTTATATCATTTTTAAGGGCAAATTATAATAAATATTTATGTTCAAAGAAGTAATTCACCCATATGAATTCAGAATTAATTTTAAAAATAGGTAAACAATCATATAAGGAAAATCAGTGATTTCTCCAGGTATCTTTTGAAAATCAGCTCAGAAAAAAAAAATATAATAAGATATAAGCTCTGGTAATCCTTTTAAAAAATAAACTCTATTTTTAGAATAGTGTTAGGTTCAGAGGGTAAAGCGCCTGCCTGCAACGTGGGAGACCCAGCTTCAATCACTGCGTCGGGAAGATCCCCTGGAGAAGGAAATTCCAGTACTCTTGCCTGGAAAATCACATGGATGGAGGAGCCTGGTAGGCTACAGTCCATGGGGTAGCAAAGAGTCGGACTTGACTGAGCAATTTCACTTTCACTTTTAGGTTCACAGCAAAACTGAACAGAAAGTACCAAGAATTACTCTCTATGTCCTGCTTCCACACTTGCACAACCTCCCCATTAACATCTTTCACCAGAATGGTGCAATTTGTTATAACTGATGAATTTGTATTGACATACAATTATCACTCAGAGTCCACAGTTTACACAGGGTTCCCTCTTAGTGTTATACGTTCTATGGTTGTTGACAAATATATAATGACATGATTCACCATTATAGTATCATACAGAATAGTTTCACTGCCCTAAAAATGCTCTGTCCTCAGTTTATTCATCCTTCATTACCCCAGCCCTTGGAAAACACTGATCTTTTTACTGTCTACATAGTTTCACCTTTTAAGAATGTTATATAGCTGGAATCATACACTATGAAGTCTTTTCAGATTGGCATTTTTCACTTAAAAATATACACTTAAATTTCCTTGAGATCTTGTCATAGTTATATAGCTCTTTTCTTTTTAGCACTGAATACTGTTTCATTGTCTGACTGTAACACAACTTATTCATTCACTCACCTACTGAAGGACATCTTTATTGTTTCCAAGTTTTGGAATTATGAGTAAAGCTGCTGTAAACATCTGTGTGCAGGTTTTTCTGTGGATATAAATTTTCACCTTCCTTGGGTGAATACCAAGGAGTGCATTTGCTGGGTTGTATAATAAGAGTATGGTTAGTTTTATAAAAACTGTCAAAATTTCTTCCTCAGTGACTGTACCACTTCCTAAGTGGCATACTATTCATCCTCTTCAGCAAAGAATGAGGCTTCTTATGTAGCCCATGATCACCAGCTTTGATACTGTCAGTGTTTGGGGTTTGGGCCTCCCTGGTGGCTCAGAGGTTAAAGCGTCTGCCTCCAATGCGGGAGACCCGAGTTCGATCCCTGGGTCGGGAAGATCCCCCGGAGAAGGAAATGGTAAGCCACTCAAGTATTCTTGCCTGGAGAATCCCATGGACGGAGAAACCTGGTAGACAACAGTCCACGGGGTCGCAGAGAGTCGGACACGACTGAGTGACTTCACCTTGGGGGTTTACCATCCTGATAGGCATGTATTAATATAAGTATTCCACTGTTTTTTTACCTTGAAGTGAAGTGAAGTCACTCAACCCTGCCAAACTCTTTGCAACCCCATGAACAAGCTGCACCAAGCTCCTCCATCTATGGGATTTTCTAGGCAAGAGTACTGGAGTGGGTTGCCGTTTCCTTCTCCAGTGAATCTTCCCAACCCAGGGATCGAACCCAGGTCTCCCACATTGTAGACAGATGCTTTACCGTCTGAGCCACCAGGGAAGACTGAGTTTTTTACCTTGGTGGTTATCTAATGACATATAAAACTTAACAGCTTTTCATATATTTATCTACTGTCTGCATATCCTCCCTGGTGATATGTTTGTTTAAATCATTTGCCAATTTTTTTTCATAGTAGTTTGTTTCCTTACTGTTGAGTTTGAAGAGTTTTTTATACATTTTGGATAACAGTCCTTTATCAGATGTGTCTTTTAAAACGTTTTCTCCCTATCTGAGTTTTACCCTATAATTCTCTTGACAGTACCTTTCATAGACTAGTTGTTGTTTGTTTGTTTTAGTAACATCTGGCTTATCAACTATTTTTTCATTAATCATGCATTTGGTGTTTTATTTAAGAAGTCATTCCCTATGCCCAAAGTTGTCTAGATTTCATCCTGTGTTATCTTTTATAGCATTTCATTTTACATTTAGGCCTATGATCTAATCTTGAGCCAAATTTTGTAAAGGATGTAAGGTCTATGTTGAGATTCGGTCTCACCTTTTTTGCATGTAAATGTCCAGTTGGTCCAGAACAATTGTTGAAAAAACTATCATTTCTACATTGTATTTCCTTTGCTCTTTTGCCAAAGACTGTTGACTATATTTTTGTGGATTTGTTTCTAGGCTGTCTATTCTGTTTCTTTGATCTATTTGCTATTCTGTTATCAATACTACACTGTCTTCATTACTGTAGCTTCCTAGTAAATCCTGAAGTCACGTAAAGACTTTTTTTAATTGAACGATCAGTTGAATCTGTCCTGAGAGGTGACCTTTGAAAAATAAATGAAGCAAACCATGTAAATATTTTGAGGACAAACATTTTGGGCAAAAGAAAATGCATGTGCAAATATTCTGAAGAGAATCATCTTTGATTTATTCAAAGAAAGGTAAGGTTAACTGGTAATCTGGGAAAGTGATCCTTAGGAAGAGTGAAAAGGAGCTAACAGGAATAGTTGCAAGCATTAGTCAAGTAGGGCAATATAAGCAAGTTAAGGGCTCTAGATTGTATTTTAAAGATAACAGAACCCAGTAGAGGATTTGAGTATGCAGTGAGTGATATTATCTCACTTATGTTTTTAAATAATTATCTGGCTGCTTATGGAAACAAATATTTTGCTTTGTGTGGGACCAAAATAAAAGTAGAGGCAACATTTACAGTACCCTTGCTATAGTCTAGCACCAAAATAACAGGACCACAGGTTAGAATGACAGCCATGGAGGTCTGGGGAAGTGATTACATTCTAGGTGTATTCTAAATAGAATAAAGAAGAGTTGAGTGTCAGAAGATGAGATATGAAAAACAAGATACTGATAATTTTCATCTGAACACTTGATGAATGTAGATGTCATTGAATTAAATCGGACATATTTATGGAACAGCAAGTTTAGTTTAATAAAAAAATGAGGTCTTGTTTTGCCCATGTTAAGTTTAATACCTTTTAAGAAATCCAAATGGAAATGTCAAGTAAGCATAGATATCGAGGGTATTATGAAGACACACATTATAGAGTTATCAGTGCACAGGTAGTATTTAAAGCAGATGAGTCTGGCTCTACCAATCCACAATTTGTAAAACACCATTACAGTATACTAATGCATATATATGGAATTTAGAAAGATGGTAATGATAACCCTGTATGTGAGACAGCAAAAGAGACACAAACGTATAGAACAGTCTTTTGGACTCTGTGGGAGAGGGAGAGCATGGGATGATTTGGGAGAATGGCATTGAAACATGTATAATATCATATGTGAAATGAATCACCAGTCCAGGTTCGATGCATGATACTATATGCTTGGGGCTGGTGCACTGGGACAACCCAGAAGGATGGTACGGTGAGGGAGGAGGGAGGGGGGTTCAAGATGGGGAACACATTTATACCTGTGGCAGATTCATGTTGATGTATGGCAAAATCAATACAATATTGTAAAGTAACCTCTAATTAAAATAAATAAATTTATATTAAAAAAATAAATAAACAGTTAATCCCACCAATATTTCTTCAACTTTGTCGCTCAGTCGTGTCTCACTCTTTGCGACCCCATGGACTGTAGCCTACCAGGCTCCTCTGTCCATGGAATTTTCCAGGCAAGAGTACTGGAGTGGGTTGCCATTTCCTTCTGCAGGAGATCTTCCCAACCAAGAGATCGAACCCAGGTCTCCCGCATTTTAGGCAGACGTTTTGCTGTCTGAGCCACCAGGGAAGTCAATTTATATTAAAAAAAAGAAATAAGCAAGTTAATCCCACCAATATTTCTTCAACTTTAAAAATCAGCAATTTAATAGACTAACAGCTTATTATCAACCCATTGCAAATGCTGCGGGGTAGTTACATATCCCACATCAGAACTCAAATTCCTCAGTTCAGTTCAGTCGCTCAGTTGTGTCCAACTCTGTGACCCCATGAACTGCAGCACGCCAGGCCTCCCTATCCATCACCATCTTCCGGAGTTCACTCAAACTCACGTCCATTGAGTCGGTGATGCCATCCAGCCATCTCATCCTCTGTCGTCCCCTCTTCCTCCTGCCCCCAATCCCTCCCAGCATCAGAGTCTTTTCCAATGAGTCAACTCTTCACATGAAGTGGTCAGATTCCTAGTTAAACATTTACTGTCCTGTGAACATAGCCTTCATTCTTCAAAATACAGCTTAATATTCCATCACATTTACCTGTGATTTTATGTTTATCCTTGTTTTATCATTTTTGTGACTCTTAAGAAAAATCAGTGACTCAGCAGTAAAGAATCTTCCTACAGTGCAGGAGACATGGGTTTGATTCATCGGTTGAGAAGATGCCCTGAAGGAAGACATGGCAACCCACTCCAGTAATCTTGCCAGGAAAGTTCCATGAACAGAAAAGCTTGGTGGGCTACAGTCCATGAGGTCACAAAAGAGTTGAACACAACTGAAGCGACTGAGCACATGCGAAAGATCAGGAGCAGAGATATCATGTGAAGAAACAACATGGACGCCAAATTGGAATCAATACTGCAGGTGGAAATGAGGGCATGAATTCAAGAAATGTTATAAAAGCAAAATTAAAAACACAGTTTATTTTAGCTTCCTAAGACTACTACTGGGAGAAGGAAATGGCAACCCACTATACTATTCTTGCCTGGAGAATCCCAGGGACATGGGGGCCTGGTGGGCTGCTGTCCATAGGGTCGCACAGAGTCGAACATGACTGAAGCGACTTAGCATGCATGCATGCATTGGAGAAGGAAGTGGCAACCCACTCCAGTGTTCTTGCCTGGAGAATCCTAGGGACGGCAGAGCCTGATAGGCTGCCATCTGTGGGGTCACACAGAGATGGACATGACAGAAGTGACTTAGCAACAGCAGCAGCAGCAGCAAGACTACTAGAGAAAATCACCATGAACTCACTAGCATAAAGTACAAATTTATTCTCATACATTCTAGAGGCAAGAAGTCTGAAATCAAGATGCCAACAGGACCACCCTATCATCAAAAGTTCAAAGGAAAATTGCTGGGGTCTAGCCCCAGTGGATCCAGGGTAATTCGAAGCAGGGACAGAGTCAGTGTCCCAGGAATTAATTGCTTAAAGATATGGAGGGAGATTAGAAAGAAATAGTGTAGTAGGAAAATACTAGTGGAGAAAAAGAGGCTGAATAACTTGGTTTATGCAGAATACCAATAAAATCTCAAGACAAGAGATTTGCACCACCTACATAGGCCACCGGCACCTACTTGAATAGTAGAGGGTGCCCCACCTTGGGCTCCCTCTCACATGGATCTTAGAAGCCAGGGCAAAATTTGCAGGCTTGGTGAGTACCCATGCTTTAGATGGGAATTCAGCCAGAAAAATGGAGAACAAGAAAGAAAGACATGGGGGAATCAGTCTTTCCAGAAACTGATCTGATTTCTTTATTTTCAGGTATGCTTATATATCTTTTGTTACACATAGAGACAAATGGAAATTTTAAAGTCACACGGGGGTCAGCAGTCCTGACCTTTATCAAAATCAGGTGCTCCATATAAATGTATACAAAAAGGTCTTAGGGGTCTTACATCATCTTCTGGCCAGGGGGCCTGCTAACTTTTTATGATCCTTTCTTTCTGATAACGGTCAGTCAACCAAAAAGCTTATTTTCCAGGGGTGATTTTTCTTAAACCAGGCACCACCCTCTGAAGGTACCAGATAAAGTTGCATTCCTATAGGGTGAGGGTGTAGTGGGTTACAATTAAGAAAGAAATTTACTTAGCCTAAGGTTTAACATGATTAATCTTAAAGGTTAATACTTATTTCTCCTATATGTTAGTTATATTCATTATAAGGGCAGAGAATATGGAGATTTAGCAGCAAATATATTGGCTCAACAAATGAAAAACCCTTCACCAACATGATTTTTATCTTTAGAAAAACCCAATGCTAACTAAGACTTTCAAAATACTTCAAACTCTCTGTGCTGTTTATGGTTGAGAGGCTGTAAACAATCATGTACATAGTAGCAAGAGTGTGGATAATCCTGTCATACAAGCTAGTCTGCCAGCAGAGAGGTTTGACTTGAGACACCCTTGTCACGCCCAGGAATTTTTAATAACTGGAGCTGTAGGTTAACTCCGTCTCCGAGAGAGGTGAGGGACAGCCCCCGTAAAGTCAGAGGTGTAGGTGAGAGCATAAAGCAGTAAAGTAGGCAGACTCTGGTTTTGAGGGTAGATGCTCGGGATCAGGGGGTTTCCTGAGGCTTGATCCCACCTTTGCGTATGCTGAAACCTCCTTCCTCATGACCTTTGCCACAGGCGGAGTTCCTCACACTGGCTCCAGGCAGAAAATTCTTCCTTTTTTCTTCCTAGATTGAACTGATTTCTGGCAATCATAAGCTGAAAATGTCCTATCCTTGCTTCCTTCTTCACATGGCCTTCATCTTTGTATGTGTGCCTTCTGTATCTCTGGATCTTTTCTCCTTTAAGGCAATAAATCATTGAAATTAGGTCCACTCTAACCCATTATGGCTTCCTCTTAACTTGATTACATCTGTAAAGACCCTATTTTCAAATAAATCACATTTACAAGTACTAGAGGTTCAATTTTCAAAACATCTTTTGGAGGGAGACAGTTTAAGCCAGCTAAATGCAGGAGGTGAAGCAGAAAAGACAGGGGACAAGTGGGGAGGAGACATATATTATTCCAAGGATGCTATCTAAGGACAGGCTAGTTGGTGTCAGACAAGAAGCCTTAGAAGCATGAGAGATAATGCCAAGTGTGTGCGATTATAAGAAATCCAGGCTCACGTATCTATAAATGCTGGCTATATATATCTGAAGCTTGGTAGATTTCAAGACCATGAATAGCATCATTAACATATTGGTAATAGTGGAAACGATGTGATTAATACATAACTGAGATAAATTAATCATAACTAACGTGCCAGGAGTTGGTGATGGACAGGGAGGCCTGGCGTGCTGCAATTCATGGGGTTGCAAAGAGCCAGACACAACTGAGTAACTAAACCAAACTGAACTGAATGTGCATTAAGCACTTACTATGTGCCAACCACTGTACCAAGTGCTTGTGTATATTAACTAATGCAATCCTCCACAACCTTATAATGTGGTACAATTACCCCTGATTCACAGATTTGGAAACTGAGCCACAGAACGATTAAATAAACTAGTAATTTGGGGAGGCAGGATCCAATTCCAAGGTGTTTGAGAGCCCATATGAAGAAAAAACTTCTTTAGAAGTCTCTTGACTTGTCAAAGGATAGCAAACAGAAGTAGAGATGAACACAACTCCATACATAAGGTCATTGACAAAATGACAGATTTTAGCCTGAAATAAGATTCTTCTATTCTGAGGAATTTTTTCTGTTTTTCATAATTTTAAAGGACAAAAGTATAGCCAATGGATGGTAATTATGTAAGTCTAACAAAATTAGGGCTATCCAAAATGAAATGTCATATCAACAACAAAATCATCCCTTTACCCTTAAGACACTGGACACTCAGGATATTTTGAAGGGATATTATAATGTTGAAATTATGCTAGGAAGATTTTTGAAGATTGCTATAAAAGAACATAAAAATACATAATCATTAAGATGCATGCCAACTATGAAATTCCATAAGATATTAAATCTTGTTTAGTTGGTTGGTTGTTTTTTGTTTTGTTTAAAATGTTATGGCTGTGCCATGTGGCATGTGTAATCTGAATTCCCCAATCAGAGATAAATCCAAGCCCCCTGCAGGAGAAGCGTGAATCTTATACACTGGATCTCCAGGGAAAAAATCCTGATATTAAGTTTTTTTTGGTTCCTTTTAAGAGTGACAACATGAATAATTACTGAATGAATAAATATGAAAGTACAATATGACATGCTATACAATAAACCTGTTATTTTAAACATATCTATATCCCTGGAGAAGGAAAATGCCACCCACTCCAGTATTCTGGCCTAGAGAATTCCATGGACCATGTAGCCCATGGGGTTACAAAGAGTCAAACACAACTGAGAGACTTTCACTTTTCATGCACAGAAAAAAGAAAAATGATCATATAAAAATGCAAACAGATTATCTCTGAGTTGTGGTATTATATTTGATTGAAAATATTGTTTTTCACTTTTTAGTAGTTATCCAAATTAACTAGTTTTGAAGACAGATTTTAAGAAGATGTGATCTTAAAGAGAAATACTTATTGCTAAGAATGCAAGACTCAAAAAGTTGTTGTAATAAAAGAATAAAATTAATTTATATTGACACAGTTGTATTCACAAAATTTCCTGATACTATTTATGGAGGATAAATTAAGGCCACAGTACTTTTCAGGCCTACAACTATTATCTGTTTGCATCTCCAGTTCTGCAACTGATGAATGTGTGAGAAATATTTATCAGAGAATTTTTCCCCAGATATACTATTATTGCTGAGTGGGAAGCAATGACTTGTCTTTTAAAAAATATATTGTGTAGTGAAACTGCTTATTCAAACTTACATATTTCATTGAAGACCTGATGTTAGATTTGGGAATTCCAGACTACAGAATATCATTAACAAATAAACAAGAAGACAAGAAAATTTTTTCCGAAGCCTCGATGTGTACACAAAAGCCACTGTGAACTATGGAATTGAGTATAATCAGCTTTACTAGGAGAAATAAGATCCAAAATTTTTAATAAAAGATTTTATCTGGGCAAGAAGGCTTATTTTATGGAGTGCCTTTAATAACATTAGTTTTATTTAACTATCAGATCTAAGGACTCTAAATTAGATGATGCCTGGTGGTTATCATGTTAGCTATTAGTAGTAAATAGCACTGAATCACAGATAAAAGTACTTCAATTTGTAAACAGTTACTGTTTGTTTTTTTTTAAACAATGAACAATGGATTTGTGTGTGTGTTTGTGTTCATAATGAAATTAAGAGGGAGATTGGTGGCCTGAACTTTGTATAGATTTTACCTTTTCTTTCAAAGCTATCTTATACAAAATTAAATTAAAACAAGCTCAGCTTTTGGACCCGCTGATCAGAGACATCCTATAAACAAGCATTGTAAATTATTATGTGCATACCATACATTTCTACAGTGTTTATAGTCTTACTCTAGCAAAATACCAGATCTGATTAGATATGTTATCTGGAATCATAAATCACTGTTAAATAGAATCAACATTACTGGTTATCTCAGCTACATTTATATAAGTTCTAGTAGTATCTGTAGTTACACATTGTTTCCTATCCACTTAATTTGAGAATCTGTATTTAAAAATATTCAGTTGACAGTATGAGAGATAATGGAAGATAGCGATTATATATGAGATGGCTGGATGGCATCACGGACTCAATGGACACTGTCTCTTATACACATCTAGATGTGTATAAGAGACAGGTATGAGAGATAATGGAAGATAGCGATTATATTTCATTAGATTGTACAATATAAATGGAAATTCAGTCTTATGAAGTAAATAGACCATTATCATTAAAATTATATCTTTTTTTATGAAACAGTTGTATTTAAAGTAAATAACCAAGCCACACAGGTTCCTTATTTAAAATTTCTGGTGGTCTGTATTTTGGCTAATTTTATTATAATTCTCATTCTGCATTATTATTCCAAGGCAGTAAGACTAGATAATTAAATTAACTGTGACTTTGCAAGTAATTTTCAGATTTTTGAGAACATGTGCTACTCTCCATCCTCCAATTTATTCAAACTTTGACCTGGCAAATTTTCCCCCCAACCAATTAACCTAAGGATCAATTTCATAGAATAATAATATTTTAATAAAACTGAATAGCATAGTATGGATTATCATAAATTAATTCCAACATTCTTTTGATTATAAATATTACTGAACACCTGGAGATGCAGATTTGAAATAGCAGGACACCAGCCAAACCCTGCTCTTCTTTTTGAGCAGTCAATTCACAATTAGGTCTTGTCAGTCATTTGAGGAGTCCAATTCTTGTTCCTCAAGGCACAGCGTTTCCTTAACACCACCATTACAACTGGATCCTTTTCCAATGAGGGGTCATTTTTGTCTGCCTACAACAGATACTTGTCTATTTCAGTTTAATCACATAAGCGTCAGTTTCCCCACATAGCAAGAGGTCCAGAGATGATAATAAAGTGGCCTCTTTTATCCACTGGGGTCCAGGCTCTTTCTAGATCTCTACTCAAATATCCTTAACCCAAGACCTTCATCTGGCTATTCAAAAGTTGATTTCTATACATCCAGATAGACCATCCATGTTCCAAGTAGTTAAAAGGGGAAAGGCAAAGGGCAAAAGGATAAGGGCAAGATGAGTTGTCAGTTTTCTTTTAAAAATGCACACAAAAAAGTAAAATCACTACAAAGAAACCTTTTGAGAAAAGCTCACCTCGGTACTTCCAATTACATCTCAATGGCAAGAGGTTTATCAGACAGCCTCACTGAGCTGTAAGACAGGCTTGACTGTGAGTGCGGGAACACTGACTCACAAAACAAATCACAACTCTCTTAGAAAGGGAAAATGGGAAAATAAATATTAGACAGCTGAGAGAGTCTGTTATAGAGCCCAGGGCTGACTGATTCAAGAATTCCTCAACTTAAATTCTGCCTGTTAGTGGCATGAATTTTTCTAGCTTTAATCTACCTTCCAAATATCAGTTACTTTGTTGCCATTGTTCAGTTGCCAACTCATGTCCAACTCCTTGCAACCTCATGGACTACAGAATGCCAGGCTTCCCTGTCCCTCACCATCTCCCAGAGTTTGCCCAAGTTCACGTCTATTGAATTGGTGAGGACATCTAACTATCTCACCCTCTGATGCTATCTTCTTCTTGTGCCTTCAGTCAGTCAGTTCAGTCGTTCAGTCATGTCCAACTTTTTGTGACCCCATGGACTGCAGTACACCAGGCCTCTCTGTCCATCACCAACTGCCAGAGTTTACTCAAACTCATATCCATTGAGTTAGTGATGCCATCCAACCATCTCATCCTCTGCTGTCCCCTTCTTTTCCCACCTTCAATCTTTCCCAGCATCAGGGTCTTTTCAAGTGAGTCAGTTCTTCTCACCAGGTGGCCAAAGTATTGGAGTTTCAGCTTCAGCATCAGTCCTTCCAATGAATATTCAGAACTGATTTCCTTTAGGATGGATTGATTGGATCTCCTTGCAAACCAAGGAACTCTCAAGAGTCTTCTCCAACACCACAGTTCAAAAGCAATCACTGCTAATCCAATCACTATTAATCCAAAATGTGTAGGCTTCCCAGGTGGCTCAGTGATAAAGAAAGAATCTGACAGCAATGTAGGAGATGTGAATTTGATCCCTGGATCAGGAAGACTCCTTTTCCCTGGAGAAGGAAGTGGCAACCCACTCCAGTATTCTTGCCTGGGAAATCTCATAGACAGAGGAGCCTGGTGGGCTACAGTTCATGGGTTCAGACATGACTAACAGACTAAATAATCCAAAGTGATGCTTTGAAAGTAGGCCTGGAAATTACGCATCCTCTTTATTCCACTGACCTCCCAATTGCCTAGTTCCAGTGATTTCAGCATACACTGAAGCTAAGCTCTTTCCAGCATGGCTATATCTGCTGCCTTAGAAAAACAATTCACTTCCAAAATTTTGATCTGTAACCCCTCTCAGATTACTGTGTCCTGTCCTTTCAAGCTCCAGTTTCCTAATCCTCACTGAACACAGTCTCTGCCTTATTTCTGATTTATTGGCTTTCACACAACTCCCAAGTTTGGTGAACAACAGCTTCCTTCCATTTGCAAACTTTCTTCTGCTTTTCTCACATCCCCATGTCACTGACCTGACAATCTAGTTTTATCACTGCACTTGATTATTTTCCAAGTCTCTCTCCCATGGACTTTCTACAGAATGAGACCATATATATTTTGCTCTATCCCAAGCTAGTGGAGGTGATGGAATTCCAGCTGAGCTATTTCAAATCCTAAAAGATGATGCTGTGAAAGTGCTGCACACAATATGCCAGCAAATTTGGAAAACTCAGAAGTGGCCACAGGACTGGAAAAGTCAGTTTTCATTCCAATCACAATGAAAGGCAATGCCAAAGAATATTCAAACTACCACACAATTACATTCATCTCACATGCTAGCAAAGTAACACTCAAAATTCTCCAAGATAGGCTTCAATAGTGTGTGAACTGAGAACTTCCAGATGTTCAAGTTGGATTTAGACAAAGCAGAGGAACCAGAGAGCAAATTGTCAACATCTGTTGGATAATAGAAAAAGCTTCTGCTTCATTGACTACACCAAAGGCTCTGAATATGTGGATCACAACAAACTGTGGAAAATACTTGAAGAGATGGGAATACCAGACACCCTGACCTGCCTCCAGGAAATCTGTATGCAGGTCAAGAAGCAACAGTTAGAACTGGACATGGAACAACAGATTGGTTCCTAATTGGGAAAGGAGTATGTCAAGGCTGTATATTTCACCATGCTTATTTAACTTATATGCAGAGTACATCATGGGAAATGCTGGGTTGGATGAAGCACAAGCTGGCATCAAGATTGCTGGGAGAAATATCAATAGCCTCAGATATACAGATGACACCACCCTTATGGCAAAGCAGGAGGAACTAGAGAGCTTCTTGGTGAAAGTCAAAGAAGAGCATGGAAAGCTGGCTTAACTCTCAACATTCAAAAAATGAAACTCATAGCAACTGGTCTCAACACTTCACAGCAAATAGATGAGGAAACAATAGAAACTGTGACAGAATTTGTTTTCTTGGGCTCCAAAATCACTGAAGATGGTGACTGCAGTCATGAAATTAAAAGATGCTTGCTCCTTGGAAGAAAAGCTGTGACAAACCTAGACAGCATATTAAAAAGCAGAGACATTATTTGCCAACAGAGGTCCTTCTAGCTAAAGCTATGTTTTTTTCCCAGTAGTCATATATGGATGTGAGCATTGCACTATAAAGATGGCTGAGTGCTGAAGAATTGATGCTTTTGAACTGTGGTGTTGGATATGACTCTTGACAGTACCTTGGACCGCAAGGAGATTTAACCAGTCAATCTTAAAGGAAATCAATCCTGAATATTGATTGGAAGGACTGATGCTGAAGTTGAAGCTCCAATACTTTGGCCACCTGATGCGAAGAACTGACTCATTTGAAAAGACCCTGATGCTGGGAAGGATTGAAGGTAGAAGAAGGGGACAACAGAGGATGAGATGGGTGGAGGGCTCCCTGTCTCAATGGACATGAGTTTGAGCAAGCTCCAGGAGTTGGTGATGGACAGGGGAGCCTGGTGTTCTGCAGTCCATGGGGTCACAAAGAGTCAGACATGACTGAGTGACTGAACTGAGAGCTGATTTAAACTCTTGTGTTAATTCCAGGTGTAGAGCAAGGTGATTCAGTTGGATGTGTATGCATGTGCTCAGTCAGTCATTTCTGGCTCTTTATGGCCCAAAGAACTGTAGCCTGTGAGTCTCCTCTTTCCATGGCTTTCTCCAGATCAGAATATTGAAGTGGGTCACCATTTCCTCCTCCAAGAGTTCTTCTTCACCCAGGGATAAAACTTGGGTGTCCCGTGTATTGGATTAGCAGCAGAGTCTACTAAGGAAGCATTTTTAAAATGCTGAAAACTAGGTAGTTTACCCTTACTTCCCACAGGTAAAAAGTGATCAATTTCTCAACAAAATCATAAGCAAATAACTCAAAATGAAAAATAAACCTTTTGGCAAATAAGCATGACTAGGACTCTAGATGGAGAAGGCAATGGCACCCCACTCCAGTACTCTTGCCTGGAAAATCCCGTGGATGGAGGAACTTGGTGGGCTGCAGTCAAGGGGTCGCTAAGAGTCGGGCATGACTGAGCGACTTCACTTTCACTTCTCACTTTCATGCCTTGGAGAAGGAAATGGCAACCCACTCCAGTGTTCTTGCCTGGAAAATCCCAGGGACAGGGGAGCCTGGTGGACTAACGTCCATGGGGTCGCACAGGGTCGGACACGACTGAAACGACTTAGCAGCAGCAGGACTCTAGAAGGTGAAAACTTCTTGATACAGTTACTCAGTGCTAGGGAGTTTATTCTCACTAGATCTGATCTGTTAATATAGGCTGCCAGCCAGCATTTCCATGAACATTTTTGTTATGGTGAACTTTTTATTGCAATAGTGCATGCAGGAGGGATTTGACCTGTGTTTGTCCCACAAATTCTTTTCCAGAATATAACTCACTTTGACAAGGTATTTAGATACACAGGTATATTTTAAATAGGAATACCTCCAGGCTTCATGATCCTATGCCATGCAAAATTACAACCAATGAAAGGAATATTTGTTTGGCTTCTAAACTAAATAAGTTTAGAAATGTTCTTAGTAATTTTATCAAAATAATTAATAATTACTATTCATAATAAATAGTGTTTATTGGATCTGATACCAAAAATCTGAATTCAAGATTTCCCTCTTGGTACAAATGTCATTTGAAAAACATGAGTGTGCGTGTGCTATAAATTCTGAATATTTACTTTTTATGATGATTGTGAAGTAAGACCACAAGGCTATTTAATTTTATGATCTTTCAGTTATAAATCTGGACATAACAAGAAAAAGAGTTTTCAAATATAATTCCTATAATATTGTGTTTAAGATTCTAGTAAAGTTTGACACTGTGTGAAAATGTGTTTCTCAGTCGTGCCCAAATATTTGCTACCCTGTGGTCTGTCCATGGAATTCTCTAGGTGAGATTTCTAGAGTGGGTTGCCATTTCCTTCTCCAGGAGAACTTCGACCCAGGGATTGAACCGTGATCTCCTGCACTGCAGACAGATTCCTTACAGTCTGAACTATCATTAAGTGATAAGAAATCTGAATAGATTATATTATCAATAAGAGAGATAAGTTTTTAGTTAAACACTTACTGATTACCATGTACATGCTCTAGATGCTCTTTTTGCTTGGGCCTGAGATGAGATGTTAAAGGTATGTATGTATGTGTAAATGTAAATATATAGACATATATAAATATGTATTTAATTATAGCTCAAAACATTCAAAGCATCACAAAACAGCCTAGGAGACACACTTGTCATGCGTTAAGTTTGTGCTTATGTTACTCAAGTATGTGTTGGATCTATCTTGAAACTGGCAATGGACTTTTCATCTCAGTTAAAACTTCTGAGTTTTAAAACTTCAGCAACATTTCACACAAGAAATTGATTCTCTTTGTCCTTCCCATTTCCTATCTTTCCTCCACCTTCTGCACGTATTCTTTTTGCCAATGTGAGAAATGGAGAAAGACAATTATATTAAGGTCCATCTAGTCAAGGCTATGGTTTTTCCTGTGGTCATGTATGGATGTGAGAGTTGGACTGTGAAGAAGGCTGAGTGCCGAAGAATTGATGCTTTCGAACTGTGGTGTTGGAGAAGACTCTTGAGAGTCCCTTGGACTGCAAGGAGATCCAACCAGTCCATTCTGAAGGAGATCAACCCTGGGATTTCTTTCGAAGGAATGATGCTAAAGCTGAAACTCCAGTACTTTGGCCACCTCATGCGAAGAGTTGACTCATTGGATAAGACTCTGATGCTGGGAGGGATTGGGGGCAGGAGGGGAAGGGGCGGCCGAGGATGAGATGGCTGGATGGCATCACGGACTCAATGGACATGAGTCTGAGTGAACTCCAAGAGATGGTGATGAATAGGGAGGCCTGGTGTGCTGCGATTCATGGGGTCGCAAAGAGTCGGACACGACTGAGCGACTGAACTGACTGACTAACTGAACGAATGCCCTTTGAAAATAACCTAGTGTCATAACAATCATTAGTAATTTAGCCAGATACTCTCTACTTTGCTCTTTCAGGTACATGTTAGGTTGCCTTCCTTCCCTTGGGCTCTTCTTATCTTGGAGTCAAGTTTAACCTTGTAACTGATTTTGGCCAATCAAATGGGAGAATCACTATGAGTTATTATAGAAAGTTTTTAAAGCTAACATGTTCTCCTCATTCTCTGTCTCTGGCAACAGTGAGGACGCTGGCACACCCTCAGTCTGGGTTATTTATGGACCACAAAGAGAAGGGTCTCCTGCCAATCAGCATAGGCAGGGCACAAATGAGAAATCAACCTTAATCATTTTAAACCATCAGGACTTTCATGTGTTAATACTGCATCATACTTTTAACCTATCGTAACCAATACATGTGGGAAAGTAGACTTCTCTGACATTAAACTGCCATCTAAGACCCAGATAAACAATCACATGAATTATTACTTTAAGATCTGGATTCTTTGTGTTTATTCCTTCATTCAGGAAACATTGTAGTGTCCTAATGGTACTGATCACTTTGCTAGACCTTGGGGTACAGTGATGAATGAGGTATGGCCTTTGACCTCAAGGGTCTTGCATGCCAGAACACATTTCTGACATGTAATTGAATAAATAACAGGAAATTAGTCCCATGCACTTCAATTGGCTGTGTAGTTGGTCAGTCACTTTACGGGAACCTTGAATATAATAGCAGCATCCTAAGCTGAGAAAAAAATGTGTGCAAAAAGAGAAATTATAAAAAAATTGTTTAAGTTATGTTTAAAAGCTCACTGTAGCTGAGAAACATGTCAAAATATTAACAAAATCATATGTATACAGAGAAAAGAAGAATTGAAATTATTTTTATATATTTTAAAAAATTATTTCCCCTTACTTTGAGACAGTGAAACAGCAAAATATTTGGAAGTTGCACTAAGCACCACTGAGATCATTCAGAGCTATGGCTTACATTGAGGCAGGATTTCTGCAAAACAAATTTGAAAACATCTTTTTCCTGATTCTATTTAATTTGTTTCAGAGAAATCTAGATCCATATGGTTGACCAACTTTATAGTTCATTAAATTGAATAATTTTGAATGTATGAAATGTGGTCATTTATGTTCCATCCAACTGTGAAATATAATAAAGTTGCACAATGCTTTCAGCATAAAATTCTTTATTATCCTATATTTCCACTAAAAAAGTCCATATAGGAATTCTTTTTGATACCAGGTAGCTATTGGTTGGGAAAATGAATTTCCTTAAAAAAAGGTGTCAAGAAAAGTTCTAATATATTCATTAGCTAGCTCTGTTAAAGTTTTACTTCCTTTCTATCTAACCTGTATTTTTAGCAAGTAAATAAAAATGCAGTAAGTATATTTTTGCTTCTTCTTTCACATGTAAAACCCTCAGTCATGTCACCTGAAATTTCTGTTGGTGTTATTGCTATTTTAGAAAATCTTAATATGTTGGTTTCTTAAATTCTTGTCACTTCTAACAGACAGTTAAACTATACAACCTGAAGAGTGCTATAAGTCTAATTTCTGGCATCTGTTCAATTTTACTTTTTCCTATGTTAGAAAATTTAAGCTTTGTTATTTTCTGTTTTAGAAATATGGTAGGAAATAGGACACTATAGCACAGTACCCTTTTCCTTTGCACATTATATAAAAATTGTGGTGGAGGCACAAATTGAATCATGTCTAGAAAAAGCTATGGCCAACCTCCCCTTCCTCTGCAATAATGGCAATATGTTATAAACTTCTCACGGGTGATATTAAACATTGTGTTCTGGGTGTCTTTGTGATTGCCACTTCTCTTTATGTCTGAGAAGATATTTTGGTTCCTAGTTATTGGCTTCATTTGAAATTGCCTTTCGTTTGAAATTATGAACTTGGTCCATATGCTGAATTTTATGCCACTACCATTGTTGACGACATGAAACTCTGTATCATCTTGATTTTATTTATATATAGTTCACTAGCTCCTGTCAATCAGCCTTTCTTAAAAACACTTCATTTCTCTTACCTACTTATTCTATATTCATTTGGCCCATTTGCTCCACCTCAAGTATTTTTTAATACTCTTCATTTCCAGAAACATTTTACAATTGACCTTACTTTGGGAGACTTGGGTTGGATCCCTGGGTTAGAAAGATCCCCTGGAGAAGGGAAAAGCTACTCACTTGAATATTCTGGCCTGGAGAATTCCATGAATCATAGTCCATGGGGTTGAAAAGAGTCAGGCATGACTGAGCAACTTTCACTTACTTGGATACAAAGATAATAGACTCTTAGTATTGGCTTAAAAGAAAAATCTTTTGGATGTTAATCTAGTGTTTCTCAGACTTCAATGTGCATACAAACAAATGTGAGCTTTGTTAAAATGCAGATTCTACAAATCTAGCAAGCTCCCTGATGATGCCTCTGCTGTTCTGAGACCACGTCTTTGAGTAGCAAAGTGTGAATCCATTGATATCTGACATCATCTGGGAAAGATATAATCAATTATTCAAACTACTTACTGAATATCAACTATAACAGAAACATGAAGCATTTCTCTATGCCAGACTCTAGTCATTAATTGGAAAGCAGAAAAAAAAAAAAAAATCTAGATTTTCACATTCATGCAATTTAAATTCTGGTGGAGAAAATAGAAAATAAGTGAATGACAATATAAACATTTTAAAATTTTGATAAGAACAATAAAGAAAATAAACATGATGCATTCTGTGGAATAAATGCAGAATACTGGTCATACGGGATGTTCAGGGAAGAGCTGTGGAAGTGGCAATTAAACAATGAGTGGAAAAAAGTGAAGAAACCAGTTATCTGAGGTGTAAGAAAACAGCCTCCAGGGCAATCATTCAGTTCAACATCTTTTCTGGTAGCATTTAGAGAATTTGAAATGTTAGAAAGGCACCCCATACAGCTAAAATCAAGCAAGTATTTGGAGGAGAAGTAGGCTGGAAACAGACTCTGCAGTATCCTTTAGATTTTGGAGATTTTTTTTTTTTAATTCTAAAATCAATAAAAATTCACTGAAGGAGCATTTGTTTATTTAAATCAGAAATGGACACAAGAGCTTCTCTGATGATCCAGTGGCTGACTCTGTGCTCCCAATGCCTGGGTTCAATCCCTGTCAGAGAACTAGCTTCCTCATGCCTCAACTAAAGGATTCCACGTGCTGCAACAAAGATGGAAGATCCTTCATGCCGTAACTTAATGCCAGAACAGCCAAATAAATGAGTAAATAAAAATAAATATTAAAAAGAAAAAAATATATATATATAATTTACATTTCAAATCGATTAAAATTCTTTATAAAAGATTGGACACATCTTTGTTATTTGGAGAACACAAGGGCAAGAGCAAAAGTGGGGCTGTGGACCTCATTGAGAAAGGAGATTTAGGTAGCTATGCTTTGGTAGTAGCAGTAGTAGCATCATCAGAGTAATTGAGATCAAAGATGATCAGGGAGCTGACACAACCCAGGGAGAACAAGACTTGGAGGTATATTTCTGAGATAGGATAGATTTCTGATAAAAAGGGCAATAGATAAATGGCGAAGATGTTGGCTTGAGGAACAAATTGTCTAACATCATGTTTTATTGATGTGTGGAACCTAAGACTAAAACAGGTTTGCAGAGGAAAGGTATCATTTCAGTTGTGGCCGTGTTGACATGTGATGATAGTAGCCATCCAGGCATACAAGTCTGGAGCTCAGGGATGGTTCTGAGCTGTTGATAGAAACATAGAAGTCAGTAACCATGGGGATGTTGTGTCTCTGGGAGAAGGCATAGAAGAGAGAGAGAAGATCAAGCCCTAGAGTACTCAAAATTTAGATATTCAGACACATCTTGGATATCTCTTGTAAACACAGGATAAAACTGGTTTTGGTTTTGTTCTATTTTAATGAAAGGGAAAACAATGAATAAGGGCATAAGTACAGGTGGGTGTGCTGGTTTAATGGAGTATATCAAAGCACTTTTACAAGCCATATTCCTTTAGCTGAGGAAGAAGGAGCAGGGAGCTGTCAGGATAACAAAGAAGTGGCTAAGGTAATGGGATAGCTGTGTTCTGCCCCATGGATTGTAGCCTAACAGGCTCCTCCATCCATGGGATTTTCCAGGCAAGAATACTGGAGTGGGTTGCCATTTCCTTCTCCAGGAGATCTTCCTGACCCAGGGATTGAACCTGGGTCTCCTGAATTGTAGACAGACACTTTACCGTCTGAGCCACCAGGGAAGATCAATGCTGGTAAATATGCAGGTAAATAACTTTTTCCTCAAAAAGAGTATCTTTTACATTTAGATCTGCAAACTGTCTGGAGTTAATCGCTTATTGTATGATTTCAAATTGGAGCCAATTTGTATTATTTTGCATATGGAAATCCAGGTATAATAACTCTGCATCATTTATTCCAATTACCAATCTTTACCTACTAAACTGAGTCTCATTTTGTCAATTAGCTGTTAAATTTATATACATGGGCCTGTTTCTGGATCCTCTATTCTGTTGGTCAGTTGAGAGCCTTTTATTTCTTCAGCAAGATTTTCATTCTATATAATGAAGGCTCAAGTAAAAACTGTTGGTAAACTCTTAAAACTACCAGGACATCTATTGAGGTTGAATGTCAGTATCTACATATGAAATTGGATTCTCACCCATGATGTTCTCCATATTTAATGTGAAGTAAATAGATACAACTAAAGCAGTATGATAAAACACGTCCATGTAAACCTTTTAAGCCAAAAAGCAATATGTGAAAATCATCAATTACAGAAATAACAAGTATGGTTACTAATCCTTTAAATATCCCATTGCAAATGCACAAACAGAAATAGCAGAAATAAGACTTTTTCAAACAAAGGGATCACCAAAGTAAATATCTATTAACTCACCAAACTGTTGAGTTTAAAGCAATAACTTATGATACATATTTTACATAAACCTTCCAATACAAACATCCAGCAAGTCCTTGTTTGTTTTTAAGTTATGCAACAAGGATAATCCTTATTATTCTCTTACATCTGGAAATATGTCAAATGTTACTTAAGTAATTCTAGCTATAATACAAAGGCATTTGTAGAACAACTTAAATTGACATAGTGCCCTGAGGTGCTCTGAGGATTTCATGTATGATTTGTTCTTTGAAATGTTGACTGTTTCCCTTCATGCTTAAATTTTATTTCACTTCATTTTTATCTTCATAATTTTTTTTCTGCAGAGTATATTGCATTAAAGATTTGGCAATGAAAGCTAAGAGATAAAGTCCTATAAAATCAAATAAAGACTATCCTGAACAGTTTTGCTTTGGTTTCATTTGTTTCAAAAGGGGGTGGGTAGAGAATCACAGTACAGCCACAATAAACATTTAGTTCAGAAACATGATTGAATTAAATGGAACATTTATATGAGATAGAGAGACCAAATCTCTTGACAAGATGAAGTAGAGTTGTTTTCTGTTTAGTCTACCTTGCTAGAGAGTAGATTTAAAGGGCAATAGAACTTTATGAGAATTCATCTCCTCAAAGATTCTAACCCTAAAGCAAATGCAGTTTCTCACGTATTCTCTATTTCTTTTACTCCACTTTCCATTTCAGTGTCGTATTAGAAAATTACACTCAAATCACTGGTTTCAAAATATTAACTGCATTTTTTAAGCCTCATTTTAATTTCACTTTGGGCAAGAACTTTTCTTCAACTTTGTTTTTAAAATAAAACTAACCCCAACAGTAAACCCTGTTAACACAAAGTCCTATGCCCAGTGCACAGTGAGGCCAAACAAACAAAAATGTCAGAATTTGGAGCAGAGAAAAGTTTATTGCAGAGTCATGCAAGGACACGAGTGGGTCATACCCTAAAAAATCCAAAACTCCCCAAAGGATTTCTATAAAACATTTTTAAAAACCAGGAGTTAGGAGTGTGGAAGGGTGAGTTCCTGGGATCTGTGATCAGCCTGTGCAGAATTCTCTGACTGGCTGATGGTGAGGTAAGAGCAGTGTCACAGGGGTTAACATTATCAGTCCTTAGGCTCCAGGAGGCCTGGGGCTATGTGTTTATGGTCATCAAGGAATTAGGATCTTCTATTTGTTGGAAAAGGGAAGGTTTTTTACATCTGCAAAACCCCTTTTTTATTATCTAGGTACTTCAGAGAGGAGCTAAAGCAGAGAAGAGGGAAGGCTTGTCCTCTGCCCCCTTACCCCAAGGTTCCATGGGAACTTGCTTGGTTACATTACAACCAAGGGTAAATCTCACAGCTTTTATATTTGGCCTCCCCATTCTCTAAACGGGGCTTCACAGGTGACTCAGTGGTAAAGAATCCATCTGCAAAGCAGAAGATACATTCTATCCTTGGCTCAGGAAGATCCCTTGGGGGAAGAAATAGCAACCTGCTCCAGTATTCTTGCAAAAGACCCTAATGCTGGGAAAGATTGAAGGCAAGAGGAGAAGGGGGAAACAGAGGATGAGATGGTTGGATGGTATCACCAACTCGATGGACATGAGTTTGAGTGAACTCCAGGAGATGGTAAAAGACAGGGAAGCCTAGTGCAATGCAGTCCATGGGCTTGCAAAGAGTTGGACACAACTGAGCAACTGAACAACAAAAAAGCTAGTATTCTTGCTGGGATGATCCCAAGAACAGAGGATCCTGGTGGGCTACAGTCCACAGGGTCACAAAAGAGTTGGACGTGACAGAGCAACTAAACAATAGCAACAACTTTCTAAGCACCAAATTTCTTTCTTCTTGAATCAGAGACTGTATACTGAATATGTCTAAAACACAGCCAAGTGCCATATTTCTCTACAAGAAAATATTTTAGCAATAAATTTGAAACGTGTGCAGTCCAATGAAGAAAGATAAAGAACAGATCAGTTCAGTTCAGTTCAGTCACTCAGTCGTGTCCAACTCTTTGCGACCCCATGAATCACAGCATGCCAGGCCTCCCTGTCCACACCAACTCCCAGAGTTCACTCAGACTCACATCCATCGAGTCAGTGATGCCATCCAGCCATCTCATCCTCGATCGTCCCCTTCTCCTCCTGCCCCCAATCCCTCCCAGCATCAGAGTCTTTTCCAATGAGTCAACTCTTCGCATGAGGTGGCCAAAGTACTGGAGTTTCAGCTTTAGCATCATTCCTTCCAAAGAAATCCCAGGGCTGATCTCCTTCAGAATGGACTGGTTGGATCTCCTTGCAGTCCAGGGACTCTCAAGAGCCTTGTCCAACACCACAGTTCAAAAGCATCAATTCTTCGGTGCTCAGCCTTCTTCACAGTCCAACTCTCACATCCATACATGACTACTGGAAAAACCATAGCCTTCACTAGACGGACCTTAGTCAGCAAAGTAATGTCTCTGCTTTAGATAATGATGTTTTTATTTCCCATTAACATAAGATTGCATATGTGAAAGGCATGAATCCTCAAATCACTTCAATCAGACATTTGGAACAGGAGTATTGTTCAAAAACATTAAAAAAGAGAATGTATTAGCAGTGTTTGTAACCCACATATGTCACTTGACGTTTTTGTCTCATGAATGGGGACCTGGGAGCTGGGCATTGCACTGGCCACACCCAGTCCCCAGGGTGACCCTTTCGTCCACTTCAATAGAAACTGAAATCATCACAAACCCTGATTTTGTAGCTTCCTAGATAGCTAAAATGGAGAAGGAAATGGCAACTCACTCCAGTGTTCTTGCCTGGAGAATCCCAGGGATGGGAGAGTCTGGTGGGCTGATGTCTATGAGGTCACACAGAGTCGGACATGACTAAAGTGACTTAGCATCAGTAGCAGATAGCAAAGAAAGCTTATTTTTGATAGCATGAAGAGAGCAAAACTCCAACATTTCTCCTTTATTTCAGAAAGAAGAAATGCATTTAAATTTGTGCCTCCAGACAAAATACCACTCTAATTTTATGTGTCAAGTTGTCTAGTCTGTGGTGCAGTTGTTTTTGTCAAACAACAGTCTGGATGTTGCTCTGAGGCATTGTTGATGTAATTAACATTTAAATCAGTTGACTTTGACTAAACCAGATTAACTTCCATAAATTAATCTCATTCAATCAGTTGAAGGCCTTAAGAGCAAAAAGTGAGGTGTCTAGAAGATATTCTCAAGATTGCAGCATCAACTCTTATCTGAATTTCTAGCCCATGGCTTGCCCTACAAACTTCATAACTTCCAGTACCCATGATCCTGTGTGACAATTACTTAGAATAAATTTCTAAATATTACTCTAGATATGACTTCTGCAACTGGTAAAAATACTGTGTGTATGAACCTCAGCTTAACTACAGAAATTCATAGAATAAATGTTTTTGAAAAAATATGTGCAACAATAGCAAAGTGGCAGTTATGCAACTTTTTAGTAGTTTATTTGACTTGCTTTTTCCTGCCAGACCCTTAACCAGCCAGCCAGGCAATTTTCAACTTTCTGTAAGTTTGTACTGTTGCTATTCAGTCACTCAGTGTTGTCCAACTCTTTGCAACCCCACGGGCTGCAGCTCGCCAGGCTTCTCTGTCCTTCACTCTCTCCCAGAGTTTGCTCAAGCTCATCTCCACTGAGCTGGTGTTGTCATCCAACCATGTCATCCTCTGTTGCCCCCTTCTCCTCCTGACTTCAATCTTTCCCAGCATAAGCTAATAAGTTTATACATATTCTAAACTCAAGCCATTTCTCCTTCCACACAGAGTAGATAGCCAGGAGGACCACTTGAAACTCTTGAGGTTTTCTTCTTATGCTGTCTGTTAAGGCCATTTTTGAGTGGGGCTGCACTGCAGCTGACAGCCCTTTTTTGGATTGCTTCCTCCTATTGAACTTACTCACCCACAAACTAATATATGCATTTTTCTTCATTTTATGCCACTTACCCAGAAGCCTCCAGAGATCAATGTGTGTGAGCAGAGGGAGAGATGCTGATAAAACCAGGGTGTTTACCGGGGAATCTGGAGTAACTGCACATGTAATTTGTTTGTGGACTCTGATCGGGATCTTATGCTTGATCCCATATCTATCACTTTCAACTCACGATGGATGACCACTGTGACCACTTTACTTTATGTCTTCTTAGACCAAAACAACCCAGCATGTTATTGCAGTTCCAGGTACGTGATCACTCAGTACCCTATGTTCAAGCATTTTGTCTCTATAAGAGCTCAGTTAAACCCCGGAAGCCATCTTTTAAAGGCATGTATTTCTCTGCTGCAGATAGAATGGCCTTGCTCCAGTGACTCAAGAGGACCTGTTATACTTTGTTTAGTTGCACCTACTCTCAATTGTATACTGTATCTTTCTTCATCACTGACCCCAGATGCTACAAGATTGCAGACTGTATGGTCCACATGGTGGAACTGTGTGTTTTGTAGCCTGTTTCCTCCTTACTGTCTTAGGCCCAGCTCAAAGCTAGGAGTCTTCTATGTCATGCATAAAGACCAGAACAGTACTCAAAGTTATGGAACATATTATTTTCAGACCTCAAAAATGTCTCCCAGGCTTTGAGTTTTCCTATTTGTGTAGAGAATACAAGTGGCATCAATTTCTGCTTTACTTTGGAGAAGATGTTCTGGCACGTCCTGGATAACTGCACTCCTAACACTTCACTGAAATGACAGAGACTACATCTTTATAAGATTTGTTTCCCACCTTTGGGTTTGAACCTCCAGGATACTGGCTGCTCCTTGTTCCTGTCTGACTGGCATGATGCCATTGGTATAATGGATCTATAGATTTTTCTGTAGAATATCTAGATGGTTGGGATATCCAGATGGTCAAGATCTCTCTGGATTACATCATGGCAGAGGATGGGAGGGTTAACTTAGCTCTGGGGGAAAATAAAAATGTATGTTTTTGTGAATGTGAGTTTTTATGATTTTCTTTCCTGATTGGAATATAAAAGAATGCATTTATTTATTCAGTAGTCACACATCATATACCTGAGGCCATATTAACCTGCTCAAGCTAAGGTATCACATCTGTTACAGCAGCTGTGATCAAGGCTCCTAGAAGTTTGCGCTTTCAGTAACCCTCAGTCATTCTTCAGGATCCTTACTGCCGCTAAGTCCAGAATGAGGTTTTAAAAGAAAATATCATAAGGGCCATAATTCTTGCATTTTAAAAAAAATTTGGGATTGGAATTGTTATCTACCATTCCCCCTCTTCCAATGTAATATTGTTTTTATTTATTCTCTTGTCAAGAGACTAGTTCAGAGATTCCCACTGCTTTTCCCCATGATGATGCAATGTGGGAAATACTCCAGCTGACAAGTGTGTACATTCCAGGTATATTCAAGGGTCAATGAAGCAATCACCAGGAAAATCTACAGACACAATGTAAACTAGACAAGCCAGGGGTCCACTTATTTCTGGTCTCTACATACCCTCTAAGTGAGGAGACATGGTGATACTTTAGGTCCCCAGGTTTCAATGTCTATCCAGAGCTTGAGTCCAACAGTAAATTAGATGGGAATTCTTTTCTCATTGTAAAATTACTTAAGGTAATGTCATGGATGTTTGGGAGGAAGAACAAGGAAATCCTTTACAGTGTATACTTTTCATGACCTTATCCAATCCTTTTCAGTGGGACTATTTTTATCAGTGGGCTTAGTGTGAGAAAACTGGATCAGTTCCAGAAACTAGTCAAAAGTTTTGTGCAAATGCCCTCAATTTCCTGTCCTTTCATTTTTTTTTTTTTTTTCTCTTTTAAATAACAATGTTAAGCAGTGCCCTTGTTTACTACTCATCTGTTTTTGTCCCTGGGAGCATCACTGCTGCCATGAAATTAAGACACTTGCTTTTTGGAAGAAAAGCTATGACAAACTTAGACAGCATTTTAAAAAGCAGAGACAATACTTTGCTGACAAAGATCTGTCTAATCAAGACTATAGTTTTTCCAGTAGTCATATATGGATGTGAGAGTTGGCCTATAAAGAAAGCTGGGCACTGAAGAATTGATGCTTTTGAACTGTGGTGTTGGAGAAGACTCTTGAGAGTTCCTTGGACTGCAAGGAGATCCAACCAGTCCTTCCTAAAGGAGATTGGTCCTGGGTGTTCATTGGAAGGACTGATATTGAAGCTGAAACTCCAATATTTTAGCCACCTGATGCGAAGAGCTGACTCATTGGAAAAGACCCTGATGCTGGGAAAGATTGAGGGTAGGAGGAAAAGGACAACAGAGGACAAGACAGTTGGATGGCATCACTGACTCAATGAACATGAGTTTGAGCAAACTCCAGGAGATGCTGAAGGAAAAGGGAAGCCTGACATGCTGCAGTCCATGGAGTCACAAATAGTCGGACATGACTGAGTGACTGAACAACAAGGAGCATCATGCTTAGCCATCACCATAACTTTCTATGTGCCAGTTGGCAGATGCCTGCCAATCTGAATTCTCAAACATTATAATAATTATTGGGCATGCCTGACTTTGAATGTCTAAACATTGGCTTCCATATCTGGCTTCCATTCTTTCAGAGTCCCTAAAATATCAATTATCAGTGAGTTCAGGTGTTCAGAGGAGCACCATCACTGAACCTCTTATTGATGCTAGTATCTTTTCATTAGCACATTTCTGATGGTCTTACCAAGTGTTATATTCTGGATTTTCCCATAGAACGTAATTCTCCTATGGAACTTCATATCTATCATAATATGTACATCCCCGTTTACCAATTTCTGTGAGCTTTTAACCCCTTATTCTTTCTCACTCAGGTATTTCCACCTTGCTCAGTGTGAGCCATCTCTTTTTTGAGGTTTCTAAGAGTCTTTGGAAGGAATGATGCTAAAGCTGAAACTCCAGTACTTTGGCCACCTCATGAGAAGAGTTGACTCATTGGAAAAGACTCTGATGCTGGGAGGGATTGGGGGCAGGAGGAGAAGGGGACGACAGAGGATGAGATGACTGGACGGCATCACGGACTCGATGGGCGTGAGTCTGAGTGAACTCCGGGAGATGGTGATGGACAGGGAGGTCTGGCATGCTGTGATTCATGGGGTTGTGAAGAATCGGACACAACTGAGCGACTGAACTGAACTGAAGAGTCACCCTAGTTTTGAGTTTGTATTTACACAAATTCAAGATCCACCCTCTTTGGTCTAAATCAAGGAGTGCAATCCATTTATCCCCAGAATGTTTTCACAAGTCAATAATCTCTCCTGTGGTGGATCTTCTTTTCTGGTCTCCTTATTTGAGCACCTTCAGTATCAATACAGTCACATGGATAGTTCCAGGCCCTACCAGTACATGTTGGATAGATTCATTTCTTTGGGATTATACTCCCATCCCTCCCTCAGTTGACCCAACACATCTCTGGAGGGATCACCTACAAGTGAAGTTGCTCAGTCGTGTCTGACTCTTTGTGACCCTATGGACTGTAGCCCACCAGGCTCCTCAATCCATGGAAGTTTCTAGGCAAGAGTACTGAAGTGGGTTGTCATTTCCTTCTCCAGGGGATCTTCCCAACCCAGGGATCAAACCTGGGTCTCCAGAATTGCAGGCAGATGCTTTATCCTCAGAGCCACCAGGGAATCCCCTGGAGGGATTATATGTGCCCTAATCTGCTTATCAACCTGGCAGCCTGGGGAGAATGTAGGGACAGCTGAAGACTAGAGTATCTATTTCTTTGTGGATAAAGAATTGTAAGTGTGTATCTTCCAGCTTGTGGGATGAATCAAAGGACCTCATTAGCAAAAGACACCTTTACCACTCTCATCACTTAGGAAGCTTCTGGGGTTTTAAAAGCTCTGTGACAGAAATGGGTGTGAAGACCAAATATATGCATCTTCTTATAATAAGTCATAATATAAGAAACATATTTTAAGGAATGAACCAATAGATAAACAGCCAAGCCCTGAGACTTGGCTCTTAACTTCAAGTTAGACATGATTTTTAAAATCTTAACACTCTGAAAGCATAGCTCACCATTGTTGACAAAGAACGATGAACAGATGCATTAATGAAGCTCTTTTTACATTTGTCAAAAGAAATTGAATTGGGATTGACAAAGGAATAAGAGTTTCCATGAGTCTCCCAGATAAGTTAACAAATTCAAATATCTAAATTTAGTATTGCGGCAGATAGAAAAAATTAGTAAACAAAACCTCAATTGAATAGATGGAAGATCAGGATGGGGAGTTCGCCTGCCTTGAGATGATAGCAAAACTCGACAGGAAGAAGAAAGACTCATCTTTTTCTGCTACAGACTCAACCAATGAAAAACCAGGGATTTTTTGCTTACTACAGTCCTCTCAACTTCCTTTTTCTTTCCATAAAACTGTTCTTCCCTCATCTTGTGGGACCTTGCTTACAATTTGCCATGGTTTCAGACCCCAAGTTGCAATTCTCTGTTGGTCCCAAATAAACCTAACTTTGCTAGAGATATATCTGGAAGACTATTTATTTCAGGTCAACATACAGGAAATTCTGAAATGATTAAAAGCAGAAGTGATTTTATAAGGTATTATTATAAAACACATTTAGAAAGAACATATACTGATTATAGGAATGTAGCAATACTGATTACCATGCACTTATGTCAACTTAAATAAAGAGGTAAACTGAGGAAGTTTGAATTATTAGAAAAATGAGTTTGAGGAGGAATATCAGAGGAATTACAGTTCAGGAAACACCAACTGTAACAAGCTGAAAGCCAGACCATTGAAAAATTGGGGGTGGCAATATTCACAGGCAAAGAACATTTGTAAAAAAGATATTATTTAGATGGCAAAGAAATTACTAATAAATATGATAATTCACTTTTAAATATTTTGATACAAATTATTTTAAGTTATAAAAAGTTATATTGATTTTGAGTCAATTTATCTATTTTCCTTGAGTATCAGTTCAGTTCAGTTCAGTCGCTCAGTCGTGTCCGACTCTTTGTGGCCCCATGAATCGCAGCACGCCAGGCCTCCCTGTTCATCACCATCTCTCGGAGTTCACTCAGACTCACGTCCATCGAGTCAGTGATGCCATCCAGCCATCTCATCCTCTGTCGTCCCCTTCTCCTCCTGCCCCCAATCCCTCCCAGCATTAGAGTCTTTTCCAATGAGTCAACTCTTCGCATGAGGTGGCCAAAGTACTGGAGTTTCAGCTTTAGCATCATTCCTTCCAAAGAAATCCCAGGGTTGATCTCCTTCAGAATGGACTGGTTGGATCTCCTTGCAGTCCAAGGGACTCTCAAGAGTCTTCTCCAACACCACAGTTCAAAAGCATCAATTCTTCGGCACTCAGCCTTCTTCACAGTCCAACTCTCACATCCATACATGACCACAGGAAAAACCATAGCCATGACCTGAGACTTATTAGATGACTAGACATCTAACAAGATATATAAATAATTGTGACATAGTTAATTTTTAAAGAAATTTTATCCCTCCAGAAATCAAGATATTTTATGATGTTTAATTCTCTTATAATATATTGCAATAGATGTATAGTAGTGCTTCTGTGTTGCCAGGTCATTAAATCCTTAAATTTCTTAAGAATAAAAGACTATTGCATAATTTAGAGGTGCCTGAGGGTAACTTATTTATACATCATGTCTGTACTTACCCAGTGCTAAGAATGACTGATTTGTCTGTTGGATATTTGCTTTTCAGAAAACTTCATTTCTTTCTTTTTTTTTTTTAAGACTGATAGTTAAAATTATATGATAAATTATATGAATTAGCTTTATAATAAACCAGGAAAATAGGTATTACTTATCAGTACAGCACAGATTTAATTCTAAATGTAAGCATACTTCTTCAGATTTAAGCCCAGAAAACTAATCCTAAACTGGCAAAAATGCCACAAGTTAGTAGTCCCATGAAACTCAATACCTTCCTCATTAAGCTGACTTCAACATGCTATATAATAAATTGAAATCACTGACATCATTTTAAGTCTTCACTAATATTAGAATGATTTCCATTCCCCAAAACACACTACTTTAGTAATTCTTGAGTAAAATATTATTTAGTATTTTAACAAAATCATAACAGCCACTATGTGTTATATGTCTTATTCTATAATTTTATAAAAGTTAGAAAAATTTTAATTGCTTCTTGTGGATCTTTCCTAAGCCTTTAACTTAATGTGAAAAAGTATATAGTTGGTATAAGTTCTGCACCTTTGTTTTATGGTTGCTCAAGCCGTGTAAGTTGGACCACTATTGAAAAGTAAAATTATGCTGCCCTAGGGTTCTGTGAATAGTTCTACATAGGTAAAGATTATTATAATATATTCTATATTGTATATCATGAATATATATTTTTAAAAGCCTTAGGTGAGATGACACATTGAAATAACATAGCGTATGTTTTTATTTTAATGTTTTCATATGTGAAATATCACACATTTAGAAAGAATTTTCCTTTATTTCCAATATGTGTGTGTCACTAAATATAAACCTTTTTAAATGCAAACATAATAATCATTGCCTGTAAAACATTGTTTCTAGAAATATATATGTGCAATATTTTGGTGAGAATGAGTTTCAAATTTTCCAACATGTTATTCAAACTTTTCAACATGCTATTGTAACTGAATTGCCTGTTATGGACTGAAGCAGAATTTATCCAAAATCTCAATAAACTCAGGGCATAATATACTCATTTTAGGGGGAAAAAAGTTCTTTTTTTTTTTTTTTTTTTCTATCAGAACCTAACATACTGTCATCTCATTATTTAGAATCAGAGAATAAGAATGAAGGAAACTTAACTGTGAATATAATTATCTGTTATAATTCCTTTCCTCCGGGTGAGAACACATCCAAACAAAACCAAGAAAACAGCTTTCTTTAGAAATGAATAGGAAAACAGACTAAATCCTTATAAAAATAAGTGTGTATTTTCAAGGATATCCTCTAATATCTTCCCTGTATCTTTTATTCTGTTTATATATGATATTATTTTACTAGACTTCATGAAAAGCAGAATGTGCTGTACTGTCCTTAGTCACTCAGTCATGCCTGGCTCTTGGCGACCCCAGGGACTGTAGCCCTCCAGGCTCCTCTGTCCATGGAGATTCTCCAGGCAAGAATACTGAAGTGGGTTGCCATGCCCTCCTCCAGGGGATCTTCCCCCCCCCAGGGATCTAACCCAGTCTCCCACATTGCAGGCATGTTCTTTACCATCTGAGCCACCAGAGAAACCTGAAAAGCAGAATAACTACTTTATTTTCTTTGGGCTCATAAAATAATTTCTGATTTACCCCCAAGCCAAGGAGCTTCCAGCTGCTACCCTGTCATACATGAAAATGGTAATTGTGCTTTAACTCCTAACCAAAGCTCTATATCCCTGATTCTCTTCATCAAACTTTTTTAACAAGCCATCTTACGTCAGACTTTTTCTCTTTATTCCTCAGTAACTTTTCAACCTATCCTAATCTGTTTTTTGCTCTTATTACTCCAATGACATTGTTCTTGTTAAAGTAAAACATGGTTTCTTTGTCACTAAAGCCAATAGACATTTAATGGTCTGAATTTACTTGACCTTTTTGTAGCAGTTAATACTTTTGACACTGACCTTCCAGAAACACTCTGTCTTGTTTTCTATGATATCACATTCTCCTGAAGTCCATGGCTGTTCTTATCAGTATACTCTGATCATTTATCTTTCTCAAATTAGTAAATATATTTGAAGTTCTTTAAGATTTGACCTGGAATATGCTATCTGGTTGGTGTATGTTTTCTCTAGGCAATATCAATGGCATTAATGGATTCAACAATTATCTGTTACTCTACATCCACATTTATAGCCTAGGTCTCTCAGTTTCAAAACCATGTACAGCTAAACTCTATACCCAACCTGCCTGTTTGATATTGTATTTGAATCTGAAATGTATTATTTCCAAAACAGAACTCATAATCTTAGCTTATATAACTCTTCAAGTATTTTCTATGTCAACAAACTGACCAAAAAAATCAAATACACAAACCAGAAATCAGGAAATCATCCTTGACCTTGTCTTTATTTGTCTAATTTTTCCCAATATTGTTGATGAGCAGCATGTTGATGAATAACATGCAGGTTTGGCCACCTCATGCGAAGAGTTGACTCATTGGAAAAGACTCTGATGCTGGGAGGGATTGGGGGCAGGAGGAGAAGGGGATGACCGAGGATGAGATGGCTGGATGCCATCACTGACTCGATGGACGTGAGTCTGAGTGAAATCCAAGAGATGATGATGAACAGGGAGGCCTGGCGTGCTGCGATTCATGGGGTCACAAAGAGTCGGACACGACTGAGCGACTGAACTGAACTGAACTACTTTATTAAAGTCTTTCTGATGTCTCTACTCCTCTGATATCTTTATTGCAAATCTAATCCTTTTAAGCCAACTCTAATCTGGTCTTCAGCAATAGTCCACTAGCTAGTCTCTTTCCCTTTTTCAACTGAGTCTCCCTTTCACAATGGGGCTGGCATGATCTTTTCTGACTACAAGGCTAAACATTCCTTATGCCATCCACCCACACATTTGGTATATAAAATCCCTTATTGGTTTCCTTTTTTGTTCTTCAGTCACTGTCATGTCCAACTCTTTGCAACCCTATAGACTGCAGCCCACCAGGCTCCTCTGTCCATGAGATTCCCCAGGCAAGAATACTGGAGTATGTTGCCATGCCCTCCTCCAAATGATCTTCGCGATGAACTCATGTCTCCTGCATTGCAGGAGATTCTTTACTGCAGAGCAGCTGGGGAAGCCCACTTCACAGTTTGCTCAAATCCATGAATATTGAGTCAGTGATGCTATCTAACTATCTTATCCCCTGCTGATTCCTTCTCCTTTTGCCTTCAGTCTTTCCCAGCATCAAGGTCTTTTCCATTTGGCTCCTCACATCAGGTGACCAAAGAATTGGTGCTTTAGCTTTAGCAACAATCCTTCCAATGAATATGCAGGGTTGATTTCCTTTAGGATTAACTAGTTTGATCTCCTTGTCATCCAATGGACTCTCAAGAGTCTTCTCCAGCACCACAATTCAAATGCTAAATTCTTCAGCTCTAGGTCTTCTTTATGGCCCATTACTATGAAAACAACTAATGTAGGAGATGAAATTCCAGCTGAGCTACTAATATTTAAAATCCTAAAGATGATTGCACTAATTATGTCAGCAAATTTGGAAAACTCAGCAGCAGCCACAAGACTGAAAAATGTCAGCTTTCATTCAAATCTCAAAGAAGGGCAATGCTAAAGAATGTTCAAACTACCATACAGTTGATTTCCAATGACCTTTAAAATAAAGACGAAAACTTTAGCATGATCTTTAAGATGGCCTGGGGGCTCAACTGGTAAAGAAACTGTCTGCAATGCAGGAGACCAGTGGGTTCAATCCCTGTGTCAGGAAGATCCACTGGAGAAGGGAATGGCTGTTTACTCCAGTATTCTTGCCTGGAGAATTCCATGGACAGAAGAGCTTGGCAGACTATAGTTCATGGGGTGGCAGAATTGGATATGACTGAGTGATTAACACTTGCAATTTAAGGTGCTTAATGAGTTCAATCTTTCAAAATATTGATATCCTCAGTTTCATCTCTCCCTATTCTATTTGCTGGCTTCAGCTTTATAAGTATTAGTTCAGTTTAACAATGGTCACAGTTCCCTTCACTACTCTGTTACTACATATATTTTCTCTTTGCTTGGAATGCTCTTTTCTTTTTCACTGAGTTAAATTCTTATTCATTCTAAAATCAGTTCAAATTTCCTCATAAATTTATTTTTAATCCCTCATAGTAGATAGATCATTATGACCTATGTTTCCTGAGTAATCTGAACATAATTTTTGTATTCTGCATCATAGTTCCTGTGGCTGAAATTATCATGACAGCTCCACCAGGATGAAAGCTCCATAGAGGTGAAGTGGGATATGTATTTCTGGTACATCAAACCATGGCCTAAGCCTAGCAGATACTCAGTAATATTGAATATTAATATTTCTTTCACTCTGGATAAACACATGAATGAACTTCTGATCAAAAGAATGTCTATAGCACAGCTGCAGTGTCAAGGAAACAAGTTCTCAAATTGACTTGCAGCTGGGGTTGTTGCAAGCACTGCAGAAATTATCAAATTATTGAGATAGTCTCAAGTACACCCAGAGCAATGATAATAAAGTCCTTGGCATCTGGTTTATTAAAGATCAGCCTGGTTCTTCTAATCCAATGGGGAAACTATTAGAGAGAAAGAGCTTCCAAGTGTCAACTACAGACAAATTGCAAACCTCTATGGGTTGCTGGATGAAATGTTACACTTAGGCTAAACAAATGATGGTGCATAAGGAGGAATACCCAGTTATTCCAGAGATCAAGGCACAATTACTTTTTCAAAAAGCAATTGCCTAGCCTGGAATACCATTCTTAGAATTCTTAAATCTCTGTCATTAACTCATTGCTCCAAAGAATTGTGAAAATGTATAGGTTAATCAAATAATTAAGAATAAGTGGTCAGGAGAGTGCTCTTTTCTGTCGTACCAATTTTTCATTAAACATATAATAAATACCAATTATGCAATATTCTATATATGTAAGTATGGAAAATTCTAGTGTCTGGAAAACAGCATTCCTGAAGTCAGACCTACCAATTTGCTCTCTACTGGTACTAGATGTATAAGTTTAACAATATATTTTTGTGTGTGTTTATATATTAAAATATATGGCCAAGACATATATTTAAATTATATGTTATTTACATGTGCATGTGCTAAGTCACTTCAGCTGTGTCCAACTCTTTGCAACCCACTGGCCTATAGCCCAACAAGCTGCTCTGTCTATGGGATTATCCAGGCAAGAATACTAGAGTGGGTTTTATACCTCAAAACCCAATATGACAAATTTATCATTAACATTTCCACACTTTCTTCAAGCAGCTAGGGAAATCATATTCTTCACCCGATGATACACTTCATATTTACACTCATAGTCTTATTGTTGACAATGACAAAATATATTGATTCATCCTTTTAGAGGAAGGAGAGTGTCCTCCACTTCTTTCTTACTCCCTGGAAGACCAGGTACATAGCCTGTATTTAATAAATCCTTTCTGATTGATAGGCGTAGAAGACTCTATCAGTAAGAGCCTATAGATTATAAGGCAGACTACACAGACATTTGAGAATACTGTCAAGAGAGGTTGAAAAATCAATAGGAAAACTGGCACTTCCATTAGGAAATAAACAAACACATAAAAATCACTGCTGAGCTCTTTCAGAATTGAGGTCCAGAGATCTAATATCCTGGGAAATTATTTTTTGGTTTGTTTACCAAAGATATTATGTTTTTGAGAATGCTGTCAAGATGTGGTTTGCTTGCTTTTGTTTGTTTTGTTTCTCCTTCAAGGCCAGTGGATAAAGCATGTGCTCTATCTCAGGATAACTGGAAGGAAAAAAGAAAAAAAGAAAAACAGAGGAGAAGTTTCCCAATATCTCGGTCATAATTAAGGAGAAACTTTGAAATGACTTTGGCTTAAGACCTGTGGCTGTTGAATTTTCTATACACAGCTGGAAGGAAGAAAGAAGACAGAGGGCAAAGATCCGATGTTCTGAGTTGACCTTGGCATCCATTTCTCATATCCGTGCTGGCTTAGGAAATGGCAACCCACTCCAGTGTTCTTGCCTGGAGAATCCCAGGGACGGGGGAGCCTGGTGGGCTGCCATCTATGGTGTGGCACAGAGTCGGACACGACTGAAGCGACTTAGTAGTAGTAGCAGTAGTATGCTCTCTTTAAACATTCAAAAACTATCTAATGACTGGGAGACTTATGTAAACTGTTACCATATTACCTCCAAGTCTCCTTTAAAGTCAGCAAGCACCCAGTGCAGTAGCTTCCTTCCACTATTTTCATTTGCTGTATTTGTCAGTCCACAGGACTTTATCCCTACTTGGACACTCCACATGCTTCCCAGTGATTGTAACATAAGCCTAACACAACCTGCAGTCTACCTTCCCAGATGGCTCAGTGGCAAAGAATCTGCCTGCCAAGCAGGAAATTTGAGTTGGATCCCTGGGTCAGGAAGATCCCCTGGAGAAGGAAATGGTAACCCACTCCATTATTTTTGCCTGGCAAATCCCATGGATAGGGAACCTGGTGGGTTACAGTTCATGGGGTCCCAAAAGTGTTGAGCACAACTTAGCAACTAAACAACAACAAATCAGCTAATTAAAGACCCAGATATTGGCTAGTTTTATTAATTTCCTCCAACAGCAAGGAGTGTTTATACAGTTGGATCTCTTGTCAGCCATAAACACTGGCCCACATCCCAGAGCAGACCCCACGTGTCTTCTCTCCTGTGCCCCATATTGGTGAGGGCTGGCATGATCATATCTGAACAATCATTTTTTTCTCCCAAGATACTGCCATCAGTTACACTTTTTTCCCAATGAAATAATTCTTTGAAGTAGTCATTTTAATCATTTGCATGTTGTTGTTCAGTTGTTAATTCTTCTTTGATTCTTTGGGACCCATGAACTGCACTACACCAGGCCCCCTTGTCTGTTACCATCTCCCAGAGTTCATCCAAGTTCATGTCCATTGAATTAGTGTTGCTATGTGTATTGTGTTTTCATTCATATCTTTCTGTTGCCTAAATACTTAATATCAAAGAATTAAAAACCAATCATTTCCTCATATATAGTCTATAATGATCTTTTCCAAAGATACACAGATTTTTTTTCTATCTAACCCCATTCTTATCCCTAATCCTAATCTTGATCCACCCATAAGGATAGTAGAGTGACTGGAAGTCTCCTTTACTTGAATATGTAAAAACTTTATTGTCATTCAACTAATGTTAAAAACCTCCTCCATATAAGTTGGAGTTACAGGATGTATATCACATAAAAAGCTTTTCTCATCATAGAACATGGTAATTTATAAAAGTCACTGATGTTATGGAAAAACTTTAAAACCCTACCTTTTATTTCTGATCATGGTTTAAACAATACTTCCTACACCCTAAGTAGTATAAGAACTCTTTACAAGTTTTTGATGTTATATCCTTTACCTTGTCATAGTTTTACCCATTAGTGTTAGCATCTGTTACGTAGTCTTGCCAGCATCAATTAGTACTGAGATTAAAATAATAGATGATTTTCTAATTCCATCATTTTGATTTAAATTTATTGTCATGTTTCTGTAATGTAAAGCTTTCCCCATGCCCCCATTTATGTATTCATTTCTTTGCTTATGTCAGTGTAGACTGATAGATTATTTTATTCAGTGGGGGTTACAATCTTTGCTATCATTGTTTAATTATTCAAATTAATCCACATTTGCCTGGTGAGAGCCCATATAAGCTCATTACTCTTTCCTTTGAAATACTTTAGCACTTTTTTTGGGGGGCTTTTTACTTTCTGACTTAATTTCTAGCACATGATATTTGAGGCTTATTTGATGTTTTTCCTACTCTAGTCCAGGGATAAGTCTACTTCTGCAAGAAATATTCATTATCGTAAATGACTATTAGGTGGATTCAGGGAGACTGCTATGTCATTGATTTTAAACCTTATTAGTGAAGAGAGCTTGAAAATTATTCTCATACACAGACTTACAACCACTTGTTAACATTTGCACACACTGCACACATGTATATGGGTATTGGATGGACACAAATAGTATATAGATACAGGTAAATGTACTTGTCTGTGTCTGTGTCAGTTACTCAGTCATGTCTGACTCTTTGTGACCCCATTGACTGTAGCCCACCAGGTTCTTCTGTCCATGGAATTCTCTTGGCAAGAATAATGGAGTGGGTACCCATTTTCTACCTCATGGGATCTTCCCAGCTCAGGAATTGAACTCTGGTCTGCTGCATTGTAAGCAGATTCTTTACTGTCTGAGCCCTGTCTCTTATACACATCTAGATGTGTATAAGAGACAGGAAGAGTTACAGATCTGATATGCAAATTGAATATACAAATCCTGGATAATAAAGAATTTACTATAATTAAGATGAAGTTTAGGTAGATGTGAAATGTATTTAATAATTCTATTATGAAATGTAATTTTCAAATTATAGATCTATCAGTTCAAGGTCATGGCCTATTTAATTACAGCAACCCTTGTTTTTAGTGCTATTTCAATAAATAAAAGTGTGTAAAACTGGAAAGCATTACTGTCAAAAGTATGATTAAATTGAAAACTGTAAAATAATGTAATTGAAAATAATAACTATTTCTCTCATTTAACTAAGATGAATTGACAAAGCCTGAATGACTTATCCACGGTCAGAGGAAAAGTCAGAATTATGACTTCATAAGACGTAGCATCAGCTCGTTTAGCTGACAGAAGATTGAATGCAAATTCAATCTCACACTAGAACCTACTTAGAGCTTTAGTAATAGCCTGGTAGACAGAGTATCCAGGTCATTTTACTCAGAAAATTTTACTGAAAGCTGAAGTTAAATTTGATTAAAAGCTAAACAAATTTATTTCCTTTGGGATTTCTTATGTTATTCTTCAAAATCTGTATCTTACATCCTTCCTTGTGATGTTTCCCTCAACTCGAAGTATTAGAATTTCAGTGATTTATTATCGTTCTTGGACTTCCCCTGTGGCTTAGCGATAAAGAATCCACCTTCAATGCAGGAGACTTGGGTTCTATCCCTGGATCAGGAAGATCCCCTGGGGAGAGAATGGCAACACACTCCAATATTCTTACCTGGAGAATCCCCATAGACAGAGAAGCCTGGTGGCCTACAGTGAGTCCGACACAACTAAAGTGACTTAGCATGCAAGCAAGTCTAGTTCTTACATTCTAGTAACAGTAGCTTGCTCCTATGGGGGGAAAGGGAGTTAGAAAAATAAGCAGCATGCTCCATTCCTCTGAATTCATGGGGATTTGTGGTGTTGTTGTTCAATTCCTTAGTCATGTCCGACTCTTTGAGATCCCATGGACTGCAGCATGTCAGGCTTCACTGTGCCTCACCATCTCCCAGAGTTTGCCCTAGTTCATGTCCATTGAATCAGTGATACTATCCAACCATCTCATCCTCTGTCATCTTCTTCTCCTTTTGCCTTCAATCTTTCGCAGCACCAAGGTCTTTTCCAATGAGTCAGCTCTTCCCATCACATGGCCAAAGTATTTGAGCTTCAGCCTCAGTCCTTCCAATCTATATTCAGGGTTGATTTCCTTTACGACTGACTGGTTTGATCTCCTTACGGTCCAAGGAACTCTCAAGAGTCTTCTCCAGAAACACAATTTAAAAACATCCAGCACTCAGCCTTCTTCATGGTCCAACTTTCACATCCATACATGACTACTGGAAAAACCATAGCTTTTACTAGATGGACCTTTGTCAGCAAAGTGAATTTCTCCACTTTTTAATATCCTAAGTTTTGTCATAACTTTTCTTCCAAGGAGCAACCGTCTTTTAATTTCATGGCTGCGGTCACCATGCACAGTGATTTTGGAGCCCAAGAATAGAAAATCTGCCACTGTTTCCACTTTTTCCCCATCTGTTTGCTGTGAAGTGATAGGACTTGATGCCATGATCTTAGTTTTTTGAATGTTGAGTTTTAAGCCAAATTTTTACTCTCCTCTTTCACTTTCATCAGAGGTTCTTTAGTTCCTCTTCACTTTCTGCCATTTGAGTGGTATCATCTGCATATCTGAGATTATTGCTATTCCTCCTGGCAATCTTAATTCCAGTTTGTGCTTCATCCAGCCCAGCATTTCACATGATTTGTTCAGCATATAAGTTAAATACAGCCTTGACATACTCTTTCCTAATTTGCAACCAGCCCACTGTTCCATGTCCAGTTCTAACTGTGGCTTCTTGACCCTATATACAGGTTTCTCAGGAGACAAGTAAGGTGGTCTGATATTCCCATCTCTTTAAGGATTTTCCAAAGTTTGTTGTGATCCACACAATCAAATGCTTTAGCATAGTCAATGAAGAAGAAGTAGATGGTTTTCTGAAATTCCTTTACTTTTTCTATAATATTGATTGATTAATATATCTTATACATTTTGCATCCTTCCTTTGGCATTTTCCTCAACTCAAAATATTGGAATTTCATTAAGCATAGTTATTACAAATTGCAATGATAGTAGCTTGTTTCTGTGTGTGTGTGTGTGTGTGTGTGTGTGTGTGCATGCATGTGTGGTGAGAAATGTAAGCATAATGCTCCATTCCTTTGCATTCCTGGAGCTCCTTCCACCTAAACCTTTGCTATCTTGTGCAAGTCTTATAATTCCCTTCAAATGTTTACATCCTCATGGAAGGCTCTCTCTTTTTTACTTTTGCCATCCTGACTTTCTCCTTTTTGTTTGCAGGTTCTTTGGTGTGTCATCACTTCACTTACTTCTGAGATTTGGATTCATTCACAGCCCTTTGCGGGCATAACATGTTCAACAACTTCTATTCTCCACTAACTGCCATCCTCTTTACACATAAAGCCTCCCAGGCTGCCTCAGAGGTGTATAATATTGTCTTTCTCACATACTAAATTGTAAATTTACGGTCACTATGCTTAAGGCATGAATTAACACATTAAATGAAATTGCCTAAAGCATGTGTCATAACTTAGAGATGTTTGGTTTGAAATCAATGAGATTGTACTTGACTTTATAAAATAAGGAGAGAAGCCATATATTTATTAAGAATGTAAGATTAACTTGGGGATTTTGAAATCTGATTGCTGGCCAGTTGGAATGAATTTGTTTTCCTTTGAACATTTTCTGTTCAGTCTAGAGTTATCATTAGTTAAGAGTTATCACCGCCATACTTTCTTGACACCAACATTTTCCTTTACCTTCTAGGTCCTATCCCTCATTTTTGAAAAACACACTGACTATAACCTTTGTCTTGGCCCAATTCCCAGACTCATGTGTCCTCTCAACATTGTTGCAGTTAATTACTTACTTATGTTTTTTATTTGATGTTTATCTTTGCCAACTTCATTACTTATTACTTACTGTGAAGTGCTTTGATATAAAGCACACATGTCACTTTCCCCAAGGTCATTGGCAGTATTTGATTCTTTTGGTCAAGTATTCTAACTAGTAATAATAATGATTTCATAAATGAACAGTGCTTCATGCTACTGAGATTTAATCTGAATGTTTTGTCATTCAAGTTCTGCCTCTTTAAAGTATAACATTATGTTGTATAACTATTTAATTAAGAATTTTGAACTCTTGAAATGTACCAAATCAAGAACAAAATAAAATAATGCTTGCCCTAAGAATCATAGTCATAGGGACTTGTACTCTCTGGACCAGTGCCTGCCTCACTAATATCCTACTTACACAACTGATCTTTACACATACTTGCCCTGGGCCCATCCAATTCTTATCAAAGGAGCAGTGAGTGGCATGCCTCTCTTCTGATTTCCCTGGGAACCAATGAGTCAACCTTGCCTTCCCCCCAAGAGTGAAGACTGCTGCTATGCCCCACCCACTGTTCACTGCACCTTGTGAGGTGTTTCTGCAGGATCTTCCTTCCAACTTGTAAGATTCTAATTCCATTAAAACATTGATGTCTCATTGTTGACTCCAGGTTCTTTCTACAGTCTTAGAGAAGGGCAGGTCTTGCACTTATGCTCACATGACTGTTAGAAATTGCTGGTAAGTTTGCCTACTTTTTAAAATTTGTCCCTTAAAAATGTATAGTTAACATTTATAGCATTTTCAAAGTTATTATGTAAAAAGTTCATCTGCATACACACTTTTTAATCCATTTGAACCTTAAATTGCAGAAAGTCAAATCAATCTACTTGTAAACTAAAATTTACTCCACCTCTAAGGTTCTAGCTAACATTCTGTGAAGAAACTGCAATAAAGTTTTAAAAGAAATGCATTTTAAATTGATAACTTATTTTAAACAATGTTTAATATAATGCATATTTGGGGCATTCTAGAAGGATGCTAAAGCTGAAACTCTAGTACTTTGGCCACCTCATGCGAAAAGTTGACTCATTGGAAAAGACTCTGATGCTGGGAGGGATTGGGGGCAGGAGGAGAAGGGGACGACCGAGGATGAGATGGCTGGATGGCATCACGGACTCAATGGACTTGAGTCTGAGTGAACTCCGGGAGTTGGTGATGGACACAGAGGCCTTGCGTGCTACGATTCATGGGGTCGCAAAGGGTCGGACACGACTGAGCGACTGAACTGAACTGAACTGAGGCATCCTTTATATGCATATACACATATATGTAAAGAATATATATGCATACATGTGTGTATATATATATATATATGTTTTACATATAAGTGCTCAGGTAATTATGTATTTTAAAGAATACAGATTTTTTTCTCCTTTGGCTTGTCTTCTTTTTGCCTTACCTTTCCCTTTTATTAAGCTCATATATACTTTTAAAACTACCTCTGAGGTATTTTACCATATTTTTTTTTCTGAGTCCACATAATTTTACACAAATATAGACATGCATTTACATACTATATGTACACACCATGTTTATATCTATGTGACTATTATATGGATACAGAAGTTCTTATATATAGAACTCTTGACATTCTTACCTTTAAAACAGGAGCATGCATGTACAAATTTCATTGTAAGTAGCTTTTTTCTTCTCTACAATATCTTATCAATGTCTTTCATTACAGGAAGTTTTCAAAATGATTATTTTTAAGAGCTACATAATAAGCCATTTTAACAACTCTATCAAAATTTTTTTAATTACTCACATATTTTGTACTTGCCAATGTTTGCAGTTTCTTGCTAGTAAAATTTTGCAGTAAACATCCTTGCCCAGGTGGCTCAGTGGTAAAGAATCTGTCTACCAATGCAGGAGACACAGTTTTGATTCCTGAGTAGGAAAGATTCCTTAGAGGAGGAAATGGCAACCAACTCCTCCAATATTCTTGCCAGGAAAATTCCATGCACAGAGGAGCCTGTGGACCACAGTCCATGGGATAGCAGAGAGTCAGACATAATTGAGCACACACAAGCACCCTTGCATCTATATTCTCTGCTGTGGGTGCTTACTTTTCTAGGAATAGTAGATTCCCTGGAAATGGGTTTGCTTTGTTGAAGAATGTCACTTTTTAATTTAATTTATGGATAATAATAGACTATTTTCCAGCAACTGACAACTGTCATTAGAACCTTGGTATGTGGGAGTGTTGTTTTTCCTAAGCTCTGGAAGAAATATTGTATATTGGGTCTTCTTTTGTTTTTTAAGAGAAGATATGACATTTATAATAAAGTCATTTATAGTCTTACATGTATTTATTGTGTTTTGATTTAATTTTCTACAAAATCTTCTTCATAAACATTGACCATTTTTTCTATTAGGTTGGTGAGCTTTTCTTTATCAGTTGGTCATGGTTCATAGAAAGTATTAGCTTCCTCTGACAATGTCTATGTAGATTGTTAAAAATAGATACATACATATACATAAATATATATATAGTACTATATTGATTAGTAAAACCTGAAGCATTTTGATGCAATCAAAATAAAGATAGCACAGTTTCTGACAGCTGCAGTCAATCTAGTTAGATCTTAGTGTGGGTAAGTGAAATTTAAGAAAATCATGTAGTGTGTTTATTTTTGTCCTTGTAATAATAAGTGTACCGAATTGCCAGGTAAACTGAGCCACCACTGATCATTAACACATGAATCTTCCTCCCCTGTCCCAATTTTACTTTCCATAAAGAGAAAAAAGAACAAGAATATTCCATTTTAGGCAATATATCAAATTAATGTTTCTGAAACTCTCTTATTGTCAAACCTCTAAAAATGTTTGTTAAAGACTTTAAAGAAAACATTTAAAATTTATTGCTGAGCTGGTAGGAAAGAATGGAAATTCTCAGAGAGTGAATACAGTAAGAAAGCCAGAGCCCAGAACAATGAATGCTCAAACAGGCAGCTGTCAATTTCTTGGAAACTAAGTTTTAAATTTAATGGACCACTTTTGGAGAACAAAACAAAGGCTGAGTATCACAAAAGCTGGAAACTTATCTTAGAGACCAAAGTAAAACACCAAACTCCAAATTTGCCATAAACAGTTTAAAATAGGAAACAAAAAAAAAAACAAACAAACAAATAAACACAAAATTGTTTAAGAGAGAAGAAATATTGCTTAACTAGCTCTCAGCTCTGGACAGTAGGAGAAAACGTCTCCAGTGAGAGTTTCCACCCAAAAGATATGTCCCCAGTGCTTGACTCAAAGGACCCCGGTGCAACCACCCGGGCCCCCGCCCCCGGGCACCCCGTGGCTCAGGATGGCCCCTCCCGCCTGCCCCCTCCAGGCAGCTGAACCCTCCCCTTGCTGCACCTCCGGCCTCAGCCCCACGTCATACAAGCCCGGGGCCCCCAGGGCCTGACCTGCGGGTTAAGGCCACCTCTGAGCTGTCTCTCGGGGGCTCATCTGGAAAGACAAGGAGGGTGCCAGTGAGCGGGGTCCGTGGCAGCCACGGCCTCCACAAGGGAGGACTCAGCTCTCAGAACGCAGCCCAACCTGAAATCTCCCCCTCCACTCCCCTCTGCACAGATACCAGCCACACTCTCATGAAAGGCCCACCTCCGGCCTGGGGCAGGGCCCCTCCCATCAAATAAAAGAAAAAAAAAAAAAAAAGTCACCATGTAGAAAAGTAAGAAACTGCATTAGAGGTCAGAATATTTAATATTAAGTCATATGATTATTCAGTGTGGTATTAAACTTGGTTTAAAATATCCATGTGCCTCAGATTATTCATCTCTTACGTAATAATATACCATTTTTCTCACTGAATAATTTCAAGATATAAACAAAAGATTAATAGATGCAAACCCTAAATCTGGAACAAACTATTGGAATGTAAAATTATATGTGCATTCATACATACATCTTTATTTCCAGCCAACAAGCATTTCTCTGTGTGATTTTTGGCAGTTATGTCTGTAGATTTTGTACCTTTGATTTTTATATAATTTCCAGCTTAGAGGAAATTTGCAAAACACAAAGAAAACAGGTATATATTAACTAGGATTTTTATCCTTTTTGCTTGTATTTTACCATAATTAGATTTGTGTCCTTAATTTTGGAAGAAAAACCACAGAACTGATGTTGTCTTCCTCTGCGCTTCACATCAGGAGGTATATAACTTCAATGTGTTCCAATATTACTCATGTTACCTTAATCACTAGGACAAAGTAGTGTCTGCTAGGTTTCTCCACATGAAAATGTGTTTCCTCTTTGTAATGAATAAATAATTTGTGGGGAAATACTTTGAGACCATGAAAATATCCTTTACCTTGTCATAGTTTTACCCATTAGTGTTAGCATCTGTTACGTAGTCTTGCCAGCATCAATTAGTACTGAGATTAAAATAATAGATGATTTTCTAATTCCATCATTTTGATTTAAATTTATTGTCATGTTTCTGTAATGTAAAGCTTTCCCCATGCCCCCATTTATGTATTCATTTCTTTGCTTATGTCAGTGTAGACTGATAGATTATTTTATTCAGTGGGGGTTACAATCTTTGCTATCATTGTTTAATTATTCAAATTAATCCACATTTGCCTGGTGAGAGCCCATATAAGCTCATTACTCTTTCCTTTGAAATACTTTAGCACTTTTTTTGGGGGGCTTTTTACTTTCTGACTTAATTTCTAGCACATGATATTTGAGGCTTATTTGATGTTTTTCCTACTCTAGTCCAGGGATAAGTCTACTTCTGCAAGAAATATTCATTATCGTAAATGACTATTAGGTGGATTCAGGGAGACTGCTATGTCATTGATTTTAAACCTTATTAGTGAAGAGAGCTTGAAAATTATTCTCATACACAGACTTACAACCACTTGTTAACATTTGCACACACTGCACACATGTATATGGGTATTGGATGGACACAAATAGTATATAGATACAGGTAAATGTACTTGTCTGTGTCTGTGTCAGTTACTCAGTCATGTCTGACTCTTTGTGACCCCATTGACTGTAGCCCACCAGGTTCTTCTGTCCATGGAATTCTCTTGGCAAGAATAATGGAGTGGGTACCCATTTTCTACCTCATGGGATCTTCCCAGCTCAGGAATTGAACTCTGGTCTGCTGCATTGTAAGCAGATTCTTTACTGTCTGAGCCACCAGGGAAGCCCATGAGTTCCTAACAGCATCTTAATACCTCTCATTCCAATCCAATGGCACAAAATTTTCATTCTAGTCTTCATTCTTTATAATATTTTTCATCAATAGAGAGAATGTGGCTTCCATTATTTCCAATGTATTTTTACTTATGTACTGAGTAGTAGACTACAAAGAAAACATTATGAGAATTGATATCCCTTGACCACAATTTTTTTTTTTTTAATGTCTTCATGATTTATTTAGAATAGCTCTGTTTTGGTCCATCAATGTTGTGATGATTCATTGGAAATAAAGTTATATTACCGCTTGGAAAATATTTGACTTTTTAAACTCACAGTTATTGGTTTTATTTATTTGTTGGTTTTATTTCTCGAACAGTAATTTTTTTAGGGCTCCTATATGTTAAAGCCACTAACTTTTTATCTGCACCATATATTTTTTCAGCCAATATCTATTTTTCTTTCATTTAATTTCTTGGACTTTGCTTCAAGTGTTTTTTTGTCATGCTAAATCTCTTAGTATCATCATTAATATTATTAGACAGTTAGGGAACATTTCATGCAAAGATGGGCTCAATAAAGGACAGAAATGGTCTAGACCTAACAGAAGCAGAAGATATTAAGAAGAGGTGGCAAGAATACACGGAAGAACTGTACAAAAAAGATCTTCACAACTCAGATAATCATGATGATGTGATCACTAATCTAGAGCCAGACATCTTGGAATGTGAAGTCAAGTGGGCCTTAGAAAGCATCACTACGAACAAAGCTAGTGGAGGTGATGGAATTCAAGTTGAGCTGTTTCAAATCCTGAAAGATGATGCTGTGAAAGTGCTGCACTCTATATGCCAGCAAATGTGGAAAACTCAGCAGTGGCTGCAGGACTGGAAAAGGTCAGTTTTCATTCCAATCCCAAAGAAAGGCAATGCCAAAGAATGCTCAAACTCATTACTTTGCCGACTAAGGTCCGTCTAGTCAAGGCTATGGTTTTTCCTGTGGTCATTGTATGGATGTGAGAGTTGGACTGTGAAGAAGGCTGAGTGCTGAAGAATTGATGCTTTTGAACTGTGGTGTTGGAGAAGACTCTTGAGAGTCCCTTGGAGTGCAAGGAGATCCAACCAGTCCATTCTGAAGGAAATCAACCCTGGGATTTCTTTGGAGGGAATGATGCTAAAGCTGAAACTCCAGTACTTTGGCCACCTCATGGGAAGAGTTGACTCACTGGAAAAGACTCTGACACTGGGAGGGATTTAGGGCAGGAGGAGAAGGGGATGACCAAGGATGAAATGGCTGGATGGCATCACGGACTCGATGGACATGAGTCTGAGTGAACTCCGGGAGATGGTGATGAACAGGGTGGCCTGGTGTGCTGCGATTCATGGGGTCGCAAAGAGTCAGACACGACTGAGCGACTGAAGTGAACTGAACTGATAAATATCAATCCTTACTTTTATTGCACCTGGATTTTAAATCATACTCAGAATACATTTCCAATATACAATTTCTGATTATCTTGAAGCTTGTTCTTAGGTTTGTTGTTTAATATCCTAAAGGAAATGAACCTTGAATATTCATTGAAAGGACTGATGTTGAGGCTGAACCTCCAATACTTTGGCCACCTATGTGAAGAGCCAACTCATTGGAAAAGACCCTGAATCTGTAAAAGATTGAAGGCAAAAGGAGAAGAGGCCTGTAGAGGATGAGATAGTTAGATAGCATCACTGAGTCAATGGACATGAATTTGAGCAAATTCTGAGAAATAGTGAAGAACAGGGAAACCTGGTGTGCTGCAGTTCATGGCGTTGCAAAGAGTTAGATAGGACTTAGTGACTGAACAACAAAAACAATAAATGAGTCTAATTTTGTTTCCTAAATAGCCATTCAGTTGTCCCAGAGCATTTCTTAAAATACTCATTTTTGCTCTAGTTGTTGAAATGTCACTTTTTCTGACAAGCAAGAATACTGGAGTGGATTGACATTCCCTTCTCCAAGGGATCATCCAGATCTTGAGACCTTACCCAGGTCTCCTGCCATCCTTTACCAAGCTGGTTTTGCATGTAGCCAAGCTCCTCCAACAATTCTCAGGTTTGGCTTAGCAATGGTACCTTAACTTCTTCAGGACCAAAAACTTCTTCTTCACTGTGTAATTTGGGCACCAAGACATTGCTCTGCGAGACAAATGAGAGACTGCTCTTCTGTATGTATCTTATGTCACTCTTGATTCAGGCAGAATTCCTTCATCTGCAGAATTCTATGCAATATCAGACAGCATAGGGGCTGGAGATGAGAAGGAAATATCACTCAGATTCAGCTCAGAGATGTTGTGTGGGTATGGAAAGACACATGCATATATGGCTTTAAATAGGTGGGTCCTAATGTTTTGTTTTGCATATTTGGCTATATCTGGATACAAACAAACTTTACACAAAACTTCATGAAGCAGGCAGTCTCATTTAGTGACAACAAAATGGGCAGGAAGGCAGAAAACTTTTACAGGATGAAGAATAGGGAACTAGGAAGAGAAAAATAGAAAATGTATAAAAAACAAAGAAATAGTGTGGAGTCTAAAGTAGGCTTGGTATTTGGGATTGGTTGATTGGATGTGCAGCAGTTTTGGTTAAGCAGAGCAGTCGCAGAGACATGAAAGTTGTCTAATTTGGGGGTTCCTGACATAGCACCCCAGGCAAGAGCAGATTCATTTAGGACTGGAAATGTATTTTAACCATGTATATGTATTACATGCACTTTATATGCACATATCCATGTTACGTACATATGTGTATACCTTCCATTACAGATTATAAGCACTTCTCTCATATCTAAACACTCTATGCTTTGTAAACTGCTTGGCCAAAGAATCAGTATATTTTAATAAATATACAATGGAAAATTAACTAGCAAAATCCTTGGCATAAAAGTATTTAAAAGAGATCTATTAGAAATTCAAAGAGAACCATGCAAAATGTCAATCATAGTGGGAAAAGATGATACAGAAATACTTATCTGATGGCACATGGATCAAATTTGGCCAACAATTATATTTGCTTTAGCTGCCTTACATTAGCCTTCATCTGTTTTGATTTATTTTAAATTTTATTAGATGCCAATATTTTAAAATCTAAGGCAAGATTCCAGTGAACAACAATGAAAATTGTTGTGGAAACTAATAACCTCAAAAATGTAGTGGTTTCAAACCACAATGTTTATTTCTTCCTCAGGTCACTTATCTAATGAGCATTGGAAAGACCTTCTCCTCACTGTAGTCATTCAAGAATCTGAGCTGAAAAAAATTCAATCTCTTTTCATTCTTCCAAGATTATCACATTCAAAGGAAATATAGAAATCAAGTTTCAGCAGTTAAAATTTTCAACCAAAAAGGAGTGACGCATGTCACTTTCCTTAATATTTTGTTGTTCAAAGTAACAACTTGAGCAAGCCTAATTTCAAAGCAATCTCAATTCATGCCCTAAAAAAGGAGAGTCCAATGACTGCCATGCCTTTCTATTAGAATGCAAAATAATCTATTAAAAAGAATATAAATAAGGATACAGTGTTGGAATAAAACAACACAGAAAATAACTAGATTTATAGATAAATTTGCGCACAAAAATAGAAAATACATGTGTTTATAGAAAGTATATGTATTATACTTTTACAAAATCTAAGGTAATTTACCACAAAAAAAATTCAAGCAATTTTAATAAAAATATTACAAGCCATATTCCCTGATCAACTCACATAAATATTATAAATAAGTAGCAAAAAGAAGGTCAACTTCAGCATCTTAGAAATTCAAAAGCAAGATAACACTTTTGTCAACAATCTTTTGAGTCATAGAAGAAATCA
>SJYT01010837.1:0-113608 GCA_006410635.1 Cephalophus harveyi | reverse complement strand
AAAAAAAAAAAAAAAAAAAAAACAGAGGTCACAGTATTTCCAAAAATTGTTTCCAAAATGGAGTAGCAAGTGATTATAGCTCTGCTGCTGTATTTCTCCATTTCTGTCTCTTTAAAGACAAAACCAGTAACTTTTTCTTAGAAGTTCCAAAATATAAATTTGAGCCAGGATAGGAAAAAGGGAGTTGTTTTTTTTTTTTTAATTCATATGACCACAATGTGCATTGATGAGTTAGAGATGATCAAAAATTTTGAATTTTCTGGACTCTCTGCCCATTGTCTGTAATCTTTGTACATTAATTTTATCCTTTGTCCCTGCAGACTGGTACTTTTCATAAGACCAGACTGGCACACTTTGGAACTTCTGGGCTTACGTGTTCTCAGCTTTTTCCCAGAAGCAGTCCCTTCCCTTGGCTCTGGATGTTAAACTGTAATGGGATGGTTTAGTTCATATGCTCTCCTCTTAACCAGTCAGTTTGGTCAGGCACCTGAATGTATTTAAGAAGAGGGTAACTCTATTTGCAAATGTTCAGCTACTAGAGTGAACAGATGAAGAATTATTCCCTGACAAATGCGTATGTTATTTCTATGATAAGGAATAGATATTGGGAGGAAAAACAATTACTGCCAAGGCTATGTTGTCAGGGGAGTGTGTTTTTGCAATGTTTGTCATCCTTGAAAATAAACTCTGTTAGTTAATACCATGACTCAACATTACAGTTTCAAGATGGATGAGGAGGCTCATATACATCATGTTTAAATTAACGAGTTGTTTGGACTAAATTGCATTTTCCAAAAATTTATATCCAGAAACCTTAAGCATTTGGAGACACTGTCTCTATGGAGGTAGTTAAGCTAAAGTACGGTCATTAGGGTGGACATTAATCCAATAGGACTAGTGCCTTTGTAAGAAGAGATTATGACACAGAGAAACACAGAAAGGAGAATATGTGAAGATATACGAAGATGATGGCCATGTGCAAGCCAAGGAGTTGTTGTTCAGTCACCAAGTCATGTCTGACTCTTTGTGACACCATGGACTGCAGCACACCAGCCTTCTGTGTCTTTCACCATCTCCTGGAGTTTGCTCAAACTCATGTCCATTGAGTCAGTGATGGACAGTCAGCAGTCAGATCTCATCCTCTGATGTTCCCTTTTCCTCCTGTCCTCGTCTTTCCCAGCATCAGGGTCTTTTCCAAGGGGTCAGTTCTTCATATTCGTAGTCCAAAGAATTAGAGTTTCAGCTTCATCATCAGTCCTTCCAATGAATATTAAGGGTTGATTTCCTTTAGGATTGACTGATTTGATCTTCTTCCTTTCCAAGGGACTCTCAATAGTCTTCTCTAACACCTTAATTTGAAAGCACCAATTCTTTGGTGCACAGCATTCTTTATGGTCCAACCCTCACATCAATACATGATTATTGGAAAAACCATAGGTTTGACTATTCAGAACTTTGTCAGCAAACTGATGTCTCTACTTTTTAATATGCTGTCTAGGTTTGTTACACCTTTTCTTCCTAGGTGCAAGCATCTTTTAATTTCATAGCTGCAGTCACCATCTGCAGTGATTTTGGAGCCCAAGAAGAAAATCTATCACCTGTCTCTTATACACATCTTTATTTTAACCTAATGCTTATCTGAGAATTAGCAAATTAAAATGAAAGAATAAAACTGTATCCTGCTCCTCCTGTTTTTTTTTTTTTTTTTTCTGGATTTTACTACACCCAAATAGCTGATGAGAGGAAATCTATCATCTTTAGAGAAAAATTCCAAATAAAAAATGTGGAAGAAATGCTAGAGATAAGCCAAAACATAATAAACAAACACAAGAAGCTACTGTGAAATAATAGATCTAGGCAACATCATCAAAAAAATAAATAATTAAAACTGTTAGGTGGAAGATTAATGGAGGATTTTATTATGAATGAAATTGGCACATGAAAACTGGATCCACTGATCAATTTCACATCAAGTGACACAAAATATACAAATATAAAAACAAAATATCTAGAAATTACATAACTTAGTAGAAAGAAGGTAAACATAAAGCTCATCTAGAAAGTATTCTGGTAGAATAAAGAAGACAGGATGGAGGAGGCCGAAGAGGAGGAGGACTTGAATTGAATCCTTCTAGATCTAACTACATTATATAGTAAACTGAGATTTAGAAACAAGAATGATTTACTGCTGCTGCTGCTAAGTTGCTTCAGTCGTGTCCGACTCTGTGCAACCCCATAGACGGCAGCCCACCAGGCTCCCCCGTCCCTGGGATTCTCCAGGCAAGAACACTGGAGTGGGTTGCCATTTCCTTCTCCAGATGATTTACTACATGAATGTAATTTACCAAGTTCAGAATATAGGAAATTTTCTAAAACAAATGACACTAGACTGAAAAAATTAACAGATAAGGAACAGCAAAGAAGAAAAAAAAATGCCCTCTGTTTGTTTCACTGGCCTTTGAAATATAGCAATCTATTGTCCCATTTCTACCTGCAAACTACCTTATCTCTTTTTTGGAGAAGATCCTCTATACTGCTTTATGTAAGTCTAGAGTTTCATACAAGAAATTCATTTTGACTGGATTGCAGATATAACTTAAAAAACCAGAAAGCAAAACATTTTTAAAAAAATAAACTTCTAGTATTGTAATAGGCAAAAATTTTCAAGCATGATAGAAAACCACTAACCATAAAGCAAAAAATTGCTAAACTGGACTGCATTTGATTTAGAACTTCTGATCATCAAAAGGCCTTATTAACAAAGCAAAAAAAAAAAAAGTAAGAAGTGGTAAGTCATGGTATATGCAATACTGCATCCAACAGAGGACTCATTATACAAAGTCATACCAGGTCTGTCTCTGGTGTATTTCCAGAAACAAAGAGAATAAAGAGAGAGAGATGATTTATACATCAATACATGAAAATATATGAATAAATATTTTATAATGTTATAAGTGGGAATTATTGATCTGAAACACCAGGGAAGTTTTTTTTTTTTCCTTTGGAACTGCATTTGTTGGGGCCTATATTAAGCTGAAAATTTCTCATATCTAAGCATTTAAATGGGTTCCTTATGTATAGTTATTGTCAAATCCTAGATAAAAAACACTATTATAGAAAGCCTCTTGAATTTGGTTCTTGTCTTATGCACCTTTTGCTTATTATCTTTTCAAGTTGCTTTATAGAAAAGAAGCATCCTGAAATGTATATCTAGTTTTTTCAATTAAATAAGATTAACTTGCTAGTAAATTCTGTATATACACTATACATGGGTATTGGCATTAATCAGATTACTTGGAATCTAATCTCCAGTTGGGTACCAGAATAATAAAACTTTTTGAATATGCACAAAAGTATGCATAGTTATTTATAAATCATAAGCAGGTAGTATAATATTAGGGGCTTCCCTGGTGGCTCACTTAGAAAAGAATTAATATATTATTTATATTATAAAAGATACATAAACATTAAACTTTTAAGGAGGAGATTAAAATGTTATAAACAATATTGTAAAAATATTTTGCCAGTCATTATGACTTCATACCAGTATTAGACAGATGTAAGAATGAATATTAGTGTTAGGCTGAAATTCACAATTTGCCATAAGGCATGTAATTTTGGCTTCCCTGGTGGCTTGGATGGTAAAGCATCTGCCTGCAATGCAGGAGACCTGGGTTCAATCCCTGGGTTGGAAAGATCCCCTGGAAAAGGAAATGGCAACCCACTCGAGTTCCCTTGCCTGGAAAAATCCCATGGACAGAGGAGCCTAGTAGGCTACAGTCCATGGGTTGCAAAGTGTCAGACATGATTGAGCGAGTTCACTTTCACTTTTTTGTAATTTTATTTCAAACTGTCCTCTTAAAATTTTCATTTTTCCAAATTATTTGCCAATAGCTTTGAACATTTTATTTTAAGATTTATTTTTACCTTTCTCACATAGGTGAGGAATGACCCACACTAGCATTATCAACCTTGCCATTGTTGTTTGTCTGTGCTATTGTAGTTGGTATCAACCTGTATTTTCTATGCAGATTTTTTTAGCTAAATGTCTACTTCTAGTTTTAAGTTATTTAAAACCATATATGTAATGTAAAACAGTTAAAGCATTATAAGAAAAATGCAACATGTTGCACTCACTATGCTGAAAGTGGATGAATGAATCAGGAAGATATTATCAATTCTCACCATTCTGGAATTCACTCACTTTCCTTAAAATAAATAATCTAGCATAGAAAACACGTGGATACTTACTACGGAAACAAAGTGGAGATGCCAATGCCAACCCATTTATTATATTAAATTTTTTGACCTTCATTTTATCCAGTAAAATATAATTATGTTACTCAAGCTATCGGATGTATTCAAGCAACTGTTTCTGGCAGCATTGATCTGGATGGTATTATTATTAAGATTAGCAAAGAAAGTTGCAACACAACTAAAGTAAAAGACTTTTGTAGTATTCACAGATATATTCAGAACTGTCTCAGTTTTTTACCAAATTATTTGTTGAGTGTGTAACTTCGGGTTAAATCTTTTAAATGGTCAGATCTCGCTGCATCACAGGTCCTGATGGGGAAACACAGACTGACCCATTCTTTTTATTCTTTTCTTTATTGTTTAATTCACATTTCCATGATAAGGTTGCTTCTTCTCATCTTTCATATTAGTGAAACTGAATAAATACAATGTACCTCTGGAAGCTTTTTTGAAACGGAACCAGTAGAAACACTTTCTTATAGAAAGACTCACAAAAAAAAAAAAAAAAAAAAAACAGAGGTCACAGTATTTCCAAAAATTGTTTCCAAAATGGAGTAGCAAGTGATTATAGCTCTGCTGCTGTATTTCTCCATTTCTGTCTCTTTAAAGACAAAACCAGTAACTTTTTCTTAGAAGTTCCAAAATATAAATTTGAGCCAGGATAGGAAAAAGGGAGTTGTTTTTTTTTTTTTAATTCATATGACCACAATGTGCATTGATGAGTTAGAGATGATCAAAAATTTTGAATTTTCTGGACTCTCTGCCCATTGTCTGTAATCTTTGTACATTAATTTTATCCTTTGTCCCTGCAGACTGGTACTTTTCATAAGACCAGACTGGCACACTTTGGAACTTCTGGGCTTACGTGTTCTCAGCTTTTTCCCAGAAGCAGTCCCTTCCCTTGGCTCTGGATGTTAAACTGTAATGGGATGGTTTAGTTCATATGCTCTCCTCTTAACCAGTCAGTTTGGTCAGGCACCTGAATGTATTTAAGAAGAGGGTAACTCTATTTGCAAATGTTCAGCTACTAGAGTGAACAGATGAAGAATTATTCCCTGACAAATGCGTATGTTATTTCTATGATAAGGAATAGATATTGGGAGGAAAAACAATTACTGCCAAGGCTATGTTGTCAGGGGAGTGTGTTTTTGCAATGTTTGTCATCCTTGAAAATAAACTCTGTTAGTTAATACCATGACTCAACATTACAGTTTCAAGATGGATGAGGAGGCTCATATACATCATGTTTAAATTAACGAGTTGTTTGGACTAAATTGCATTTTCCAAAAATTTATATCCAGAAACCTTAAGCATTTGGAGACACTGTCTCTATGGAGGTAGTTAAGCTAAAGTACGGTCATTAGGGTGGACATTAATCCAATAGGACTAGTGCCTTTGTAAGAAGAGATTATGACACAGAGAAACACAGAAAGGAGAATATGTGAAGATATACGAAGATGATGGCCATGTGCAAGCCAAGGAGTTGTTGTTCAGTCACCAAGTCATGTCTGACTCTTTGTGACACCATGGACTGCAGCACACCAGCCTTCTGTGTCTTTCACCATCTCCTGGAGTTTGCTCAAACTCATGTCCATTGAGTCAGTGATGGACAGTCAGCAGTCAGATCTCATCCTCTGATGTTCCCTTTTCCTCCTGTCCTCGTCTTTCCCAGCATCAGGGTCTTTTCCAAGGGGTCAGTTCTTCATATTCGTAGTCCAAAGAATTAGAGTTTCAGCTTCATCATCAGTCCTTCCAATGAATATTAAGGGTTGATTTCCTTTAGGATTGACTGATTTGATCTTCTTCCTTTCCAAGGGACTCTCAATAGTCTTCTCTAACACCTTAATTTGAAAGCACCAATTCTTTGGTGCACAGCATTCTTTATGGTCCAACCCTCACATCAATACATGATTATTGGAAAAACCATAGGTTTGACTATTCAGAACTTTGTCAGCAAACTGATGTCTCTACTTTTTAATATGCTGTCTAGGTTTGTTACACCTTTTCTTCCTAGGTGCAAGCATCTTTTAATTTCATAGCTGCAGTCACCATCTGCAGTGATTTTGGAGCCCAAGAAGAAAATCTATCACTGTTTCCATTTTTTTCCCTCATCTATTTGCCATGAAGTGATGGGACCAGTGAAAAAGTTAGCTTAAAACTCAACATTCAGAAAATTAAGATCATGGCATCCAGTTCCATCACTTAATGGCAAATAGGTGGGGAAACAATGCAAACAGTGACAGACTATTTTTGGTGGCTCCACAATCACTGCAGATGGTGACTGCAGCCATGAAATTAAAAGACACTTGCTCCTTGGAAGAAAGACTGTGACCAACCTAGATAGCATATTGAAAAGCAGCGACATTACTTTGCCAACAAAGTTCCGTCTAGTCAAAACTATGGTTTTTCCAGTAGTCATGTATGGATGTGAGAATTGGACTCTAAAGAAAGACTGAGCACAGAAGGACTTGATGTTTTTGAACTGTGGTGTTGGAGAAGACTCTTGAGAGTCTCTTGAAATGCAAGGAGATCCAACCAGTGCATCCTAAAGGATTTCAGTCCTGAATATTCATTGAAAGGACTGATACTGAAGCTGAAACTCCAATACTTTGGCTACCTGATGAGAAGAACTGACTCATTGGAAAATACCCTAATGCTGAGAAAAATTGAAGGCAAGAGGAAAAGGAAATGACAGAGGATAAGATGGTTGGATGGCATCACTGACTCAATGGATATGAGTTTGAGTAAGCTCCAGGAGTTGGTAAATGATAGGGAAGCCTGGAGTGCTGCAGTTCATGGGGTCTTGAAGAGTCAGACATGACTGAGCAACTGAACTGATGGGACCAAATGTCATGACTACAGTTTTTTGAATGTTGAGTTTCAAGCCAGCTTTTTCACTCTCCTCTTATACCCTCATTAAGAAGCTCTTTAGTTCCTCTTCACTTTCTGTCATTAGAGTGGTATCACCTGCATATTTGAGGTTGCTGAGCCAAAACTAGAGGCCTCAAACATTCTGTGGATATCCTAATCTCTGACTTCTAAACTAGAATTTATTTTCTATAGAAAATAACTTGTTCGTTAAGCCACCAAGTCTGTGGTACTTTGTTATGGCAGCCCTAGCAAGCTAATACAGTACTTCACCCACATTTGTTCTTTATTATCCAGTATTAATATTAGACAACTCTTAGAATTGGTTTAAATTGTGACATACCTTTTGTCTTGCTCATATTCAGTGCTTTCATGTTGGCTGATTTTTTCTTTAATGAGGTCAAAGTTCAAAGAATTGGTTTTTGTTTTTTTTTTCTGTGTCTCCATTTCTCTGAAGTCAGTGATTTTGTTATTCATTTCTTTAACTAAGCTTATGCTAGCAATAAAATCAAGAAGTAGAAATCTAAATTGTCATGTAATGCCCCTAGGAATATATAAATCAGTTGTGAAACAATCAAATTTCTTTTCTTTGCAATACTGAGAATAAGATTTGTGTGCTTTCTAATGGAGCCACAAGTAATGTTGGAAAAAAACAATTTTATTTTGCATTAGGGTTCTTTGCTTTAGAGTAGAACTCTTATTTCTTTAAGATAATTCATTTAATCATTATGGCAAAGGCAATATATCACAGAGTTTTCAACATTACATTAAACAGATAATCAATAGTTTGAGACAATAAAATAAAATGTTTTCAGCTTTATTAAACTTTGGGGACATGTGGAGAGCAACTGGGAAGTAAAATAGCATTAAAAGTCAGTTAACAGAGCTATTATTGCAAAGTATGTCTGAGTCACTGCTTAGCATGTGGCTTCTGCAGTTATTCAGGTGAAATCAGATTGAAAAGCAACCACACACAAAATAAAGAAGATGGAGCTAGCTAAAACATTTAATTCATCAAGTTTCAGAGAATAAGCAATAATTTAATTGTGTATCAATGTACCAAGTTTCATATTTTAATATTTCTTTCATTTTATTTAGTGGACTTATCTCTCTTAGAATTAATTTTTTAAATACTGTATATGCTACTCGGTTCAGTTCAGTTGCTCAGTTGTGTCTGACTCTTTGCAACCCCATGAATCCAGCATGCCAGGCCTCCCTGTCCATCACCAACTCCCGGAGTTCACTCAGACTCACGTCCATCGAGTCCGTGATGCCATCCAGCCATCTCATCCTCGGTCGTCCCCTTCTCCTCCTGCCCCCAATCCCTCCCAGCATCAGAGCCTTTTCCAATGAGTCAACTCTTTGCATGAGGTGGCCAAAGTACTGGAGTTTCAGCTTTAGCATCATTCCTTCCAAAGAAATTCCAGGGCTGATCTCCTTCAGAATGGACTGGTTGGATCTCCTTGCAGTCCAAGGGCCTCTCAAGAGTCTTCTCCAACACCACAGTTCAAAAGCATCAATTCTTCAGCGCTCAGCCCTCTTCACAGTCCAACTCTCACATCCATACATGACCACAGGAAAAACCATAGCCTTGACTAGACAGACTTTAGTCGGCAAAGTAATGTCTCTGCTTTTGAAAATACTATCTAGGTTGGACATAACTAACACATATATGTGGAATTTAGAAAGATGGTAACGATAACTCTGTATGCGAGACAGCAAAAGAGACACATGTATAGAACAGTCTTTTGGACTCTGTGGGAGAGGGAGAGTGTGGGATGATTTGGGAGAATGGCATTGAAACATGTATAATATCATATAAGAAATGAATCACCAGTCTAGGTTGATGCAGGATACAGGATGTTTGGGGCTGGTGCACTGGGATGACCCAGCAGATGGTATGGGGAGGGAGGTGGGAGAGGGGTTCAGAATTGGGAACATGTGTACACCCATGGCTGATTCATGTTGATGTATGGCAAAACTGATACAATATTGTAAAGTAAAAATAAAATAAAATCTGAAAAAAAAATCCTTTATATATAAGACAGCATGTTTAGTACTTTTAACTCATGAATTTATTTGGTTCTCCTAGCAATACTGCTAGGGTTATTTGACAATCAAAAAAATGAAGCCCAAGTGCATGCCTAACCCAAGTTCAGCTGACAAATGAAAGCCAAGCTGGGACTGGTGCCTGTAAAAATAATCATTCTAATAAGGCAGATGATTCTAGAATCTCTGTTATCATTTAGTCAAATGAATAAACAAACTTTCTTGGTCACTAGCTAGGAGTGCATTCAAAGAAATATTTTGAAAACAACTTGAAGTTAGTTTTATAATGCAAACTTTGATGGTCAGTCATCAATCATTCCCACCCAAATTGTATGTCCCTTGGTGCCTTGCTCATCATCAGAAGTTGTTCTATCAGGGAGGGGAAAAATCAATGAAAATCATGTCACATAATTTCAGCTTATTTTTCTCATTCCCCTTCCCTCCACTACGACTCATTTAGGTCATAAGCCATAGATAGAGGGAATACTCACTGGATCCTAGGGCAATAAGTCCTCCTCGGTCTTTTACCCCATTGTTCAATACTGGACCTGACATATACTACTTACCAGATATTTAAACAAGTTATTAGTAAATATTTGCAACCATTGATAAAAATTTCAAACAGCAAGATAAATTCTGGAGATAACAAGAGGTTGTTTTTGTTCAATCTCAGAGTCATGTCCAACTCTTTGCAGCCCCATGGACTCTAACACACCAATCTCCTCTGTCTTCCACTATCTCCCAGAGTTTGCTCAGATTCATGTCCATTGAGTCAGTGATACTATCTAATCATATCTCATCCTCTGCTGCCTTTTGCCTTCAGTCTTTCCTAGCATCAGGATCTTTTTCAATGAGAGCAGATAATCCCATGTTTGAATCCTAGCTCAGACACCCAGTAGCTATAAGAATCTCAAGTTTATTTATCTGCAATGTAGGCTTATAAAATTTCCTAGTTCATAAAATATAAAAATTAAAGTATGCAATGCCAATAAGTTATGTGATTTTTAAAAATTGTAGCTATTTGATTGTCCTTTACCATATTCCAAAATTAATTGAGGCAATGTAGATATTATTTTCTTTATTACCACTGATTCTTATCATTGTCTTTAGGCAGCAGCAGTGAATATTACTTAGGTGATAGTACTGGAAGCACTACGTAAAAACAAATAAAATCTTATATAGATGTGATCCAATATTCACCTCTATCTAGAAAGTTCAGAGGAAATCTTATTGATTATTGCATTAGAATTCTATGTGATGATGTCTACACTTAGTCCACACTTAATTGAATAAATGTTTTTGAGGGTTTTTTTTTTCTTTTTGTCAGTGTTGACCATCATAGGCAAGAACCTTATAAAAGTTTTCACATTATCTGTCTTTGTCATCCTGGGAAAGTTTTCTAAAATTTCTGACTGGTCTTTACGCTAAGGTCACAGAACAGAGTAACCACATAACCCTGGTCTTATTAGCATCAAAGTTAGTATAAGTAAGCTAACTGTCCCTGAGTCATATTATTTATGCACAATATTAATCTAAAACTATAAATATTTTTATAAAACTGTATTTGTGTTTTGGTTGAGCTGGGTCTTCGTTGCTGCACAGGCTTTTTCCTAGTGGTGGTGTGTGGGCTTCTCATGGCGGTGTCCCCTCCTGTTGTGAAACATGGGGCTAGGGTGTGTGGGTTTTAGTACTTTCATGCATGGGCTCAGTAGTTGTGGCTCTTGGGTTCTCGCACACAGGCACAGTTGTTGTGGCGCACAGGCTTAGTTGCCCTGCAGCATGTGGGATCTTCTCAGACCAGGAAATCTAGCCTGTGTCCCCTGCATCGGCAAGCGGATTCTTTACAAATGAGCCATCAGGGAAGCCTTAAAACTGTAATTCTTTCTAACTATTTCTGACCAACAATCATGTTTAACAGAAATTGGCATCAAATTATGCCTCTACTACACACTATATCTTTTATTACGCTGTCTCTTATCTTTTCTACCCAACATCGTCTTTATTTCATTTAATTCATTCTTACATTAGTGTCAAATGAATCTTTCTAAAACAGTATTTTGTTTTCAGTTCAAATAGTGTTTTGTTTTTTTTTTTTCAATATAAATTTATTTAACTGGAGGCTAACTACTTTACAATATTGTATTGGTTTTGCCATACATCAGTATGAATCCGCCAGGGTGGTACATGTGTTCCCCATCCTGAACCCCCATCCCACCTCCCTCCCCATACCATCCCTCTGGGTCATCCCAGTGCACCAGCCCTGAACATCCTGTATCATGCATCGAACCTGGACTGGTGATGTATATGATATTATACATGTTTCAATGCCATTCTCCCAAATCATCCCACCCTCTCCGTCTCCCACAGAGTCCAAAAGACTGTCTTCAAGACAAAACTCAGATGTAACCTAACCTGGAGGCCTTATTGTAACTCTCTTGGTTTATTTGTGCATATTTATATGTATCTTTTATTATATCTCACAGAGTATACTGTAGTAATTTATTTTAACATTGACTACTGGGCTTGTGCATGAAATGTTTAAAGTAATTTGTATAAATCTTCCAAATAGTCAATACGTCCTACCCCTTAGAGGGTAAAATTTATGATTTGTTACTACCATGCAAATCAATAAAATTCTGACCCAATTTATCCTACTCAATCTAGACTCATCTCTGCCTCTGCCTCCAATTTTCCCATAGCCATCTGGTTAAAAAAAAAGAAAAAAAAAAGGTCTTCGCCATAGATTGTTAAGGCTTGTTAATATTATTCAAGCTTCCCAGGTGGCTCAGTGAAAGAATCTGTCTGCCAATGCAGGAGACATAGGAGATGCGGGTTTGACGTCTGGGTCAGGAAGATCCCCTGGATTAAGAAATGGCAACATCCTCCAGTACTCTTGCTTGGAAAATTCCATGGACAGAGGAGACTTGCAGGCTACAATCAATGGAGTTGCAGGGTTGGACGCAACTGAATGCAAGTGTACACACACACACACACACACACACACACAGAGTTCAGTTCTGTCACTCAGTTGGGCTGCAATTTTTTGCGACCCCATGGACTGCAGCACACCGGGCTTCCCTGTCCATCACCAATACCTGGAGTTTACTGAAATTCATGTCCCTTGACTCGGTGAGGCTATCTAGCCATCTCAACCTCTGTCATCCACTTCTTCTCCTGCCCTCAATCTTTCCCAGCATCAGGGTGTTTTCAAATGAGTCAGTACTTCCCATAAGGTGACCAAAGCTTTGGAGTTTCAGCTTCAACATCAGTCCTTCCAATGAATATTCAGGAGTGATTTCCTTTAGGATTCACTGGGTTTATCTCCTTACAGTCCAAGGAACTCTTAAGAGTCATCTTCAACACCACAGTTCAAAAGCTGTCATTCTTCAGCACTCAGCTTTCTTTATGATCCAACTCTCACATCCATATGTGACTACTAAAAAAAGCATAGCATTGACTAGACAGACCTTTGTTGGCAAAGTAATGTCTATGCTTTTAATATACTGTCTAGGTTGGTCATAACTTTTCTTCCAAGGAGCAAGCGTCTTTTAATTTCATGGCTGCAGTCACTATCTGCAGTGATTTTGGAGCCCAAGAAAATAAAGTCTCTCACTGTTTCCTCTGTTTCCTCATCTATTTGCCATGAAGTGAAAAGACCAGATACAGTGATCTTTGTTTTCTGAATGTTGAGTTTTAAGCCAACATTTTCACTCTCCTCTTTCACTTTCAAGAGGCTCTTTAGTTCTTCTTTGCTTTCTGCCATAAGGGTGGTGTCATCTGCATATCTGAGGTTCCTGATATTTCTCCCAGCAATCTTAATTCTAGCTGTGCTTCCTCCAGCCCAACATTTCACATGATGTACACTGCATATAAGTTAAATAAGTAGGGTGACAATATACAGCCTTGAAGTATTCCTTTCCCAATTCGGAACCAGTCTGTTGTTCCATGTCCAGTTCTAACTGTTGCTTCCTGACCTGCAAACAGATTTCTCAAGAGCCAGGTCAGGTGGTCTGGTATTCCCATCTCTTTAAGTATTGTCCAGTTTACTGTGATCTGCACAGTCAAGTTTTCGGTGTAGTCAATAAAGCAGAAGCAGATGTTTTCCTGGAACTTTCTTGCTTTTTTTGATAATCCAATGGATGTTGGCAATTTGACTTTTGGTTCCTCTGCCTTTTCTAAAACCATCTTGAACATCTGGAAGTTCATGGTTTAAGTATTTTTGAAGTCTGGCTTGTAGAATTTTAAACGTTACTTTACTAGCTTGTGAGATGAGTGCAATTGTGTAGTAGTTTGACCATTCTTTGGCATGGCCTTTCCTTGGGATTGTAATGAAAAGTGATCTTTTCCAGTTTTGTGGCCACTGATGAGTTTCCAAATTTGCTGGAGTATTGAGTGCAGCACTTTCACAGCATCATCTTTTAGCTCAACTGGAAATAGCTCAACTGGAATTCCATCACCTCCACTAGCTTTGTTCATAGTTTATGCTTCCTAAGGCCCACTTGACTTTTACATTCCAGGATGTCTGGCTCTAGGTTAGTGATCACACCATTGCAATTATCTGGGTTGTGAAGATCTTTTTTGTATAGTTCTTCTGTGTATTCTTGCCACCTCTTCTTATCTTCTGCTTCTGTTACATCCATACCATTTCTGTCTTTTATTGAGCCCATCTTTGCACTAAATATTCCCTTAGTATCTCTAACCTTTTTTGGGAAGATCTCTAGTCTTTCCCATTCTATTATTTTCCTCTGTTTCTTTGCACTGATCACTGAGGAAGGCTTTTTTATCTCTCCTTGTTATTCTTTGGAACTCCGCATTCAAATGAGTATATCTTTCCTTTTCTCCTTTGCTTTTCACTTATCTTCTTTTCACAGCTATTTGTAATGGCTCCCCAGACAGTCATGTTGCTTTTTTGCATTTCTTTTTCTTGGGAATAGTCTTGATCTCTGTCTCCTGTAAAATGTTGTGAGTATCCACTCATAGTGCATCAGACACTCTGTCTATCAGATCTATTCCCTTAATCTATTTCTCACTTTCACTGTATAATTGTAAGGGATTTCATTTAGGCCATACCTGAGCACACACACCACTATTCAAATTCACATTCTCTTTGAAACCTAAATCAAGGTTCACATATTGCATGAAAATTTTCCTGACCACCTAACATATACTGATGTCTCTTCTTAAACTTTTACAGTTGTGGCTCAGTGTATGAAAGCTTAAATGCTCTGGAAATGCTCTCTCAGTTCATGAATTATCAGGGCAATCTTCAGTTCAGTTCAGTTCAGTTGCTCAGTGGTGTCCAACTATTTGCGACCCTGTGGACTGCAGCACACCAGGCTTCCCTGTCCATCACCAATTCCCGAACCTTGCTCAAACTCATGTCCATCCAGTCGGTAATATCATCCAACCATTTCATCCTCTGTCATTCCCTCAAACTATCCCAGCATTGGGGTCTTTTTGAATGAGTCAGTTCTTTGTATCAGGTGGCCAAAATATTGGAGTTTCAACTTCAACATCAGTCCTTCCAATAAATATTCAGGACTGATTTCCTCTATGATTGATGAGTTTGATCTCCTTGCAGTTCACAGGACTCTCAAGAGTCTTCTCCAATACCATAGTTCAAAAGCGTTAATTCTTTGGCACTCAGCTTTCTTTATAGTCTAACTCTCACATCCATATGTGACTACTGGAAAAACCATAGCCTTAATTAGACCTTTATTGGCAAAGTAATGTATCTGCTTTTTAATATGCTCTCTAGGTTGGTCCTAACTTTTCTTCCAAGGAGCAGGTGTCTTTTAATTTCATGGCTGCAGTCACCATCTGCAGTGATTTTGAAGCCCAAAAAAATAAAGTCTCTCACTGTTTCCCTTGTTTCCCCATCTATTTGCCATGAAGTGATGGTACCGGATGCCATGATCTTAGTTTTCTGAATGTTGAGTTCTAAGTCAACTTTTTCACTCTCCTCTTTCACTTTCATCAAGAGGCTCTTTAGTTCTTCTTAGCTTTCTTCCATAAGTGTGTTGCATATCTGAGGTTCCTGATATTTCTCCTGGCAATATTGATTCTATTTGTGCTTCTTCAAGCCCAGCATTTCATATGATGTACTCTGCATATAAGTTAAATAAGTAGGGTGACAATATACAGCGTGGAGGTACTCCTTTCCTAATTTGGAACCAGTCTGTTGTTCCATGTCCTGTTCTAAATGTTGCTTCTTGAATGGCATACAGATTTCTCAGGAGGCAGGTCAGATGGTCTGGTATTCCCATCTCTTGAAGAATTTTCCACAATTTGTTGTAACCAATACAGTCAAAGTCTTTGGCATAGTCAATAAAACAGAAGTAGATGTTTTCCTGGAACTCTCTTGCTTTTTTGATGATCCAATGGATGTTGGGAATTTGATCTCTGGTCCCTGTGCTTTTCTAAATCCAACTTGAACACCTGGAAGTTCACGGTCCATGTACTGTTGAAGCCTGGTTTGGAGAATTTTGAGTATTACTTTGCTGGCATGTGAGATGAGTACAATTGTGTGGTAGTTTGAGCATTTTTTGTCATGGCCTTTCTTTGAGATTGGAATGAAAGCTGACCTTTTCCAGTCCTGTGGCCACTGATGAGTTTTCCAAATTTTATGGCATGTTGAGTGCAGCACTTTCACAGCATCATCTTTTAGGATTTGAAGTAGCTCACATAAATTCTGTTGCTTCTATTAGCTTTGTTCAGAGTTATGCTTCCTAAGGCCCACTTGACTTCATATTCCAGGATGTCTGGCTCTAGGTGAGTGATCACACCGTCATGATTATTTGGGTCATGAAGATCTTTTTTGTATAGTTCTGTGTATTCTTGCCACCTCTTCTTAATATCTTGTTAGGTCCATACCATTTCTGTCTTTTATTGAGCCCATCTTTGCATGAAATGCTCCCTTGGTATCTCTAATTTTCAAGGCACAATGCTTGTCTAAAGGAGGACTTACACATAACTGAGAAAAGAAAAGAAGCTAAAGGCAAAAGAGAAGAGGAAAGATATACCCACTGAATGCAAGTTCCAAAGAATAGCAAGGAGAGATAAGAAAGCCTTCCTCAGTGATCAATGCAAAGAAATAGAGGAAAACAATAGAATAGGAAAAGTTAGAGATCTCTTCAAAAATTAGAGATACCAAGGGAGCATTTCATGTCAAGATGGGGACAATAAAGGACAGAAATTGTAGGGTAAGCTTAAGAATTTGTTTTAGTTCAGTTACCATCCATGTAGTCAAAAATCAAAAGAGTGTCTACATTATAGGATTGTTGTGATAAAGAAGGTAAAGCAGTCAGTAAACTTTAACTATTGCCATTGCACAGAGTATATGCACAGAGTTTAACATATAACACAATATTTTCTCATTCTAATCTAATTAATGTGCATATTATTTTCTTAGTAAGTTTGTGAGCATTCCAAGGACATATATTTACACTTTCTTTGTATACTTTACAATATGAAAAATTCATTCAACTTATCACAGCTTTTGCTGCCATTGAATAAAATGTTTCATAAGGTAACTTTTAATATTTTGAAAATTCATTATTTTACTCATTCACCATATATCTACCAGGAGCTCAAGACTTTACTAGATAGACTCTTCAAAGTTATTGATTTGTGGTCTAGGACTGCTTGTGGTAACATCTGTAGACATAAAGTCACTTGCTTCCCATGGATAAATATCTTCTAATTGCATTAGTCACTGAAATTTCAGCAGGCATAGTATTCTGAAACAGCCAAACCCATATTCCTTTATTTTTGTGTGCAATACTCACAGGGAGACCCAGTAAAACATTTTTTAATTAATTTCTATATAATACCTGCTAGTAAGCTTCAAGATATCAACGTAATAAATGTAGATGCTTTGTAGGATTTTAGTAATGTGTACAAAGTGAGAAAATTAAAATAAGAAAAAGGATTTATTAAAAACCTCTTCTGTCATGACCAGCTTAGATGATTTTCTATATTACAATGGCATTATTAGTATTCAGGAGAAAAAAAGTAGAAACAACAAAAAATCAATCCAATTGAATATTAAAGAGAATTCTTAAGTGTTACATGTTTATGTGATGAATATTAAACGGAATTTTTTATTCAATGTTACATTTAAAAGGAATCTTTAAAATATAAAATTATGTATCTATATGTGTAAATGTTCTTCTTTTACTACGCCCAATCAGTTTATTTTTTTATTATTTTTTTTATCCACAGACATGCTATTTCCCAGGTTTATTTTGCCACTATTTGGTTTGCATGGTTACAAATCTTGCCTCAGTTGAAATTTCACAAAAACCCTAAACTGGAATTCGTATCCAAGCTTAGAGGTTTCAAATTGAAATTCTAAGCACAATCGAGGTCATTTAATGTACTGCTTTGGAAGAAGTCCAGAAAAGCATTTGTCCTTTAGATCTCATAAAAAATACCAATTGTTACTGAAGAGGTAGTGCAAATAGCTTCAGAATTATAGAAATATTATAATTAGTTTGTATAACCAGCTCATTGACATTTTCAGAAATAAATTTTTAACATCTAAGATAAACATAATAGTGATATTTTCATTATTTGTAGGAATGATTCTTTTCTTTGTGCAAAACCAAGGCATGTTACATCTAAAAGTGAATTATTTGGTATTTTTGATTAACAGAAGTCTATAATGAAGAGACTTATCAGCATTTAATGTCATTGTCCTTAACATTCATTTTGAAATTTCCTGAAAATGTATGGGTGAGTTCAGAGCTATTATTTTCTATTATAGCTTGCATTCCCCATTTTTAACTAGAACTATAAAAAATTTAGTGAGTATTCATATTGGGGTTAGTTTATATGGTCCACCATTAGTGGAAAATAGTAGCTCTTCTTAATAATAAATGCTTTGATTGTCGTTCCTGAGTGTGAACTCTATAATTATTACATTTTCATCATTAAGATACAGAATAAATATGCCCATATCCTTTATGGATAAATACTTAATCAAATGCCTCTGATGTGTGGATTGTGGAAAGAGCCCTGTAAACCAGGTTGAAGAGACTTGGCAGTGAAGACGCAATGAATAGAAGAATGTTAATACATCAAACAAGATAACCAGAAAGAATGAGAAAATAGAGAATGAGGGCAAAGTAGAATGCAGACAACTATTATGAAACTTTGGATCTTATAGAAGTAAAATATAAATGCAGATAGAACTTATAAGAGGAAAGTCAGAAGTTTGAGACAAGAAGACTTTACAACTAAAAGAGAGCTTCTTTCAAACATTATGTTTATTATATTTTTCTTATATGAACACTGCAGTGCATTTATTGTTATCTAGAACACATTCATATTCCAAAATTACTAAGACAAATGTCATCTGCCAGGAGCTAAAACAATACATCGTTTGCATGAGTCTGCTCTTTGGAAGCCTGGGACAGTTAATTCCATCTCATCTGATTTGACTCTGGATCCTAAAGTCATCTGCAGAATAAAGTGTGGCACAAATTTTTGTCACCCACAGGGATAAATCACAGTATGAACACACAGGCTTAATGAATTAGTGGTAGACTAACAATGCTTGCTTGTGGCTTAGAAATCTCAGAATTCTAAAGAGATATTGTACTGTCATTCTTGCTCCTGTGTTCTTCCAGAAAAATAATCTGAGGCTTTTTAACACAGAGACACAAGATATTTCCTAGTTATGATATTAAGATGAAATCATTGAGGTAAACTGTACCGTTTTTAGAGTGTCTTTGCGTTAGTAATTTTGCATGGAAAAGAGCCCCTTCCATTCATGCATTTTCTTTTCTTCTTTGTCCTTATTTCTTTCTAATCATTAAAAAAAAAAAAAAAAAATGAGTCACCAATATGAGAAAGCAGGTTTAAAGATAACTCGAACTCTAGAAAAAAATCTTCGTAACCTTTAAGTTCAGGTAAGTCTACAAAGTTGTTTAAAGGTTCTTGAATTTTATTTCTCATCCTGGCACCAGTTAATCTTACTGGCTCTAAAGTCAGCTCCTAGGACAAAATGACAGCCTCACATCCATAATCACTGTTTCTGCAGTGGAGCCACAGGCCAAAATTCTCTCCCAGGAGAGCAATGGGCCTAGACCCAAATACAGTGCAGATCGATTGTAATAAAGTTACTATTTCTTTTTCAGAACTATTCAGTCTTAAATAAGGAAATGTTTGAACTAAAACCCATAATCTGAAACATATATAACTCCCTAACTCTCCCCAATATTTTCTAATAGTATAGGATGAAAAAGATATCAAGTTGGGAAATTTTGAAGAATGGTTTAACAAATATTTGTAAAATAACTGGATGAATGAGTGAGTGAATGGAATACTTACATGTGGATGACCAACAAATGCAGTTATTCAAACTGAATTCAGATGAAAAGTCAAATATATCTTTAAGAGCCTACATAGTTCATTAGAAAGAACTTCAATAGGAAATCCAAAAATAGTACAATTGTATTCCTATTAGTTTGCCTAGGGCTACCCAGGTGGCTCAGTGGTAGGGCACATGGGTTTGATCTCCAGGTCTGGAAGATTCCTCGGAACAGAAAATGGCAATTCACTCCAGTATTCTTGCCTGGGAATCTCATGGACAGAGGAGCCTGGTGGGCTACCGTCCATGGGGTCACAAGTCAGACATGACTTAGTGACTAAATAATCACAGCATTAATTTGCCTGCTTATCAACCAAGTGAGAAAACATATTTATCTCCTACTAAAGCAGAGTTTCATCTGTATAAAACTCTGTGCACCTCTTTTTATCATTAACATTGAACAAATATACTCTACCATATCAGGATGGGATTATAAAATATGACAGTGTTAGCATTAGTGAAATTTAATTTTGTAATGGTTCTTTAATGCAGTGCATTCTGATAACTAGGATTATTTAGAAACTCAAAGTCACTGAAAAATAGGACGTCTATATCCATCCTCATCATTCGAAATTTTATTCTATCATATAGAAGCAAATTGAAAATGTCTTCAGCTACCATGGGTGACTGGAACTAGATGATATAAGAATTAGGGCAGGAGCAAAAGATAAGTAGTCACTTAAGAAGGATCTTATTTATACCAATTAAATTACAGTCATTTTTTTCTATAGAGTATTTTTATACTAAAGACTAGTTTAGTACTCTATTCAGATCCAAAAGCATAACACTTATCTAGGGATAAATTGGATCTTTTTTCTGAAGCAATTCTATGACATACTTCCTTTCCATTACCATGGATATTTGTGGATATCCAATCACCATGGTTGGATATTGGAATATCTTGACTATCAGTGACCATGACTCTAGTAGATTGTGTGCTAGATAGTTAATGGTTTTACACACATGGGAAAAACACACAATACACACACAAACACACAATACACACACAAACACACTCCATCTGGAAGATAAGGACCCATCACAATGCAGAGACTTTAGTTCACATTATCCAGGGCTGTTAGAGCAAGGTCCATGCTCACTGCGGGCCATGGCATTGAATTCCATGACATCTCACCCATGCATTCATGATAATACATATGTGGACTTATCTTGCTTATTTCACAACATGCCAGAGATTCCCCTTAGTGCTCTTATGCTTATGAGGTCATTTGTTCAAAACACATACGTTGAATGACTATTATGCGTTGAACAAGGTCTTAGAGATGCCAAGATAAAATATTATTTCAGTCCTATCTTTTAAAGAGATTTTGCATTTCCATGGGCTGATCTCACTCATAAGCCTCTCAATGAATAACTTGTCTTAATTTATAGCTCAGGAGATGATTTCTACTCCCTTCTCTCATAATTTCTTTGTACATGGGCTACTAACTTCCATGATGAACTCAACATTTTAATGAATCAAAGTATAATTTTATAAAATAAACACACTGACTTCTAGAAACTTGAAAAAAATTCCTGAGCTTAGAATATTAAGATTGCCAATTTTTTAAGCTCCATTTCATTGATTACTTTCCATCCCATAATTACTTAAAAGAAAAAAATTTCTTTAAACAATAAACGCTTAATCCTGGAAGATGAAAGACTTTCATGTTTCCATTTTCTTTCTTGCCAATCCAACTACAAAATTCCTCATGCCTGTACTAATCCATTTACTGAGAAAAAATGAAGAAGACTCTAGTTTTAAAAAAACTATGAAGACTTATTATATTCATTTGAATTTTCATATCTGGTAATTGGAACTTGCAACCACTTTCTTAGCAATGAGTAAAAGAATGCACATGTTCTCCCAGCTGGGCAGAGTAGAATTTTGAAAGGAGGAAGGATCACAATCCTGTGAAGTTTGGTCCTTCTAATAATATGAAAAACCTAATAATCAGGAGGTTAATGAAACCTGGATAACAGTCTGACCTGGAGTTTTATACATTTTACTCAATCAAGTCAAGAGAGAAGTAACTTTTCTATCTAATGTAATGTGAGAAGACTTTTGAAAGAATCGCTACAGTTATTCATCTTAAAAAAAAAAAAGTCTAGGGCATCCAAACAGAGTAGTAAAAGTCCTGGCAGAATGAGAATTTCTCATGGCACTGTGGCTCACCGTGGTGTGTCAGAGAACTAGCAGGATGAAGATAATGTCTGTAAAAGTGGGGACAGGATATCAGAAGTCAAGGAGAATTGTTATATATAAGGAGACTGGGTTCTCTCTCTTTATACATATATTTACCCATAGAGAAACACACAAAAATGTACCTACCTTTGTGTATGCATTATGTGATAATAGGAGCCATGATTTTGAAGAAAATTCTGATTTTAGGGTTGGGGCAGTAATGCTGTAAGATCAAATTGACACATTTTATTGTCCCCAAAGCAAGGAAGTACTTAAAGAATGATGGAAATACGTCTGTATGCATTAATATTTACCCTGTAATTATTTACATACTTCCAAACTACCTACCAACAAAATCCTGTTAATTACAGAGAGAAAGAGTAATTTTACAGGTGAGAAGCTAATCAGGCATCATCTTAATTAGTGATCAAAGTTAATATCATTCATAAAGGAACAAATGAAAAGCATGTACCATTTGATCAGCTCAATCCCTCAGTCATGTCTAACTCTTTGCAACCCTATTGATTGCAGCATGCCACGCTTCCCTGTCCATCACCAACTAGGGGAGCTTTCTCAAATTCATGTTCATCCAGTCAGTGAAGCCATCCAACCATCTCATCCTCTGTCATCCCCTTCTCCTCCTGCCTTCAATCTTTCCCAAAATCAGGGTCTTTTCCAATGAGTCAGTACTTCCCATAAGGTGGCCAAAGAATTGAAGCTTCAGCTTCAGCATCAGTCCTTCCAATGAATATTCAGGACTGATTTCCTTTAGGATGGATTGGTTGCATCTCCTTGCAGTTAAGGGACTCTCAAGAGTCTACTCCAATACCACAGTTCAAAAGCATCAGTTCTTTGGGGCTCAGCTTTCTTTATAGTCCAACTCTCACATCCATATGTGACTACTGAAAAAGCCATAGCTTTGACTAGTGGATATTTGTTGACTAAGTAATGTCTCTGGTTTTTAATATTTTGTCTAGGTTGGTCATAGCTTTTCTTCCAAGGAGCAAGTGTCTTTTAATTTTATGGCTGCAGTGATTTTGGAGCCCCCCAAAAATAAAATCTCTCACTGTTTCCATTGTTTAACCATTTGTTTCCCATGAAGTGATAGGAAGGACCAGATGCCATGATTTTCATTTTATGAATGTTGAGCTTTAAGCCAACTTTTTCACTCTCTTTTTTCACTTTCATCAAGAGGCTTTTTAGTTCCTCTTCACTTTCTGCCATAAGGGTGGTGTCATCTGCATATCTGAGGTTACTGATATTTCTCCCAGCAATCTTGATTCCACTTGTCCTTCATTCAACCTGGCTTTCTGCATGATGTACTCTGCATATAAGTTAAATAGTAGGGTGAAAATAGTCCTGATGTAATCCTTTTTCCGATTTTGAACCAGCCTGTTGTTTCATGTCCAGTTCTAACTGTTGCTTCTTGGCCTGCATACAGATTTCTCAGGAGACAGGTCAGGTGGTCTGATATTCCCATCTCTTTAAGAAGTTTCCAGTTTGTTGTGAGCCACACAGTCAAAGGCTTTGGTGTAATCAAAAGCAGAAGTAGATGTTTTTCTGGAATTCTCTTGCTTTTTCTATGATCCAACAGATGTTGACATCTTGACTTCTGGTTCCTATGCCTTTTTTAAATCCAGCTTGAACATCTGGACTTTCTCGGTTCACATACTGTTGAAGCCTGGCTTGGAGAATTTTGAGCATTACTTTGCTAACGTGTGACATGAGTGCAATTATGCTGTAGTTTGAACACAATTTTAGCTCACTGATTCCTAAAATGTCAAACTAAAAGATTTACTAAGTATGGCCCTATCCATCAGAACAAGACCCAGTTTCCCCCTCAGTCAGTCTCTTCCATCAAGAAGCCTCCATAAACCTCTTATCCTTATCCATCAAAGGACAAACAGAATGAAAACCACAATCACAGAAAACTAATCCAAATGATCATATGGATCACAACCTTGTCTAACTCAATGAAACTGTGAGCCATGCAGTGTAGGACCACCAAAGATGGACAGGTCATGGTGGAGAGTTCTGACAAAATGTGGTCCACTGAAAAAGGGAATAGTAAACCACTTCAGTACTCTTTCCTTGAGAATCCCACGAACAGTGTGAAAAGGCAAAAAGACATGGCACTGAAAGATGAACTCCCCAGGTCAATAGGGGCCCAATATGCTACTGGAGAAGAGTAGAGAAATAGCTCTAGAAAGAATGAAGAGACAGAGATAAAGCAAAAACAACATCCAGCTGTGGATGTTACTGGTAATGGAAGTAAATTCTGATTCTGTAAAGAACAATATTGCATAGGAACCTGGATTGTTAGGTCCATGAGTCAAGATAAATTGGAAGTGGTCAAACAGGAGATAGCAAGGGTGAACATCAACATTTTAGGAATCAGTGAACTCAAATGGACTGAAACGGGTGAATTTAATTCAGATGACCATTCTATCTACTACTTTGAGCAAGAATCCCTTAGAAGAAATGGAGTAGCCCTCATAGTCAATGAAAGAGTCCAAAATGCAGTACTTGGGTGCAATCTCAAAAACCACAGAATGCTCTCTGTTCGTTTCCAAGGCAAACCATTCAATATCACGGTAATCCAAGTCTATTCCCCAGCTGCTAATGCTGAAGAAGCTGAATTTGAATGGTTCTATGAAGACCTACTGTAGCTCAGTTGGTAAAGAATCTGTCTGCAACACAGGAGACCCGGGTTTGATCCCTGGGTCAGGAAGATCCTCTGGAGAAGGAAATGGCAACCCACTCCAATATTCTTGCCCAGAGAATCCCATGGACAGAAGAGCCTGGCAGGTTGCAGTCCATGGGGCCACAAGAGTCGGACATGACTTAGTGACAAAAACCACCAAACCATGAAGACCTACAAGACTTTCTAGAACTAATACCTAAGAAAGTTGTCCTTTTCATCATAGGAGACTGAAATGCAAAAGTAGGAAGTCAAGAGATACCTGGAGTATCGGGCAAATTTGGCCTTGGAGTACAAAAGCAAGCAGGGCAAAGGCTAACCGAGTTTTGCTAAGAGAAGATACCATCAGATAATTATTTTCAAATGTTTTAGAGATGGGTAACATCACTGACTTGATGGACGTGAATCTGAGTGAACTCCAGGAGTTGGTGATGGACAGGGAGGCGTGCTGCGATTCATTGGGTCACAAAGAGTCGGACATGACTGAGCGACTGACTGACGTGAACTGAACATCTGTATTATTCGCTTACAAATTTCTCTGAAGATTGAGAGCTTTTCAAAATGAAAGCTTAAAAAAGACAAATATTGAGTAAACAAGAAAGGAATATTAATTCTACATTTGGAGAATGTAAAGCTGAAAGACAACAGATCAGACTCTGCAGAGGCTAAACTGAACATTTCCAGGACACTTTCCAAGGTCCTGAATGATACTCCCCTAACCTCACATTGACCATTATATTTATAAAGTACTCAGAATATTGTCCTGTATGCTTGCACGCATGCTCAGTCACTTCAGCCATGTCCGATTTCTTGCAATTCTATGGCCTGTAGCCCACCAGTCTTCTCTGTCCATGGGATTCTCCAGGCAAGAATACTGGAGTGGATTGCCATGCCCTCCTCCAGAGGATCTTCCCAACCTAGTGACCGAACTCCCATCTCCTGCATCTTCTGCACTGCAGGCAGATTCTTTACCACTGAGCCACCAGGGAAGCATTGCACTGCGTATTGCACTGTATATATGTACATATATATGTATATACTATACATATATAGTCTACTTAAAACTAATTGGAAAAGTGAGTGAAGATTATAAATACCCAAAGATAACCACTCTCCATGAAAATAGCAGAACCTTCCTAGTATGTTCATGGTACTTAGTATTTTCTCTGCCAGGATAGCTTCTCTGGTTTGTCAGGCTTTAATATATCTAACTTAAATGCTGCCTGTTTCTTATATGTTTGAAATGTGTTTCATATATTAGAAAATATTATTTACTAATGTTATCATCAATAGTAATTATAATATCATGCTAATAATCTCAAAGAAAAGCTCTAATTTAATTAGGAAAAATTATAAAAAATACATGCAATAATTAGATAAGATATAAGTAAGAAAAGAATAATCAAAAGTAAATATCATGTATCCACTTAACATCTCGAGAGAATATCACCAGTTATTGATTCCATCCTCAAACTCATCTTCTTCCACTGTCTCTTATACACATCTAGATGTGTATAAGAGACAGTGTATATTCAGATCGCTTTGCTTCACTCATTTTAAAAATTTATCCTTGTTAATACAAAAATCTCTAACTTATTCATTTATATTTAGGTAGGATATTCCATTGAATGCACAGAAACAAAATTAATTTACTCATGTATTCTTCTCTAAATGCTTATTAGGATGACTTGCAGATTTTTTTCTATTATAAGAAATAAGTACTGCTAGAGGCACTTTTGTACATTTCTCTAGTTTCACATGAGCTAGAGTATCTTTAGAGTGTATAATTAGCATTAATGAGTAGTGAGGTTCATTTATCTTCAACTTCTCTATAAAATTCAGATTTTTCCTCAAATATTTTAGCTTCCATCAAAAGCATACAAGTTTTTTCATTGCTCTTAATACTTTGCAAAATTTAGCTTTGTCAGATTATTAAATTTTTGTCTATCTGGATGTGAAATGATATCTCATTATGTTTTTAATTTACATTTAATTTGCATTTCTCTGGGGGACTGTCAAGCAGGAGCTGCAGATTTGGAGGAAGCCAGAGACACAGCAGCTGTGAGAGAAGTCCCCAAAGTAGAAAGAGGTATGCATGAAATCCCATGCCTTTCCTCTTCTCACACCCAGCTTTCCATAAATGACCCCAATTGGAAAAAAACCTCACTGAAAATCTGAGATTAAGGAAGCCTGTTGGATGTAATTACCTGATGTACAGGTCAGTGAAGAGAAGGGCAGAAAATGCATTTGAAATCAAATATGAAAATGGCTATCATAGCTGTACAACTTTTAACTTGTTATTGAAGGTCTCTTCCACTAGAAGAGAAACTCAACGATGAAATGTTTCTGTGTTCATTTTGTTCACTCTTGCTAGAAGAGCTCTGCCTCATAAGAAGTACTCAGTAAATATTACATAAATGAATACCAGTCAAGACCCACACAAGTCATACCCTTTCACATATTGAAATAATATTATTTGAGAATTGAATTATTAAATTGTTTTCGTTTAACTTCTACAACTTTATAACGAGCAGTTTTAGGTTCATAGAAAAACTGAGAATACACGGAGATTTCCCATATACTTTTTGCCCCAACAAAAGCATCATCTTCTGCCTTATCAACACCCACCCCCCCCATCCTACCCCCCACCAGAGTGGTACATTTGTCACAATCAGTGAGTCTAAGGTAACACATCATAATCACCAAAGTTCTGAGTTTATATGAGGGTTCACTATTGCTCAAGTACATTCTTATGGGTTCTGACAAACATACAGAATAGTTTCCTTACTTTAAAAATGCTCTGTGCTCTGACTTCCTTCTCTCAGCCCCTAGCCACTATTGATCTTACTGTCTCTATAGTTTTGTCTTTTCCAAGATGTCATAGAGATGAAATCATACAGTATGTAGCTTTCTCATATTGGCTTCTTTCACTTGGTAATATGCATCTTTGAAATTTCCTCCATGTCTTTTCGATGTCTTCTTAAAGCTGATTAATATTCCCTTCTCTGGATGGGACTATGATATGACCACAGTTTTTCTACCCATTTACCTACTGAAGGATATCTTTATTGTTTTCAAGTTATAACAATTATGCATAAAGCTGCTAACAACATTTATATGCAGGTTTTTGTGTGGATAATGAATATGAGACATAGGAGAAAATCATTTTCAAAAGCCCCTGTACTTTTATGATAATTTTCTGAGATCTGATAATATTCTGAAATTCCTTCTCCTCTAACTCCAGCATAGAAAGCAGGAATCATTCATTCATATTTTACCTCCATGTTTATTTCTGCCGCTGATAAAATAACAATCACCTATAGGGGGCGCTAGAGGAAAAGAACCTGCCTGCCAATGCAGGAGATATAAGCATTGCTGGTTCCATTCCTGTGCAGGGAAGATCCCCTGGAGGTCATGGCAACCCACTCCAGTATTCTTGCCTGGAGAATCCCATGGACAGAAGAGCCTGCAATACTACACTCCATAGGGTCACACAGAGTCCGACATGACAGAAGAGACAGCATGAACGCATGAATCCACTACAGGGCTCTCTTCCCCATCCATCTGTATAGCTCCATTTCCTAGCCCACTCATCTATCCTTGTTACTGCTATTTTCACTGTGTTCCCTCGAACCACTTTTTAGAATCTCTGTACCTGAACTGTGTTTCTTCTAGTTCTACACATGGCTGATTTACTTTTTATGTGTAAGATATTCAACTAATATCAACTAATGTCAAGATTGGGAGTTGACTGTGGCTCAGATCTTGAACTCCTTATTGCAAGATTCAGACGTAAATTGAAGAATGTATGAAAAACCACTAGACCATTCAGATATGACCTAAATAAAATCCCTGATGATTATACAGTGGAAGTGACAGATTCAAGGGATTAGATCTGAGAGACAGTGTGCCTGAAGAACTATGGATGGAGGTAAGTGGCATTGTACAGGAGGCAGTGACCAAGACCATTCCCAAGAAAAAGAAATGCAAAAAGGCAAAATGATTGTCTGATGAGGCCTTACTAATAGCTGAGAAAAGAAGACAAGTGAAAGGCAAAGGAGAAAAGGAAAGATATCCCCATTTAAATGCAGAGTTCCAAAAAATAGCAAGGAGAGATAAGAAAGCCTTCCTCAGTGATCAATGCAAAGTAATAGAGGAAAGCAATAGAATGGGAAAGACTAGAGATCTCTTCAAGAGTATTAGAGATACCAAGGGAACATTTCATGCAAAGATGGGAACAATAAAGGACAGGAATAGTATGGACCTAACAGAAGCAGAAGATATTAAGAAGAGGTGGCAAGAATGCACAGAACTGTATAAAAAAAGATCTTCATGACCCAGATAATCATGATGATGTGATAACTCACACTCACGTAGAGCCAGACATCCTGGAATGTGAAGTCAGTGGGCCTTAGGAAGCATCACTATGAACAACGCTAGTGGAGATAATGGAATTCCAGTTGAGCTATTTCAAATCCTGAAAGATGATGCTGTGAAAGTGCTGCACTCAATATGCCAGCAAATTTGGAAAACTCAGCAGTGGCCACAGGTGTGGAAAAATTCAGTTTTCATTTCAATCCCAAAGAAAGGGAATGTCAAAGAATGTTCAGACTACCGTACTGTTGCCATCTCACAGGCTAGGAAAATAATGCTCAAAATTCTCCTAGCTAGACTTCAACAGTACGTGAACTGAGAACTTCCAGATGTTCAAACTGGTTTTAGAAAAGGCAGAGGAACCAGAGGTCAAATTGCCAACATCCATGGGATCATCAGAAAAGCAAGAGAGTTCCAGAAAAACATCTACTGCTTTATTGACTACACCAAAGTTTTTGACTGCATGGATCACAACAATCTGTGGAAAATTCTTAAAGAGATAGGAATACCAGACCACATGACCTACCTCCTGAGAAAACTGTACGCAGGTCAAGAAGCAACAGTTAGAACAGGACATGGAACAACAGACTGGTTCCATATCAGGAAAGGAATATGTCAAGGTTTTATATTGTCACCCTGCTTATTTAACTTATATGCAGAGTACATCATGCGAAATGCTGGGCTGGATGAAGCACAAACTGGAATCAAGATATATCAGTAACCTCAGATATGCAGATGATACCACCCTTATGGCAGAAAGTGAAGAAGAGCTAAAGAACCTCTGATGGAAGTGAAAAGGAGAGTGAAAAGTTTGGCTTAAAATTCAACATTCAAAAACTGAGACCATGGCATCCGGTCCCATCACTTCATGGCAAATAGATGGGGAAACAATAGAAACAGTGACAGACTTTATTTTTTTGGACTCCAAAATCACTGCAGCCATGAAAATAAAAGATACTTGCTCCTTGGAAGAAAAGCTATGATCAAGCTAGACAGCATATTAAAAAGCAGAGATATTACTTTGCCAATAAATGTCCTTATAGTCAAAGCTATTGTTTTTTCCAGTAGTCATGTATTATTGTGAGAGTTGGACAATAAAGAAAGTTGAGCATGGAAGAATTGATGCTTTTGAACAGTGGTGTTGGAGAAGCCTCTTGAAAGTCCCTTGGACTGCAAGGAGATCCAACCAGTCCATCCTAAAGGAAATCGGTCCTGAATATTCATTGGAAGTATTGATGCAGAAGCTGAAGCTCCAATACTTTGGCCACCTGATGTGAAGAAGTAACTCATTGGAAAAGACACTAATGCTGAGAAAGATTGAAGGCAGGAGGAGAGGGAGACAACAGAGGATGAAATGGTTGGATGTCATCATTGACTCGATGGACATGAGTTTGAGTAAGCTCCAGGAGTTGGTGATGAGGGAAGCCTGCGGTGCTGCAGTCCATAGGGTCCAAAGTAGGACAGGACTGAGCAACTGAACTTAACTGAAGTGATTCAGCTAATTGTCATCTCCTCAAAGATTCTTTCTCTGCTCACCCTGTGTATTCTGGTCTTTTTCTCTTGAATATTTGTCTTTGTGTTTTTTCATATCAGTTGTCATGTTCTGTAGTTACTGTGAATTCTATTTGTCTTCCTATTTATCTGTTCCAACTCATGGGGGAAGAAAATCTGTAGGTTTATTTCTATTTATATCTACAGAGACTAATATAATGCTTGCTAGCAACATACATTTATGAATCTTCCAGAGGCATCATTTTTTCTCAGATAAATAAGTTAGTTTAAAAATTACAGACAGACATGATTTTCACTAATATATAATGATCATATCATGCTGATTTTGTGTGTACTCAATAATGTTGCTCAAGTGCGTACCTTCATTTTAAGGGGACAGAGAAATTTTGACCTTGCCTTATCATGCAACTCTACTGGTACAATATATTTTTCCAGGATATTGATTATAGAAAAGCAAAAGAACTTGTTGGCCATTAATAATTATCTTCATCTACTTTTGTATTATAATCATTCCTAGTTTCTTCAATATTGTAAGCATATTATGTTATATTGGCTTTCCTTGCCCTCCAAGTAATTCTTCTCTGGAAATAGCCCAGGTTATTATATTCCTTTTAAAGTGCCAAGTTTGGAAATTGATAGTGCAGATGCCAGCAAGAGCATATACCCTACCACTCTGCTATTTTTGAAAAATATAAATCCCTAAGCTTGATGGGAAATTAACATTCCTTCCTTCATGTTTTCAGTATCTGACAGGAAAAAAATACAGATATTGATCTCAATCTTTTCAAAATATGAAATTAAAAAATTTTTTTTAATGAAAATGTTAGAAATATCTTTATAGACATTGTTTAATATTCATTATTAATTACAATTTACTCATCCATTAAATAATGCCTATCATCTAATGAGTTAATATAACTTATTGGACAAATGAGGAATGTTTCAAGTTTATTGACTAGCTTTTTAGAATTAAAGAAATTATTGTAAAAGTATAATTACATAAGCAATTATAAACAGTCTCACAGTATTTGAAAGCTAGGCCATTATTACTTTGAATCAGATTTTGAGTTGAATAATGTTCTTAAAGTCTATGCAACCAAATATGTGATAGTTCAGTAAACTGAGACTCACAAAATTAAACCATTTATCCAAGATCTGACTGCAGCAATACCAGTGCTAGGTTTCCAGATTTTTGACTTTCAGTCTGTTTCTTCATCATTTATACCTTGCTGTTTCATATCTAAGTATAATCCCACAGACTGCAAGTGAAATGATTACTGCCTATTTTATTATGAGAGATCAAATGAGTCAGTGTAAAGATAAGTGTTTATAGCCTAATGACATAATATCAGCATCCTATTCTGATATTGACTGTGTGATACTGTACAAGTCATTTAATTTTGTTGAGCTTCAGTTTCCTTAGAGGATGATAATGAAGATTACATAGGAGAATATTAGATATATTTTTAAAGACTTAAAATATTATTTAAGGTTTAGGAGCACAGTGCTACTTTACTTCATATATAATGTCAAGTAAATCCTTTCATATTCCTGGATAAAATCCCTCATAACAAAAATAATTGTCAGGTTATTTAGACAAAATTTTTTATTTATCCAGCATATCTAGGGAATTATTATGATTGTAAGATATCTTGAAAGAATGATCAAAGGGACTAATCTTTATTGAATTTTAGGTTTGTTAGTAGATGACATACATCACTAAGATTTTTGTATTGCAAATGACATCTATTCAGTAATCATGAATTTGATTCTTTCATTTAATCTTAATTCACAAAAATTAATACATCTATATATAATCCATTATATATGGATATAAGGACAATGACAAAAGCTATTGAAGCAGTGCATTGAAGAAGTCCATTTTCAAGGTCCCTCTTCAGTGTTCTATCAGCGTTTCCTAAAAAGAGAAAATAGAAAAAATGGGAGCCAAAGAATTATATGCATTAGAGACTTTTTGTGCTGGGAGGATAGGAGCTATTAGATCATAATGCCCATAATTTTGTGAATATAGAATTGTTTCCTATAACATTACCCACTTCTTTGTCTGGTCTCCATAAATGGCTCAAGCAAAGGGGTTTTTTACAAATGTTCTTTTGGAAGCAATTCCTAAGCCTGATAGACCTAACAACGTTGCCTTTTCTATGATAGTCACTCAAAAATTTCCTATACTCAATTTTATCCCATTACTTCTGGTTATTTTCTCTCGACTAACCTAAAATTTGCTCCTTCTCCCCTCCTTTTTTTTCCTTTACAGATACTTTCAAGTAATTGAATTACCCATTAGTCTTTTCACCAAATTAAATGGATACTGTCTTTTAATCTCTGCCCATTAATTATTTCATCTAGACCCTTAATCATTTTCATTGTTCTTTCTTTTGTTCCCATTTTTCATTTGTTCCCATTTTTCTTACATTGAGAAATCCATATTTCATCTCTGTATTATGGTCAACTTTAAAATAAATTTAACTGGTTTTATTTCTGCTTAGCCTAAGCTCACCTCCCTGGAGAAGGAAATGGCAACCCACTCTAATGTTCTTGCCTGGAGAATCCCAGGGACAGCGGAGCCTGGTGGGCTGCTGTCTATGGGGTCGCACAGAGTCGGACACGACTGAAGCGACTTAGCAGCAGCAGCAGCAGCAATTTATGAACCATACTAGTAATTATGCATCCTGTAGTTTGGGTTTTTCTGGGGATATACTTGACAATGCAATTTCATAAGCATCTTAATAGGGTATTCTGTTTCTCCTCTTTTTTGTGGTCCTTATTGTTCACTGAAGTGTTATGTATAGATCATTTTCGAAAGCAAACTGGTTCATCAACTTTAGCCAGGGACTATGCATACATAAGCCCCAAAAGGAATAACATGCACCATACTTTAGAACCATAGGGACTTTACTGGTGGTCCAGTGGTAAGACTTTGCCTTCCAATGCAGTCGATGTGGGTTTGATCACTGGTCAGGGAGCTACAATCCCACATGCCTCCTGGCCAAAAATCCAAAACATAAAACAGAAACTAGGTTGTAACAAATTCAATAAAGACTTAAAAAAAAAAAAAAAAAAAGAATGGACTCATGGAGTAGCTTTATCTTTCTAAATTCCTGTACCAATGACCTCCTTTTTAACTAATAAATACTCCCATGCTTTCCAATATAGAGCAATGTCAAGGGAAATTAAAGCTTACTTAGCATAGAATCTAGTATTTCACAGCCTATCAAGGATTATTGCTTAAAATTAGAGGACCACTGCATCTGATGAAGATTTCCAGATGAAAATGCAGATCTTTGAAGCAGACAGAAAACATGAGATGTTTTTCAAGTGAAATATTTTAATCTCAATGGAAAGATCCCAGCTCATATTGAGGATAAAAGTATAGTGGGTTATTTGTTAGGTTGAGAAGAGACAGATCCAGAGGGTTCATTTTCCATGTAGGGAAAGACAGTAACCAAGATTTAATTGTTCCGTTAAAGGGACACTGCACAGTCATGGATGGGGGCAGGGTTGGGGAGACTAGAGGGCTTAAATGTTTTGTAAATGTAGAGAAAAAAAGTTATATCTATTTCTTTTTAAGATATGTTTTTGCATTAGCTTTCTAAATGTCTTCATTTTCCAGATGCTCAGAGAATTATGAACAATAATAAATTCCAAAGAAAGAATCCAGGTTGAAATATCATGAGTCCTTTTTTTAATTTTTCTCTGGCACATAGTCTGTAGGCCAGCCATCCAATAATGATATTGTCGTGAATATGGTCTATGGTAATGCTGACCATGTTGGGAACTCAACCTGGAGTAGAATGTGGTATGAACCACATCCTTCCCCAATAATAGAAGAAGATAGGGCTATGATTTTTTCTATGCTGTTTTAACAGCACTTTGCAAATAGAATTCTCTCTATGGAAAAACACACAGTGGGTTCAGAAGATATAAATAATAGTGGGATTTCAAGATAAGAGTGGGATTTCAATTTGGATCATGGGCTCAGTGATTTCAGAATGTCCTATAACTTGAACAAGTAATAATATAATTTAGCATATGAGATTTAAAATATTATAGCTGAATTATGACTAAAAGCCTAATACTATTAATTCTCTGAAAAATTTGTTCTCAAAATTTGTTGAGAGATTCTACATTGTTGTTCCTGATGATGCTAATAGCAAAATCAAAATTGTTTTTTTTCCCCCATTTTGCATACCTTTCTCTAACTACTATTAAAATACATATGCCCAGTCAAAAAGTAAGTCACTTAAATTTTGCAAGTTTAAGCAGTGTGTTGTTTATGTTCTATATTAGTTCATAAATCATTAATAAACATCACTAAAATGGAGTTTGCTATAGATTTCTGCAGCACCCTCTTAAACACTATATTTCTATGAATCACATGATCACATGGTTTTCTATAACTTTTGTTTTACTTACCAATTATCAAACACGCTTTCACAGTAATGCCTATCTATACTTTTGTAGATGAGTTATTTATTTAGGCAAGTCTACTAAGCATTGTGTTTTAAATTTTATAATGTAATCAAAGTAAATAGTGGTCATATTTTGTTGAGGTTTATTATTCATGAACTACACCTATTTCTAGCACTTGTCTCCATGATATTCTAGGTGCTTTAAAATTTGTTGCTAGTCCTTTATACTACCTCCATAATTTTCTTCTGTTTGGAACAGCTTGGATTTAATGACTTTTTTTTTAGTGGAACATTAATCAATCTATAATTCTATAACTTGATAATTGGATTTCATATAAATTTTTAATCTGAAAGGAGGTTCATTTTATTTTTAACATCAGTAATTCCATTTTTTGTGACTGATTATTTTAAAGAAATATTCAATATATGTATGAAAGTATTTGTGGGAATTTCTTATTGTGTCTAAAAGGAAAATATAATGGGTCTCAGATTTCCAGAAATATAAAATCAATTGAATATGCTTCCATATCCTTTGGGCTTCCCTGTGGTTCAATTGGTAAAGAATTTACCTGCAATTGGGAGACCTGGGTCCAATCTCTGGGTTGGGAGGATCCCCTGAAAAAGGGAACAACTACCTACCCCAATATTCTGGCCTGGAGAATTCCATGGACAGAGGAGCCTAGCAGGCTACAGTCCATGGAGTTGAAAGAGTCAGACACGACTGAGCGACTTTCACTTCACTTCACTTCTCTTCACTTCTATCTCCTCTACTTTCTGCTCTCTGTATGGGAAAAATAAATGTTTTGAAAATTCAAACCCAAGATGAGCCCAAATTAGACAGCATGATCATCAAGGCACCTTAAGTTAGTGTTTCCATAGCAGATATTCTTTTAAATTAAGACTCTGAATGGAAATTCCAAATACTTCAAATTTTGAAATGACTTAAAAAGAGAATTAAGACTATTCTTGATTTGGAGCTGTTGTTTTACAACTACACAAGATGTAGCTATAGGGACAATGTATCTCTTTTCAAAAGTGGTTATAGTTACTAGTGTTGTAGTTTCTACTTACTATATCACTGAAAATAGCTCATAGAATCTAATTTCTCAAATAATTTGTAATGGCCTAAGAAGAAAGAGTGAATATACGTATATGAATTATGTATATGAATTACTGATTCACTTTGCTGTGTACCAGGAAGAAACTAATACAACAATGTAAATCAGCTATACTCCAATAAACTTTTTTTTTTTTTTTAAAGAAGCAAGAATAGAATATATTTTCTAGTTACTACCTGGCTGTATACAGAAAGAAATTGATAGAATCTAATTTCTTCAAGTCCATACTGTATTAGAATGTCCTAGACTATGCCACAGTGACCAATGTTTCCCAAGTCTCTAAAGGCTTATTTTTCACTCATATAATATGCCTATCATGAGTCATCTGTGGCTTTGTTCCCAACCCAGGCCAACCAAGAAGCCTCTGTTGGAAGCAAAACCCATCATCTGGTAATGGGAAAAAGATATTAATGCAGGAGACCTGGGTTCGACCCCTGGGTTGGGAAGATCCCCTGGAGGAAGGCATGGCAACCCACTCCAATATTTTTGCCTGGAGAATCCCCATGGACAGAGGAGTCTGGTGAGCTACAGTCTATGGGATCCCAAAGAGTCAGACCCGACTGAGCAACTAAGCACACAGCATGTAAACCTTAGAGTTTACAGAAATTTATGACTCATGCCCTCACCCTAATTTTATGACCAAGAATATGCTTAACGTATTTCATGTGTTTGCATAGTTAAATGATTCATAATCCGTTTTTCAGGTTGTTGGCTTTCAGGTCCTATACCTCAAATCTGCATTTGATGAAGACTCACTGATAATATGTTAAACCTCACAGGATCAAGTCAGGTTTGTGGCCGGACATCAAAAACCCCTTCAGGCTGATACTGATGAATCAACAAAGTACAAATGTTTCGTTAGCTACAAGTTCACCTAAATGTGCTATCATCCTTCCAGTTTTTCTCTACCTTGTGAACAATGGAATTATGAACCCCCCATCAAATGTTTAGCTGGAATCAAGACAAACTGCTTCTAAGACATTTTCATGATCTAAAAGCTGCTTAACTTAGCAAAAATAGAAAGAGTGTTTCGCCATACATGATTTCTTCTCAATAAAACAATGCCCTTTCTCTGTGCCCTAAAATATCTGAATTGTTTACAGGTTATTTTAAAAAGCTTATGCTTGAAATTTCCCTGGCATTGCATTTTTTTGTTTATTCACTATTCTTGATACTTGATGTTTTTTATATCTCCCTATAAATTGTTAAACAAATATTAAAGAGATTTTTAGTGATCATGTTTGTAATTTACAAAAGTGGATATATAATTTTTCCCAGTACCATTAACAAATAGTTGGATACAGTTAAAATGGCTAGGTATTTTTTACATATTGATTAACATTACTTTTAAAATATGGACTCTGAAAAATCTTATCACACATTTTATTCTTACTATAAAAAGATTTCACTTCCACGTTAGTGATCTGAGGTTCAGAAGGTTAGTGACCTTCCTAAGATAATAGGAAATAAAACTGAAATATGCATTTGATTTAATTTTTACTTATTTCTTAACAGTAAAATTAACATATGTGCCTTATGTAATGTTAAACAAACAAAAACAGAAAAAGAAAAAGTCACCCATAATTATAATATGCTTATATTAGTGGTTTTTAATATGTTTGAGTAAAAATGAAAGTCACTCAGTCATGTCCAACTCTTTGCAACCCCATAAACTATACAGTCCATGGAATTCTCCAGGCCAGAATACTGGAGTGGGTAAGCCTTTCCCTTCTCCAGGGGATCTTCCCAACCCAGGGATTAAAACCCAAGTCTCCCATATTGCAGGTGGTTCTTTACCAGCTAAGCCACATGTTTAATCTCTTCTTAATCATGAGTACTGTATATCTTTAAATAAGGAATTACTTTGCTGCAATGAATAGAATAAAAGCAAATTTAGGATTTATGTAGTTCCCAATTTTTAGGTAGCAGTTAATTTTGTACTGTCTTTCTCAGGAAGTAGAGTACGGCTCCTCTATTTCGCTTCTCTTAGCCTTCTCCAGCTAGAAAGCTGTTAGCCTTTCTAAATCTATTCTTTCAGCCTGAACTAATCTTTAGTTTTAAAATTTGTTAATCTTACTCTATTTCTAATTTTTGATATTAATTTGCTTGCCTGTCAGACTTGAATTATTAGGTTCTCCAGACCTTTAAAACCCATATTCCATTTTCAGAGGTCTATGTTTAAAACAAACATTGTATGAATATTCAGAAGTTTTTAAATACTATATTTAATGCAGTTATATTACCAAAATGTCACAGCCATTTTCCATCACCAATTCTAGAGCTTAAATCTTCTCTTAATCTACTTTTTTTTCAGTTATTACTGTATTACTACTTATCTCTTCCTCTCTCTCCACCAACCTATGCAATCTAGAGCAACTAAGCAACTATTATTTAACAAGTGGGTCATACAATTGAAGAATAAGTTGCATTTACTACATGAAGAAAATAAACCAAACAATGAACAAATGGATTTGTTGGGTGAAATTATTGTACTGATACTTAGACTGAAAATCATTAAAATTTGATTTTTTTGCCCTAAACATAGCACACACTGGTTATTTACCCTTGAACTTTGCTTAAGAAAAATGCTCCTTTCTGAGAGATATGATAGGGAGTTATTTTTAAACCTGTGAAGAAAGGAACAGAACCTTATTTGCAAGTAGACTTTCTGTTATCAAGCTTCCCTGATAGCTCTATTAGTAAAGAATCTGCCTTCAATGCAGGACACCCTGTTTTGATTCCTGGGTTGGGAAGAACCCTTGGAGAAGGGTTCTTGTGGTCCAGTATTCTTGGACTTCCTTTGTGGCTCAGCCAGTAAAGAATCTGCCTACAATGTGGGAAACCTGTGTTTGATCCCTGGATTAGAAAGATTCCCTGGAGAAGGGAAAGGCTACCCACTCCAGTATTCTGGCCTGGAGAATTCCATGGGCTGTATAGCAACTTTCACTTCACTGACTGTATAGCAACTTTCACTTCACTTTCTGTTATTAACCTCTCAGCATAGAAAACATAGACTAATATATTTGCTATTATTTAAAATTAAAATGTATTTTTCAGTCCTTTCCTTCTTAGAGGACAGTGTAATTGTATTCACTTCTCTTTTAAGTAAAAATGTTTGCTCTTAGTTTCTACTGTAGCTTTATCTACTTTTGTGTGCCCAACATAATTCCATATGAAAGTAGACTGTGATTCACTAATGAGCAAGCAACTCAACTTTAATATTAACTTTTGTACAGGCAGAGATTTTTCTAGGACAAAAACAAATAGCATTACAACTTAATTGAGTTTAACTACCTAAGAATTATAATATATAAATAAGAACATAGTTTAAAATTGTTTTATTATGCTTTATAAGCAACTCCTAAATGAGTCCTTGAAACAGACTAAATGAATGGCTTTTAAATATGTTAGAATTTGATTAGTACAGAGTTCCCTCTAAATTGTCTTTTGAAGGGCAAACCACATCTGCCCATTAGCCTTGTTATAACAAGCATACAGAAAACTGACTTTAAGTAGAAGTAGTGTTTTATAGGGGTTTCCCTGGTGGCTCAGAGGTTAAAGCGTCTGCCTCCAATGCAGGAGACCCGGGTTCAATCCCTGGGTGGGGAAGAGCCCCTGGAGAAGGAAATGGTAACCCACCCCAGTATTCTTCCCTGGAGAATTCCATGGATGGAGAAGCTTGGTAAGCTACAGTCCACAGGGTCGCAAAGAGTCGGACATGACTGAGTGATTTCACTCACTCAGTGTTTTATAGGGCTTCCTAGGTGGTGCTAGTGGTAAAGAACCTGCCTGCCAATGCAGGAAGCATGAGACATGGGTTGAATACCTGGGTCTGAAAGATCCCCTGGAGAAGGGCATGACAACCCCCTATACATGCCTGGAGAATCCCATGTTGGGCTACAGTCCATGGGTTTGCAAAGAGTCTGAGAGCAATGACATGACTTAGTAGCAGCAGCAGCAGTGTTTTATAATCTACATCCATATCCATTTGTTTGTTTGCTGTAAGCAAAAATTATCTGATATTTTATAAGGATTTTGGGTGAATCTACATTTTTGTCCATTTTCAAAAAAAAATCTGAAGTTTTTATTCACAGATTTTGTAGGATAATAGGTAGCAATATGCTTAAGAATTCAGAACTTGAACAAAAATGATGTTTATTAACATTTTCTCTAGTCTCAAGGTACTATAACAGACTCCTACCCAATTTTACTCTTGTTTTGTTGTTTGTCCTTTCATCGTTGGCCAAAGTATTTCACTTCAACATTTTCATGGTCAAAATTTATCTTACTTACTTTATAATCTTGTTTGATATAGAGTAAACTATCCTCCTCCATGTCTCTTTATCTTGCCAATTTTTATTAGGATTCTACATATTATGAACATTCCATTCATGATGATGGTCTTACCAACATTTCTGTGCCATGAAGTTCTCATCTCTTCTACTTAGTATCAAACTTAGTTCATCTTTTTAAAGTTTAATATTTCTCCTCAAGTTTACTATCTTATGAAGTTTTATTTTTAACTTCTGAGTTGTATCTTCTTTACCTGATTTAGTCATAAATCCAAATTAATTTATAAGCTGTGTATTTAAATGTAACCTCTTGCAACTTTCTACCTTATCTATAGGGCATTTTAGCATATTATTTAATGTATCATAGTATTATAACTGTCTCTTATACACATCTAGATGTGTATAAGAGACAGGTAATAGAGGAAAGCGACCTGAGCTAGACCTGGGGAGTCACTGTAAGCTTCCTAGAGGAGTAGTCCCTCAGCTAAACAAAGAACAGAAGGATAAGTAGGTGTTATCCAGGTGAAGGCAGGTGAGAAGGAAGAAAGGAGGTAGAGAGGAGCAGGAAGATGCAGGCAGAGGCTGGATCATGAGGGACCATGGATAACATGTAAAGGATCTTGGCCATTATCCCAAGGGCAGTGGGGAACTATGGAATGGTTTGCCATTTGGATCAGAATTGCCTTTCAGAAGTATCACTATGATCTACTAATTTTCCTTTTCATCTGTCAAAAATCAAACATAAATTAATGTCCTATTTAAAATAGACAAATGAATTATTGTCTATGGCTTTGGAGTAGTTTAACCTATACATATTTCAAAATTATTAAAGACACAAAGAATTTATTTAAAATGGCTTGACTAGTAGCTAAATGTCATTAGGGCTCATTAAATTTTACAAAATGTTATCCTATTCCATGTTTACCTAAGTAAGCTGATTATAGTAATGGCATACAGGAGTAAGCCAGGTGTGTTTTGCTTTCCAACTTTTATAGATATTCACATTAGCCACTATAAGGCATTGTCATCATGATCCAAGGGCATAATGGAAATCAGTTTCTTATGGAGCATACATTGTCCTTGAAAACTACACCAACAAAATGAGGGGGTCCAACAGTGCTTCATCTAGTAAAGAATGGATCAAAGATATTCCTACGGATCTGAGATGAAAACTACTGTAGCTTCAATCTGATTGTTTAAAATAATTATTACCACAGTATATAATAAGAAGGTAAAATATTTTCAATATTTATAAATATATATTATCTGCAATCTATGCTATATATCTCGTATCATATGAGAATGAGATAAACACCAGTAACTTATTGATGAAATGTAGAATTGTTCTTTTTCCTGAAAAACTAATAAACTAGTAAGTTGAATTTATGATTCTGGTTCGCTTGCTGTATATTTGCCTCAGGCTTTTTTGTAGAAAGTGAGAATTGATCAAACATGTTAATAGACTGGCTTCTATTTATTTATTTTTTGTGTACTATCTGTCCATGATTCAACATCTATACTAAATTAGTGGTCACAGATATTTCATATATATATGTGTGATGGAAACTTTGGAAACACACCTAAGAATGTTGGATTTTCTAACTCCTAATGGAAACTGTCATCCTTGACATCTAAAGTAAATTATAGTCATAGATAAATTGCATTAATTCTGTATAAACTCTGCCTGAATAAAACACATCTTTTCTCAATTCTAAAAATATATTCATTAAATGCAGAACTTTCAATTTGCACTGTCTGCAAATGATTATTTTTTTCAAGTCCACTTGTAGCAGGAAGTTGAAAGACCAATAATACACTTGCTTTAAAAAGGAAGCAAATATCAATCAACTCCATTCAACTTTGCATGGTCATAATACTTTCTTACTAGACCAAATAATCTTTTTTTTTTTCTTTTGCAGATAATGAGTCTCTTAAACTCTTATATTGAATATAGTAATATCTTGATATTTTTATGTTAATTCTATTGTAAACTGAAAATTTCATAAGCTGGCCTAGAGTGATTGTAATAACTCTGCATACAAAGTCTTCCCAAAAGACTGTTCCAGAGATACAAGAGTAATAGGGTAATGCAGCAAATTGACTCTGATGTAATGACAATTGATCATGTCTGTTCACTCTGAATTAGTGGTCACAGATATTTCAAATATATATGTTTGATGGAAACTTTGGAAATAAACCTAAGAATGTTGGATCTTCCAACTCCCAATGGAAACTGTCTTCCTTGACAACTTAGTACTGAAAGATTTAATTCTGGGTCCTACAAGGATATAATCTATAAATTAGATCTGGAAAGCAGCAAAGGCAACGTGGACTTGAAGTAACACTTCTGCTCTTCAGGGCTATTATTGAGGTGAGGGAAGAGGCTACAAGGGAAGGAGTTATGAAACGAAGAAGGATTGTAGCACACACTACCTAAGTAAATTCAAATGCTATAGGTGGGTCTGGAATAAAATCTCAATTGTTTTATTTTTACATCTTGTGTTTTCATTTATTTAGCTTACACATGGCTGGTGAATTATGAGTTGGCTGCTGCTGCTGACCTTATTCAGTATATCAGTTTCTACCAACAGTGAGCTGTAAATTATAGACACAATATTAATAATTATAGACATAATAATTTTGTAATTAAATTTACATCACCATTTACATCTAAAACCCTATAAAATTATGTTATTTCCTAAATTGCAATATCAGAGAACATCTTAGATGGAACTTGGTGGAGAGTCTGTGTCATTTCAGTTTATGTGAGGATTTCTTTCCTTCCAAAAATTAAAGGTCAGAGCAAAGCATGATTAAGGGCTTTAAATTCATATATATTAAGATTCAGTTATTAATACTTTAATTTTAAACACAGCTACCTTTAATGATGATGTACTGGAGTGGTTTTTGCACCACGTTACAATATTTCAAATTGCTAGTCACCACAGGCCTGCCTCACTTTAAATCTCCTTGTGCCAATTTGCATCACTAATGGGCTCGCGAAGAGAGAAACTGTAAAAAGAAAATGTGGCAATTAATAGTGAATGCTTGACATATTGTGACATTATCAATATCTTTATGTTGATTTATATTTTGGAGTCAATACTTACTCATAAAATATTTCTGAATTTCTTAATTTGCAAAATTAAAAAAAAAAAGATGCCCATGGCATTACCGTGGATGCTATTTTTTTTTTTTTTTCAGGAACATTTCTAAAAAAAAAATAGATCCCAAATGTCTTAACATTCACATTTTAGCTTCTGCCATTTTAACCTGTATGCTATTTAGAGTAGCCATGCACTATCAAGAATAAAACTAGATGCTATTTTATTTAAGTAAAAGGCAGAAGTATCTGACTACATAAATATTTCCGGGATTTACATCCGAATAAGGCATGACAGGAAAAAAGGGGAAAAAAAAGGAAGGTTTTCCTGCCAAATGCATCTGTGTGAATTTTCCTCAGAAAGGGTTCTTTTAAAAAGCCTTTGTATGTTCAAAGCCACTCCACACAGGCAATTAAAGGCATATATGAAATGATAGATCACAAGACATGAGTTTAAATGTGAGGGTTTTTTTTCCCCCCCCTCCGTTAAACATCGCAGCAGGCGTTACAATACCAGAGGTAACGAATCAATTAAATCCATTTTCCCCTCCGCGCCTCTGAAGCTGCGTGTGTAGTGTTGCTGTGTAGTTTAGAGCCTGAGCAGTAGGACCCAGGGGCCTCCGCAGCCACCAATAGAAGCGCGCACTTGCACCTATTTGCATGCGATGCCCTCTGCTCTGCGCATTAATAGTAATAGAGATAACGGGGTTGAAAGAATTCTCTCCTGAAGAAGGATTGGATTTTTCCAGGGTACTGATACCGAGAAGAAACCCGACTTCAATCACGCCCTATTTCCCACTCTTAACATTTGTAAGTCACAGGCAGCTTTTGCTTGGTTAATAAAGTCGGTGAGGTCTCGGTGCCCAGCAAAGTTGGGAGGACTGCGCCTGCACCCCGGAGCCGCTGGATCGAGGAAAACAGTCTTATCAAAGGGTAAGTCTCCCAAACGATGGCAAAGGAAGTGACAGCCGGCTTCCGAATTGTCTAGAGGCACACGCTCCGTTTTACAGCGGTGGTGGCCGGAGTGCAGAGTGGGTGCGTAAAGGACCCTGCAGTTTGTCCAGAAATTGTGACGGATGCACCGGGGTCTTTGCAGATAGAATCAAAAACCTTCAGGCTACATCGGAAATTGCAGCCTTACGCTCGGGCGGGATTCAACAAGTTTCCCCGCAGGGATGAGATGTGTGTTTATTTCCTGGCAAGTTGTGCTGAGTGTCCCTTCAGTGTGGGCTTGAGCTGGCTTCACAAAGAAGTTTCCGCGATTTGTGTCTGTTGTAGGTGTTTGGATGAATCCTTGTTTGGGAGGTTCTGTCGCGCATCTGGGCTTCCTGGGAACACACCGGGAAAACTGCTTCAAAGGATGCTCCTACCATCAGCGGCCTGCTGGGTTGATGCTGGGTTGATGCTGGGTTGATGCTGGGCAACTTTGCGGCGTAATCTCGGTGTCTCTGACCGCACCGCGGTCCATGATGAGGATAGGGGTGCAGAAACCTCCGGGTCCAGGCCCATTTGGGCTCCTAAACTTTGAAAGCATTCTCCAAGAAGGGGGATGAAAAGGGGGGCTTTGAAAATCAGCATTACTGGGTGAATTTTGGTAAACTCTTCAGGGTATGTAGTGGAGTCTTTCAAGATCTGCGTTTTCAACCTGCAGTTTGGGCCTGGAAATGGAGTGCTGCTGTGGAGAAGGTGGTGGTTTAGAGCTAAGGCAGGGAGGAGGGGGTTTTTTCTGTAGGAGAGCGGGAGAAGAGCAGATAGATGAATGAACAAGGTGCGTCCCATCTTTCACACACAAAAACCACACGCGTGGAACGTGCCAGGAAGCGCTCCAGTTGATCGCGTTTAACTGGAAAATGTATTGCGGGGGGAGGGAGGGGGGTCCTGGCGTCTCTGTATTATTGATGAAGCGCTGAGCCCTTCTGGGATCCCTTCTGTCTCCTTCTCCCTGCCCTCTCTTCACTCCCGGGCTCTTCCTGCCTAGGGTTGGCGCGGGTGCCGCCGGCGCACTGCTCAGCCCCGCAGCGTTGCGGACACAATGGGGAGAGGCGGGCATAGCCCGCCGGACTGGCGAAGCAGGAAGCGCAGTGAGGCAAGCTCGCTGCTGCAGCCCGGGCGGCCGTTCCGCCCGGGGGTTCCAGCGCGGCGGAGGCCGCTTGCACCCTGCAGCCGCATGCCGCGAGGTCCCCAAGGGGCCGGCGCAGGACGCACACACCTGGCCGCAGAGGTCCCGCGTTATCCTTCCAGGGGTCACTGTGCCGCAGGCAGACAGGTGGGATAGGCAGACGGGATGCTAAAACATCTCAGCCCAGCCCGGGGTCTGAGCTGCATGCGCTAATCGTAGGGTGACCCCCGAGTCCCAGAGGGACCTGCCCTCTAAGGGTGAAGAGGACGACGAGGAAAGAAGGGAAGCGCTAATGAGGCTTCGAGAAGAGAAATGCAGCAAGTGATCTGGGCCAGTCCTGGTCATGGGCCAGGCTTTCCTTGGCTCTTTTAACTGGGCTTGCCTTAGATGCGGCTTTGAAATGCGCTTCCTAACCTTTCTGCGGCACGAAGGGGCAGGCTTCTAGAAGCTGGAGCTCACTGGAGACTCCTAGAAATGAAGGAAGGAGGTGGCCAGGCTGGGGGACTTCTTTGGCAGTGTCATTTAACCCTGACCTCAGCACCTCCCACCTTTTCTCACCCCCATCGGGAGTTGCCTGACCTTGTATATTCCTCTGGGTCATGGGCTCTGCTTCTTTTTAAGTGATTTTTACCAAGCTCTGTTACAAATTCTCTCTATGAAGAGACTGTGTATTTCCAAGTAGTGGTGGGAGATTGTTTAATTAGAAGGTGTATTGCCAACCCCCGCCTGAGCACTTGGAGGAAGGGGCAGAAATTTAGGACCTATGGAATGGTTCACATGGGGATGTTGGTTGATTGAAGGGGATCTTTCAGAGGAAATAACACTCTTCTGAGCACGTGGGATAAGACAATAATATCATTGCATTACATTTCATTGTGGTTGTTTGGCAAATAGGATGTAATATTAAACATAATATTTTGGGAATCCACTCTTATATAAGGCAGACAACTAGAAACCTGGCAGCTAGGCTTTAAAACCCAAATTGGATGTTCTTAGGACTGAGTATTTTGAGCGACTTAGTTTTCCAGCCATATCCTGGTATCTCCTCTATATCCTGAGGAGGTACATGTAGCTCTTTAGAAATCATTCTGGAAGGCATACAGCGTGTTGATTTTATTAAAGGGGTTTATTAAAGGATCTGCTGGTGTTCTAGCAACCTCCTCCCTTTCTCTCCAAAACCAGAAAAAATACCAAAATCAACAGCAGCAACTCAGAACATATACCGAGGGAATAGGAGGACTTTGTTTCTTAGGCATCTAGCTTGTTCCCAAAAGAGAGGGACAAGATAAAGCTGAAGAATAAGTAGGGAGTGAGGGCGAATGTTGCCATGGATTTTGGACTTGCTTTAACCTTTCTCCATGTATCTTTTGCTTTATGCATCTTGTATAATCTGAAGAATTGAAGCACAATGACACAGCTGCAGATCCCCGACAGAGGCTTGTTCTAGAAAACAGCTGTTAATCACATTTGCTATAATTTCCCACTTACTTCCTTTTACTTCCCTTCCCTTACCCTGTCCTTGAACCAATGTTATCATTTTCTAGGCTTTTTCAGGCAAAAGGTTAGTGATTTCCAGCAGTAGAGTACCTGTTCTGAATGTGGGTTGGAGGAGACACTGAGCTGCCCAGAGAGTCTTATAGGTTTAAAGCTGGCTTTCTCTTGCCCTATATGGTACACAGTAAAGAACAGTATCCTAATATCTCCAAATAGAATTATGTTGATTTGTATAGGTCTTTTATTTTTAATTTTTAGATTTAATTCAAATAAAAATAGCATTGATCAGAAATGAAAGGGAAGCTATACACTTGCATGCTGTATTTGGAAACTAACATTAGACTCAGCTGAGTGATCACACCTTTTGGCATTGTCTAAACTTGATACATTAGGAGTTATTTTTATTTAGGCAAGATTTAATATGTTACTTACATTATGAGATTAAACAATTCAAGACACTGCAAAGATGTGAATTTTAACAGAAAAAAGCAAGACAGCAAAGCTAGCTCTTGGCAGCTTGATAAATGAGCAGGTGCAATGCACCATTTGAAATGTAACTTGAGGTGAGGTTCCATCCAATACACTAAGGAATGAACCCTTCCTTATCACCCAGAAAACTCAACTTATTTTTCTCTTTCTCTGAGATCTGTGAGTTCAGAAAGAAAAACATAATAGCATTTAGTAGGCAAGAATTATGACCTGGTCACTTTATCATTTATCTCTATAAATTTGCTATTGAATTGAGTGAGCAATAATATTATTGATATATTCATGTTTATACCTAAAACATAGTTCTATATGGACCAGCCAGTTATCCTAATCCTATAGGAAATAAAGGTCCTAGAAGAGTAACTGGGGAAATTGTAGACACAGTGTTAGACACTCTCGTTGCCACAGACATTGCATTCAATCCTTGCAATACCCTTTTGAAGTAGACTTTATTAGATTTCTTTAACTTATGAAGAGATTGAATCTCAGAAAGGTTAAATAAAATATACATAACCATTGAGCAAATAAAAGGCAGATTCACTATTAGAAACAAGCTCTTTTTTATAGCATAGTACATACTTTTCCTGCATGCCAGGACCTATTTTTTCCCTTCATATTAAAAAAGAATTTTAAATTGTGTTTCAGCAGTTATAATTTCTGAATCTCTTAAATATCTTTTTTCTGTGTCCAAACCATTCTTTGCATTTCCCCCAGATCAATCATCTATAAAGCGTATTAACAACTTTCCAAGGATGTCACAGCCATAGCTTCTTTAGTATGAAAGCTCCACCTCTAACCCTCACCCCATCTGTACCATTATCTTTTGAAGTCAGAAAACAGGAATGAAACAGGGCCTTCATCATTTGCTTTGATATGTGGACAAATATAGCCAAGCTGTCTGGGAAGAATCCATCAAGTAATTTTCAGATTGAAAATTGTGAAACTCCACCTTCACATTTCTGCACACAAAGCTACTCTGATCTGGAAGAGTCTCCTTTTCTCTTGGCTAAACTCTATTCATTCATCTAGAAGATTGATATTTCTCCTCCACTAAGAAATTTCTCTATCTATTCCAACCCTCATAGTTTTTACACACCTCTGAAATTCCCAATCAATTCTGTCTGCCATCTAATTTGGTTTTAATTTGCATTATATATGTTACATAAATTATCTGTCAACTATAATTTTCTCTTTTCTAATTATTGTACTAAATTTAGGCCTTATTGTTTTCTCATTCTCTTCAATCACCCTAGATAGTATGATGCGTATCTAGAGTTTTAATAATGAAATCAAAAATTTATATCTTTCAGTTCAGTTCAGTCGCTCAGTCGTGTCCGACTCTTTGCGACCCCATGAATCGCAGCACGCCAGGCCTCCCTGTTCATCACCATCTCTTGGAGTTCACTCAGACTCACATCCATTGAGTCAGTGATGCCATCCAGCCATCTCATCCTCGGTCGTCCCCTTCTCCTCCTGCCCCCAATCCCCCCCAGCATCAGAATCTTTTCCAATGAGTCAACTCTTCGCATGAGGTGGCCAAAGTACTGGAGTTTCAGCTTCAGCATCATTCCTTCCAAAGAAATCCCAGGGTTGATCTCCTTCAGAATGGACTGGTTGGATCTCCTTGCCGTCCAAGGGACTCTCACACATCCATACATGACCACAGGAAAAACCATAGCCTTGACTAGACGGACCTTAGTCGGCAAAGTAATGTCTCTGCTTTTGAAAATGCTATCTAGGTTGGACATAACTTTTCTTCCAAGGAGTAAGCGTCTTCTAATTTCATGGCTGCAGTCACCATCAGCAGTGATTTTGGAGCCTAAAAAAATAAAGTCTGGCACTGTTTCCACTGTTTCCCCATCTATTTCCCATGAAGTGATGGGACCAGATCCCATGATCTTCATTTTCTGAATGTTGAGCTTTAAGCCAACTTTTTCACTCTCCTCTTTCACTTTCATCAAGAGGCTCCTTAGCTCCTCTTCACTTTCTGCCATAAGGGTGGTGTCATCTGCATATCTGAGGTTATTGATATTTCTCCCGGCAATCTTGATTCCAGCTTGTGTTTCTTCCAGTCCAGCGTTTCTCAGTCCATATATTTTTTCTGAATACCATGTCTATATTGTCAAGGAATTACTTGACATTTCCATGTAGAGACAAATCACAAATATTTTAAAAGAAAAATATAATAGAAGAAACCATCTGAAGCCACATGCATTATCTCTCTTGCCAAACTGCTCTTTTACTCTGATTTCCAGTCATAAGTAGCACATTATGCATCCAGCCATCTTTGATATATGGCTTCCCTGGCTTCCCTGGTGGCTCAGATGGTAAAGAATTCACCAGCAATGCAGGAGACCAGGGTTCAACCCCCATGTCCAGAAGCTCCTCCGGAGAAGGGAATGGCTACCCATTCCAGTATTCTTGCCTGGAAAATCCATGGACAGAATTCCATGGCAGGTGATGATAGTCCATGGCATCACAGAGAATTGGACATGACTGAGCAACTAACACTTCACTGCCTTATCAACTACATTGAAACAGTGAGAGAAAAAAAAAAAAAGTACTGATGACTTTCTTTTTCTTAAACCTAATCTCTTCTTCCCAGAGACAGACCTGCCACCCGTTCCTACTCATGTTTACTAGGATCCTCCTTCTAAGCCATCACCTCACCTCCATTCTTGCCTCACTTGAATTCATGTACATTATGTCCGCAAAGTCTTCTTTCTAAGGCACACTCGATGAAATCCAAACCCTTTATCATATTATTCAAGGTACTCAATCATCTGGACCCAGAATTCCTCTCTTTAGTCTTCAACTTTCACTCATAGCTCAGTTGGTAAAGAATCTACCTGCAATGCAAGAGACCCTGGTTTGATTCCTGGGTTGGGAAGATGCCCTGGAGAATGGATAGGCTACCCATTCCAATATCTTTGGTAAAGAATCTGCCTGCAATGTGGGAGACCTGGGTTTGACCCCTGGGTTGGGACGATCCACTGGAGAAGGGAAAGGCTACCCACTCCAGTATTCTGATCTGGAGAATACATGGAGTCGCAAAGAGTCGGACACACTGAACAACTTTCACTTTGCCAATCACTGTGAAAATTGACTTTCATTTTCTCAAGTATTCATGATGTGTCATAACTTTCTGCTTTTGTTTATGCTAGAACTTCTGCCCAGATTAGTTCTCACTTTCTTGATTCTTGGGTGACCTTTGAAAATATGAATCAGTCATCACTTCTCTTTTGAAGAGTCTCCTGTTAAGCAAATAGATTTAAATCTTTTTATCCTCTCAATTATAGCTCCAAAATTCCATTACATTTGTTTATTCATTTCCAACATGAGACTGTGAATTCCTTGAACCAGCTTTTCTCAAGCTTTGTCCATTGAACCAAGAAGACCTCCAAATTAACAAAAATGACACTTAAAATACTTCTCCCTAGACTCCTTATCTCTGCTAGATTTAATACATTAGAACAAATGGGGTTGGGATTCTGGAATCTACATTTTACCAAGCATTTCAGGTGTAACTAGGAACTTAAGAGTTTATCACAATGATTATTCCTCAGCCTAGCCAGGTCATATGGAGATTAATTTAGCAGTTGGGGGTAGAATCATCAACATAGCTTCTTATGTCTTATTGAGAGCTATGAGCATAGTTTATTAGATTACTGTGTTTCAGAGAAAGATTTGATTAGACAGAATAGTCAGTTAAATTATATGATTCATTCTTACCGAAATGAAAGAGGCCTGCATCAGAAAGTCACTCTTCTCAAGAACAGAGTTTTAAAAGTCACCTAGGATGGCCTTTAGAGTTGAAGTGCTGCTGTTCAGAGTACTTGGAACTTTTAATGACTCTGACTTTTTATTATTATGTCATGTTCACTTGGCAAAGACAGAGAAAATGCTGAAACAAATGTCTGTGAGTTACCACCCAGATTAATTATGTATTAAACATAAAATTGAAGCCCTCAATGTACTTTTTCATATTGCATCTCCCTCCAAGAAGTAACCAGTGTGTAAATTTGATATTACGATTCCCATACCATTCCTTGTGAATTTACTATGTGTATTATCCCCTTTCAATTATACAGTATTGTATTAAATAAGTAAAATATTTACACAAATTGCAGCATACCTCCTTGGAAATATAATTTCATGTGATTTATTCAAGTTAGTATAGAATGATCAACTTCATTAATTTTTATTACTGTGTAGTACTTTCATTTTATAAACCAATACAATTTACTTTTCCCTGTCTCATTAGTGGGCTTCCCTGATAGCTCAGTTGGTAAAGAACCTGCCTACAATGCAGGAGACCCCGCTTCAATTCCTGGGTTGGGAAGATCTGCTGGAGAAGGGATAGGCTACCCACTCCAGTATTCTTGGCCTCATTAGAAGGCATTTCTAATTTCCCACTGTAATAAACACCATATAAATAATCATTTTGAATTATTGCATTTATTGCTGTGCAAATATTCAAGATTTTTTAAGGCATATGCTTATGAATGAAACTGATTGTTAATGTGGAATTTACATCTTTCCTTTTTTCAGATATTGCCCAAAACCCATCTAGGTTTTCAGCATTTGCAATTTGCAAGTTCATGAGAACTACCATTCTATCTATTCTTGTCAACATTTAATATTGTTACTTTTTGAGTGAGTGAATGAAAGTCGCTCAGTCATGTCTGACTCTTTGCAACCGCAAGGACTGTAGCCCACCAGGCTCCACTGTCCATGGAATTCTCCAGGCAAGAATATTGGAGTGGGTTGCCATTCCCTTCTCCAGGGGATCTTCCCAAACCAGGCATCAAACCCAGCTCTCCTGTTTTATCTTCTTTTAGTTTTGCTTCCTTTTGGTCTTTACCCTACTGGGTTCTTTGGGAATGGTGCATATATACGTGTAACAGCATCTTCAATACCTCTTCATTTTAGCTTAGGCTGGATTTGAAGAGCCAAAACAGGAAAACACTTAAGAAAACGTGAGACTCTAACAGAGAAATAAATTAGAGCTGCTGTTTCTTTTAGCTTTCTTTTCCTGTTCTTTATTATTTTTTTAAATGTAATCTATCCTTTTATCAACCTTCATCATTTCATACTGTAAGGAAGTGAAATCACTAAAGGCAAATAACCTTATGAATCTGCTAAGTGTGTGAAATTGTTACTTTTTAAAATTTATCAGGTGCATGGTTTTAATTTGTCGTCTTTGACTATATGTTCAGTGAGCATCTTTCCATTGAAAATTCACGTTTCCTTTACTGTGAATTGCTTAGCCATATATTTTACAGGTACTGAGGCCTGTATCTTTCTCTTATAGATTTATTAGATATCTCTTTATTCTGTATTCTAATCTATTTTTGATATTTATGCATTGTCAATATTTTTTCCTCAGCTCTATCTTATATTTTTCTTTTTTTAACCTAGTGTCTTTTAACATTTCCTTCTCCAGGGGATCTTCCCGACACAGGGATTGAACCCGGGTCTCCCGCATTGTAGACAGACGCTTAACAGTCTGAGCCACCAGGAAAGTCAGTATGCTGTGTACATAGTATATTCAACTTGACTCTGGTATGAGAATCTAGGAGGATTGTAAAACAACTACTCCAGCTTCTATACCCTCATAGGCCTGTCTCTTATACACATCTAGATGTGTATAAGAGACAGATATATTAAGTATATAAGTATATAATATATAATATATATACATGTATATATTTATTGTGTTTCATTAAAAGAAATGCAAATTTTTCATTATGGCTTCTCCTTATTACATCTTGCTTTAGAAATCATTTATTATCATGAAATCATAAGATATTCTCATATGTTTTTTCTCAAAAGTTTTTAAAATTTTGGTTTTTACAATCAGGTATAAGATCTATCTGGAACTGGTTTTAGTTTCCATATGCTAAAAAAATGAATCTGTCATATACAAATGTTCCATGTGTAGATGAATTACTTTTTTTGCTTGTAAGACTACCTAGCATCTGTCCTCATTTGAGACATTTTTCTGGTCATTTCTGCCAGGTTGGTATGTGGATCGTCTTCTTACTGAATCATGACAATGTTAATGAACCAGAATTAAAAGCATTAATTAAGATTTCAACCAAAATAGGTGTATATTCAGCCAGAATTAAAGAACTGCCTTTTATGACAAACTGTATAATCTTTTAAAATAGTATGGGAAACTGCTCATGTATAATAAGCTATGCCTATAATCATTCATTTTAGTTTTAGTTCTTTATAGAGAATATTAATTAATATCCCAAAGAAGTACTCTTTTTTCATAGGACTCTAGCAAATGTAGATCTTAGAAATATACTTCAATAGATCAAAGTAAGAATCATGACTCACTCTAGGATGAAGCATGATTGACCATTTGCCAGGTGAATTATAAGCCAGAGGCAGAGCATTTTAGCACAACCGCCAAGAGTTTCTGATCAATGTGTAGTTGAATAAGCACTCTAAAATATTAATCCAATCACAAAAATTTAGAATGGAAATTGTTGTAGTGCTCTGCAGCATAGTATATTAGTATGCTGTATGTAGCCTACCAGGCTCCTCTGTCCTTGGGATTTTCCAGGCAATAGTACTGGAGTGGATTGCCATTTCCTTCTCCAGGGGATCTTCCCGACACAGGGATTGAACCCGGGTCTCCCGCATTGTAGACAGACGCTTAACAGTCTGAGCCACCAGGAAAGTCAGTATGCTGTGTACATAGTATATTCAACTTGACTCTGGTATGAGAATCTAGGAGGATTGTAAAACAACTACTCCAGCTTCTATACCCTCATAGGCTGTTTCTGTAATAATTTGCTTTTTATTCTGCAGTGAATAACAGAATAACAAACAAACATGGTGTGTGCTAAGCAAGTCTTAGATTATTTCAGTATTGGGTAGTTATTTAAGAGGGTTTAAGAATGACCTACTTTAGCCAATGAAAGAATCTTTTATTTATAAGTTCCCCTGAAGAAAGGTTAAAAAAAAAAAAAAAAAAAACTCTACATCAGATACAAATTACAACCAAGCCATTAATTTCAATTCTTTTTAATTGGAGCTCTTTATAATAATGTTGATGGAGGAAAAGAACTGTTTTAGGAAATGAACAAACTCATGATGCACTCTTGCTTATTCATTCTTTTGTTGCCTCTATACATGTTTGAAGTCTGAATTACTCCTGTGTATTGCTTTTCACACGTTCTGGATTACCCTTATAACTTTTTTCCATTTCTCTCACTTCCGCCTAAGGGTAGCATCTCTTTTAATATACCCCACACTTCACTATCCTTCAACACACCATTTTGGTTCCAACTCATTGCCTTTGCCTTTCTCTCTACTTTAAATATCCTTTTTCTTCGCTGTCTAATGGAAAGAATCATCATCCATAATCATATGGATGATTCATATGATTCATATATTATGATGATTCATTATATAACTTAATATAACTTAACTTCCAAGTATAACTTAATTATTACCTCTTTTTGAAAGCATTTCCTAATTTTCCCCCAGGAAGCTAGTCTCTCATTTGTGTTTCAGTAGGTCTTAGCACTTACATGCATTACCCTTTATTACAAGAAATATTTATGTGTTTTAATGACCAGACTTTGATAAAATAGAAGTATGATAAACAATTTCACAATGTATCCAGCTAAACCTTCACTGTCTAACACTCTAACCACTAGTTGTTTGTGCCTAGTGAGAACTTAAGAGTGTAGCGAGTGTGACAGGGGAACTGAATATTTAATTATATTAATTCAAATTGAATTATTTTAAGTTTCAGTTGAAATAGTAACATTTCACATAGTCGGTAGTCACATATACCTAGTGGCTAACATATTCGGTATGGCAGATATAAAATACTTCTGACATTGTGTACAGTAGAATTTAAGACAAATGAATGAATGGATGAATGAATTCTACAGGATAGGCTACTAACATTTGCTTTGGAATGGACAGATGCCATTGTGTTGGATTGTATCTATGACTGTGTTTTGAGGATCATTTCACAGCTTTATGGAGAGAAACAGATAATCTCAACTTCACCAAGGAGATAATAACAATATAAAACACCAAAGAAACCAAAGGGAATATTCAAGCTTATTTTTGGTGAATTCCTTAGATATTCACCCAAGACACGCTTACCTGAGATGGCAGTATAGCAAACATCATCTTTTAAGACAAAGGCATGCAAGAATAGGATTGAGTCAGAGGTATTAATTCTATCCCTTAAGACTGAAATTTCTTCAGATGAGGAACTTAATTTTGTATTAATATATAAATACAAACTTAATTTTATGTTAACTCACCTGATACATTAGGTGACTATTATCCAAAAGAATGAAAGAAAGAAAACAAACAACAACAACAAAAAAAAAACTGTTGATAAGGATGTGGAAGCTCTAGAACTGCTGTGCTAATATTAATGATGGGAATGTAAAAGGATGCAGTCATTATGAAAAATAGAATGGTGGTCCCTCAAAAATCTAAGCTGAATTACCATAGGATCTAGCAACCCCACTTCTAGGTATATACCCAAAAGATTGAAAACAGAGAATGCAATAGATAGTTTTACTGCCATGTTCATATTGACATTATTCACAATTCCCAAAAGGTAAGAAGAACTCAAATATCTTTCAACATAGGAAAGGATAATCCAAATATGTTATATACCTACAAGTGAATATTATTCAGTCTTAAAAGGAAACAGTCTCTAATACATGGTACAATATAGATGAATCTTGAAAACATTGTGTTAATTGACATTGTAAGACATAAAAGAATAAAAACTGTAGGACTCCACTTACATGATGTACTTAGAATAGTTAGATCCATAGAGACAGTAAGTAGAGTAGTAGTTATAAGGGCTGAGGTAGGAAGGAATGGGAGTTATTGTTTAATGAGTATAGCCTTTCAGTTTAAGATGATGAGAAAGTTCTGGAAGTGGATAGGAGTGATGGTTCCTCAACAATGTGAATGTATTTAATGCCAATTTATTGTATACTTAAAAGGTGAAAATGTTCAACTTTATGATGTGTATGTTTTACCACATGAAAAATTATTTTGATAAATATTTATTAAGGTAATGCATGGTTAGACACAGTCATCTCTTAGAAAAATATTCATCCTTCCAATGTGGCCTCTCAGTGACCTTTAGAATGTTAAACACAACCCCATAGAATAGTCTCTCTGCTTATTAATATTGAGAAAGGTGATCAGCCAAAAGAAATTTTATAGACAATGAACATACATGCAGTGCATCTGGTCTGTGGGATGTACTCTATTAAACAAGCACATTTAATAGAGGGAGGGAAGAAAGCTTTAACAGTGAGCATTGTGCTTCTGGATATGACAGCTGCTGAGGTGTGATGGAGGTTTAGGAATGAAATCATTGCATAACTGGAAGCAGCGAAGTAAATGTGAAGCCCAGGAGGACTTTGTGTTGGGGTTGATACAAAGTGGCCAGTAAGGCAATGCCTTAGCCACCTGAACATGCAAACTGCTAGATCAAAGACCAAATGATCAAATGGGATTACTCCAGTGACACAAATGTATGCGGTTATCGTGAATTGCAGATTATGGAGCATATGCTCCTTTGCTGACTCCTTGGGGGAAAGGATATGTACAAGGAAACGTCTTATTGTAGTGATGGTAAGAACACTGATTGCTCTTAATGCTGGAAAAAAGCAAGAGTCATATCCTCCCCTTTTGTGTTTTCTTTCCTTAATGTGATGATTTACCCTCTTATATAATATTGTTTTAACCCACCCTCCTATTCTATACCATTAAATTTTCTAGGCAGGTGCAACTTGGCATCTAATGGATAACTCTTCTTCATAGATGATGATCTATCATACATAAAAAGGATCCTGAACACACTGCTATATTTAAAATGAACAACCGATGAAGACCTACTATATAGCAAAGGAACACTGCACAATGTTCTGTGATAACCTAAATGGGAAAATAATTTGAATAAAAATAGATACATGTATATGTATGTGAATCATTTTGCTGTACACTTGAAAAACACAACACTGCTAATCAACTATGCTCCAATGTGAAATAAAAATTAAAAGAAAAAACATCCTGAAATTTACTTTACTTGGTACATTACTCAAAGACAAAGATATTCATATACCATGCAAACAGACCTTGAACTGTGTAAATTATTTTTCTAGGAGGGTAATACATTGAATTGACTCGGTTTTGCTCTTTTGCCAAATGCTGTTGATTGCAGGTGTTTTTACACTGAATTGAATTCAGATTAGTGAGTGCAAGAGTGTAGAAAGAAGAGTCCACTTTTATTAGTTTATTAGAACAATATTATAACTAGACAGATTAATCAATCTTTTTTTCATTCTGAGCACAGTAAGATAATTTGGGAGTATATAGAAAGCTATTTTTAAAGTGGTATCCTGGAATGAGAGCTTGAGCAGAGGTCAGGGAATATATCAGAAAATAATTTGTATATATTTTTAGAGCTGTAGTTATAGCTAATATAATAGTGAATTTTGTTTTATTTATTTTACTTTAGTTGCTACTGCCAGAGAAGCAAAGAAATATTTTGTCATAAAACCATACAGCTTTGCCTGTCCTCCTACAGTTCACCTACTTTATGGATTTTTAATTGAGACACAGAAGGTATATAACATTGCACAATTTTAAGGTAATAAAATGTTGAGTTGATACACTTATATAGTGCAAAATGATTACCACCATAGCATCAATTAACACCTTTATTACATGACATAATTACAATTTCTTCATTGTGATGAGAACATTTAGGGTTCAGTTGCAGGTGTCAAATATACAGTACCATATTTTTAACTATAAGCACCATTGTGTACATGAGATTCCCACCTTGTATTTTCTTTCATCTTTCTTTCATTTTCACTCTTTCTCCATTAAGATTCTCCTCTCTTTCTGAAAGGAGAAGTAATTTAAAAGAGAAATTATCATACTAAGTGAAGTAAGTCAGACAGAGAGAGACCAATATCATATATTACTTATATGTAGAAACTAAAAAAGAGATACAAATGAACTCATTTACAAAACAGAAACAGATTCACAGACTTCAAAAACAACCTTATAGTTGCCAAAAGGAAAAGGTGTGAGGGGAGGGATAAATTAGGAGGGTGGGATAAACATATAAAGAGTACTATATATAAAATAGATAGTCAGCAAGGATCTACTGCATAGCACAGGAAACTCTACTCCATATTCAGTAATAAGCTCAATGGGAAAAGAATCTATAAGACTGGATATATATGCCTGGATGACTGGATCACTTTGCTGTACACCTGAAACTAGCATAATGGTATGAATCAGCTATACTGTAATAGAAAATAAAATTTGTGTCAAAAAGGAAAAAAATAAAAGACATGACATAAAAATACAACAGGAAATGACATAGAGAATACAGATTTCCCACTGGATCTTTGTTTTACATTGAAATTCTTGTCCTCCATTACTTTCCCAGAATAAGCATGAACAAGTCATGGTTCACTTCATTGAACATATATTAAATGCCAATCTTTATGATGCAGGGTACTGGATATTAAATGGCGTGGAAGTGAATGAAAGTGATCTCCACCCTCAGTAAATTCAAGTTCTATCATGGAGTAGCTCCCGCCCAACAGTATCAGTAGGGTTTTCTCTCTGCTTTCCTTTCTACTTCTCTAATTATGTGTAACACCTGTTCACACACAGTTGTCTCAGAAAAATCTATTTTTCTTCTCTTCTAAGACAATCATTCTCATTGGGGTAAGAAGTTGTCCATTTTCCCCTTTCTTGTATTTTCAACCTTTTCATTCACTGGCTCCTTTACTTATTTTTATAATTATTTCCACTCAAGGAAAACAAAAGTCCTTCAAAAAATTTTCCCTTAAAAATTTGTTTTAAGTCCCCTATATCTAGGTAAAATTGCATCCTCTGGGGGGAAAAAAAAAATGTTGTTCAGTCGCTAAGTCACGCCCAACTCTTTGTAACCCCATGGCCTGAAGCATGGGAATTTCTTCTGTCTTCCACTATCTCCAAGAGTTTGCTCAAACTCATGTCCACTGATTCGCTAATGCTATCTAACCATCTCATCCTCTGCCATCCTATTCTCCTTTTGTCTTCAATCTTTCCCAACATCAGGGTCTTTTCCAATGAGTTGGCTCTTCACATCAGGTGGCCAAAGTATTGGAGCTTCAGCTTCAGCATTGGTCCTTCCAATGAATATTTAGGACTGATTGCCTTTAGGATTGACTGGTTTGATCTTCTTGCAGCCCATGGTACTGTCAAGAGTCTTCTTCAGCACCACAGTTCAAAAGCTTCAATTCTTTGGCACTCAGTCTTTATGGTCCAATTCTCACATCCATACCTGACTACTGTGAAAACCACAGCTTTGACCATATGGACCTTCATTGGCACAGTGATGTCTCTGCTTTTTGATATGCTGTCTAGGTTTGTCATACCTTTCTTTCCAAGGAGTGAGTGTCTTTTAATTTCATGGCTACAGTCACCATCCGCAGAGATTTTGGAACCCAGGAAAATAAAATCTGGCACTTCTTCCACTTTTTCCACATCTATTTGCCATGAAGTGATGGAACCAGATGCCATGATATTAGTTTTTTTTTTAACATTGAATTTTAAGCTAGCTTTTTCACTCTCCTCTTTTACCCACCTCAAAGGACTCTATAGTTCATTTTGATTTCTGCCATTAGAGTGGTATCATCAGGTTATCTGAGGTTGTTGATATTCTCCCATCAGTCTTGATTCCAGCATGTGCTTCATCCAGTCTGGCATTTCACATGATATACTCTGTATATAAGTTAAATAAGCCTTGTCATACTCCTTTCCCAATTTTGAACATCTGTTGTTCCATGTCTGGTTCTAACTGTTGCTTCTTGACCTGCCTACAGGTTTCTTAGGTGACAGGTAAAGTGTCTGTCTTCTTTAAGAATGTTCCACAACTTGTCAAAGCCTTTATCAAAGTTAATGAAGCAAAATTAAATGTATTTCTAGAACTCCCCTGTTTTCTCCATGATCCAGTGAATGCTGGCAACATGATCTCTGGTTCCTCTGCCTCTTTGAAATTCAGTTTGTACACTGGGGAGTTCTCAATTCATGTATTGCTAAAGCCTAACTTGAAGGATTCTCAGCTACAAAGATCATAATCAATCTGATTTCAGTATTGAACATCTGGTGATGTCCACATTATGTACATCAGAGTTGTTCTTGTGTTGCAGGAAAAGGGAGTTTTCTATGACCAGTGTGTTCTATTGACAAAACTCTGTTAGTGTTTCCCATTTATTTTATACTCCCAGACCAAAGTTGCCTGTTTTTCCATATTTCTCTTGACTTCCTACTTTTGCATGCCAATCCTGGATCATGAAAAGGGCATATTTTTTTGGTGGTGGTCACTAACCTAGAGTCGATCATCTTGGAGTTTTACATCATGTGAGCCTTAGGAAGCATTACTACAAATGCAGATAGTGGAGGTGATGGAACTCCAGCTGAGCTATTTAAAATCCTAAAAGGTGATGCTGTTAAAGTGATACATTCATATGTCAGAAAATTTGGGAAACTCAGCAGTAGCCACAGAACTGGAAAAGGTCAGTTTTCATTCCAATCCCAAAGAAGGGCAATGCCAGAGAATGTTCACATGATAGAAAAGTTATGCTCAAAATCCCTCAACCTTTAAATAATGGAGAATAAGATGATGTGGTGTTCATAATAATTAATGATGATGCTTGTGCATGATGATATTCATGGATGCTCATTCAGCATTGCTTTTTTGGCACATAATCCTACAAATCAGTGAGTAGGAAATATCACCACTGTCTTCCAGAAAAGAAACTTGTGATTTTCATGTGCACAGTTTCATAGAAAACTAGCAGAGCTTTGATTCAAATACTGTTCTGTTTGACTCCTAACTTTAAAATACCTCATGCAAACTTGTCCCTCCATGGCAAAGTTTCTTAACTTTGCAGCACATTGAAATCACCTAGAAAGTTTTGTTTTCTTTCTTCTTTTTTTGTAATCCCATTGTCTAACCTGAACTCCACATCACTACATTAGAATCCCTTAGGATGTGAAGCAGTCATCAATTTCTAAAAAAATTTCTTAGGTGATTCTAATGAGCAGAAAAGATAACCACTGTTCTATAGTAAACATTTTGATGATACTCAAGTCTTTATCTCTAGCATGGAGCTCTCTCCCCAGTATTAAACTTACATTGTCCAGGGTTTACTGCATCACTTCATTTGTCTGTCTTTACTGCCACTTTGGGATTTCTCCTTTTCCAAAATAAACTCACCTATCACCACCCAAATAGTTGCCTTCTAGAATTTGTGTGTTATTTAATTTTTCCCACCCCCTACTGCTCTAGGTCTCGTTAGTAAAGTCTGTTCAGTTGTCTCTCAAATTGTGACTTTCCTAACACCTTATGTTTGGGAATTGATAATTTTCTATTATATTAGTATCTCAGAAACATTTTTCCCATTTTCCTTCCCCCTTTTCTTCATCACCTCTGTAGGCAAATTTACTCAGGCTCTTCATGTCTCTCACATGGAATTTTTGTGGCAGACTCCCCGACTCAAGGAGTCTCTCTTTGCTTCATTTAGTCTCTCTTTGATTCATTTTCCTGTTTAATGCTGTCAATGTTACCTTTCTAATATCCCATCAGTTGTTTCACTCTTTATTAAAAGCTCTGTCCATTGACTGCACAATACAGTCCAAACAACTTAACATATATTAACAAACTTCATGAGACCTTTTACCATCTGGACACATTTCTTTCCCTCACCAATTTCTTTTTTCTTGACCAAAATACCCTACCTTCTAAAGCCCCTTCTGTACTCTCCTTTACCCTTAAAAAAAAAAAATCACAATTATCCATTGTCAGTCTTTTCCATGGTTTGTCAACACGATGGGGGAAGGATAGGCATCCATATTTCAGTATTTTCACTGTTGTTGCTGCTGCTGCTGCTAAGTCACTTCAGTCGTGTCTGACTCTGTGCGACCCCATAGACGGCAGCCCACCAGGCTCCCCCGTCCCTGGGATTCTCCAGGTAAGAACACTGAAGTGGGTTGCCATTTCTTTCTCCAATGCATGAAAACGAAAAGTGAAAGTGAAGTCACTCAGTCTGACTCAGTGACCCCATGGACTGCAGCCCACCAGGCTCCTCCATCCATGGGATTTTCCAGGCAAGAGTACTGGAGTGGGGTGCCATTGCCTTCTCCGTTCACTGTTGTTAGCTGAGTGCTTTTCAGAAAGAAGTTATTTCTAAAAAGATATGTGTTGAATACATATGTGAAGGAGTGTGTGCAGGAACTTTTCACAACTCTGTCATTTTGCATGTTTTCTTCTATGAATAGAATGGTCAAATACTTTCTCTCTCCCTGGTAAACTCATACTTTTAATGTGACATACACATTTGAAATACTTCTGGAGTTCACCAGACAGAAATAATGTAGTAGGTTTTTTCTCTTTGATTCCACAATGCATTGTTTCTGTAACTGTAATAGGAATTTTATCAAATAGCAATGCACAGGCTTGTGCCCCTTCTAAACTAAGAATACTGAAGAATTGGGGGCATAAATTGTTTCTGTTTGTTTCATCTGCACATGTGATGATGCTTGGAATACAGTTGATTCTTCAATTGTAACCTTTATTGAATGGACGTCTGATTTCACGTATTATTGAAGGGGTTCAAAGACACTGCCTAGCTTATTCCAGTTTCTAAATTTAATGGTAAGATTGCACATCTTTCTTCTGGGAAAAAATAAAAATAGGATAATATCTACTACTTTGTGACCATTCATTAATGGTCTTATGAGTAAGGAAGATTGTTGTATTTATTATCTGAATAATCAATTGTCACTACTTTGTAAGTCCTTGACTTTATTATTGTAGACATAACTTACAAGATAATTGAAATATGGCTGCTTAGATATTAAACATTAAAAAAATTTAAAAAATATTTTTTTAAAATCCGTAAATATTAAAAAAAAAAAAAAAGATTAAAAGGACCTTGACTTTTCGAGTGAGAGAGGGATGGTCTTTATTCTTCACTTACACCTTTAATGGGCTTCCCCTGTAGCTCAGCTGGTAAAGAATCTGCGTGCAGTGCAGGAGACCTGAGTTCAATCCCTAGGTTGGGAAGATCTCCTGAAGGAGGGCATGGCAACCCATTTCAGTATTCTTGCCTAGAGAATCCCCATTGATAGAGGACCCTGGTGGTCTCAGTTCATGGGGTTTGCAAAGAGTCAGACACAACTGAGCAACAAGCACTTAGTTTGTGTAGTAATGCAATAATATAATAATTCACATTTGAGAATGAAAAGCAACATAAATAATGAACGTTCTATAAAATTTGTACTTAATTACAGACAATTAAAGGCCAACTGAGATTCCATTTGTGTACTGAAGTATAGAATACTACATAAGTTCAAGGAAAATATTAAAGTATTAAAATTTAACAGTAAGAGTTTTAAATATGTTGCACAAAATTATAAAACTAGCACACGACTTGAGCTCAAGCATATTTTTGTTTGCTTGTTTGGGTTTTTGTTTTATTTATTTTTTTTTAGCTACACAGCAAGGCATGTGGAATCTTAGTTCCCTAACCAGGGTTCGAGGAGAAGGCAATGGCACCCCACTCCAGTACTCTTGCCTGGAAAATCCCATGGATGGAGGAGCCTGGTAGGCTGCAGTCCATGGGGTCACTGAGTCAGACTGAGTGACTTCACTTTCACTTTTCGTTTTCATGCATTGGAGAAAGAAATGGCAACCCACTCCAGTGTTCTTGCCTGGAGAATCTCAGGGATGGCGGAGCCCAGTGGGCTGCCGTCTGTGGGGTCGCACAGAGTCGGACACGACTGAAGCGACTTAGCAGCAGTAGCAGCAGCAACCAGGGTTCGAACTTATGTTTCCTGCATTGGGAGTTCAGAGCCTTAACCACAGGGCCACCAGGGAGGTTCCTCAAGCATATTTTATTTAGTCTTTCTATTGTGCATGAACAATAAAACCATTCCCACACCTGTGTTCTCTACCCTTACTATCAGCCAGTGCTTCCTAATAGAAAGAATAACATAACCCCAAGCTACTGCTCAACATTCTTAGACTATATTCCTACCTGGGAAAACTCAGTAAATAAAAACATTCCTCCATTGCATGCTAGAACAACTAAATATATTATAAAATGAATTGTTGTAGTCATATAATTTTTGATATAATATACACAAATTGTTTCATAATACCTGCATATTATAGTCTCTTTACTATCTAAAAATGCAGATAATTTAAGAAAAGAGAAAAGACCTGAAAAGAAATGTAGGCTTTGGTGTTTGGTAACATGTTTGTTATTTCGAATGAAAACTTTGGAATAGAACCAATTGTATTTAAACAACATAATTTAAACATGCATGCAAATCCATTCTAATCATATAATTCCATATGTAAAGACTACAGATGCCTTATAATCGATCTCTTCCATCTGTTAGAAAGATAATAAAACTGTGCTTTTTATGATATTACTGAGATTTATTTTTTAAAAATTTGTAACAATATATCACACATTTCCATTTTGTTCACTACTGCTTCGTAACCTCTGCATCTGAATACTCCAAATAGCATTTCACTAAGCATATAACTCACCAAAGACAAGTTTCATGAATTCATTTTACTGTAATTTGATGATCTGTTTAAAATTTTACCCTTATATATTATTTGAAATAATTTTATATGTACATATATATGTATAACATTAACATTTTTCAAAATGGAAAGTATCGATATTTGAATCTAATAAAATCTGCAGTAGTATAGTTTTAATGGTTATTAAATAGCTATGCTTTTTATGAGCAGTCAGAAATCCAAGTAATAAAGTAATGAAAATATGAGGACAGTTTTTCCAACCAGATTATCAAGAATTTTACAATATACAATACATATACACACATACAGAATCTCATTATTTCCATTTCCAAACTCCTGCTTGTAGGAGTTACAGTATCCTATATAAGTCCAGATAAACATATTTCCAAAATAAGTTAAAATTAAAGACTGAATGCTTTAAAATGCATTGAGGACATTGTATTTCCAGCTCATGTTCTCTTTAATCAAACATTGGAATTGTGAAATATATCTACAACTGAAATATACTTGTATCTTAAAAAAATAGAAAATCCAATTGTAAAATAAATATGAGTTTAAACTCCTGGCTTAGGACTATATGATTTATGGGCTGAAATGCTCTTTTGTACAAAGAAAATAACATTGAATACATAACTTAGGAATTAAATTAAAAGTTCAGCTTTTTTATTTAGGAGATTATGATGATGGACTGAAGTATTACTTTGTGTAAAAAATAATATTGAAGTAATGCATAGATTGCTCCTGCTGGTGCTGCTAAGTCACTTCAGTCGTGTCTGACTCTGTGTGACCCCATAGACGGAAGCCCACCAGGCTCTCCCGTCCCTGGGATTCTCCAGGCAAGAACACTGGAGTGGGTTGCCATTTCCTTCTCCAAAGCATGAAAGTGAAAAGTGAAAAGGAAGTCGCTCAGTCGTGTCCGACTCTTAGCAACCCCATGGACTGCAGCCTACCAGGCTCCTCCATCCATGGGATTTTCCAGGCAAGAGTACAGGAGTGGGGTGCCATTGTCTTGGGAATCTAATTATCAACCAAATCTTATGTAAATATAAGCTATAACTGAGATGAATATGTTTGTATTAAAATTATTACTTTTGACTACCTCTGACTTTTAAAAACTATGCTTTATTGTAGGCTCAGTAACAGTTTTGAAGGTTTTTAGTGATATAAAACATTCAAATAAAGCAAAAATGTTAAGTATGAAATTCCAGAACATTTGAGGTGGAAGAGGATCTGGAGTTGTATTCCTGATCCCATTACTGAGAAGCTAGAGACCCAGAAATGGAAAGTTGCATCAAGGGAGGAAAACTTAAGTAGAAATTGAGCTATTATAAACTTAAATTAATTAAAGACTTAATTAAAGAATCTGCCTGCAGTGTGGAAGACCTGGGTTCGATCCCTGGGTCAGGAAGATCTGGAGAAGGATACGGCAACCCACTCCAGTATTCTTGTCTGGAGAATTCCATGGATAGAGGGGTCTGGTGGGCTACAGTTCATTGGGTAACAAAGAGTTGGATATGACTGAGAGACTAACTTTCTTTTTCAAACTTAAATGTTATTATAAACTGATGATCGAAATGATGTTTGTTTTCAAAATATCTTCTATGAACATATTTTAGAAGATGTTGGAAAATTCCAAATTAGGAGATATATTGTAATAATTTATGGTAAAGTATTAAAGCAGTAAAGTGGGCAGAATTGATGAATAGAATGCTCATATCACAAATTATTTGTATTTTTCAGTAAATCATCTTAAATAGCTTCCCAGTGGCTCACTGATAAAGAATCTGCTTGTCAATGCAGGAGATGTAGGAGACATGGGTTTGATCCCTGGGTTGGGAAGATACCCTGGACTAAGAACTGGCAACCCACTCCAGTGTTCTTGCCTGGAAAATTCAATGGACAGAGGAGCCTGGCAGGCTAAAGTCCACGGGGCCGAAAAGAGGTGGACGCAGCTGAGTCAGCTGAGTGACTGAGCATGCACACACACATGTATCTTATATAGTAGCCTATTTCTTTCTTCCTAAAAATTAATTTAGGTTTTTAAAATATTTTTTCTCCAAAATCTCAGTATTTTAAGTATTAAAAAGAATGTCTTAATCCCATCTACATTTTATAAATTGCACTATTTCATTTCTGGTGGATGGAAAGTGCAGATTTGAATAGTAGTCTATAATGAACTCAGAAAATGAATCTATCCAGATGTCCCACTTTCTTTAGAAATAGGGGAAATTATAAAGATTGACTCAAAGGTTTACTTTCCTTTTTACACTTTACTGTTTATATATATATATATAAAAAAAAAAAAAACAAGAAGCATGATTTTGTATTCTGCTGTCAGTATATCCATAAACTAGCACAAAAGCAAAGCTGAAGCAATTTACAGGATTGTACCATTGTATGAATTACAGTTACGTAAAGAACATCTAATTATGTGAAGAAAAACATGGATTCATAACAGGAGCATTTTTAAAGGGAGAAAACAAAGCCATTCATGAAGACAAAAAAAAAAAAATACTTCATGTTAAACTTATACATATAAGTTCTATTAGTCCTTAATGCCCTAATTAATTTCCTTAAAATTTTAATGATATTCAAATTAACTGTACTTAAAGTATCATGTTCCAAGAAGAGAAAGCACGTGGCATTTGTTGAACCTTTGCTACCTGTTTTGGTCAAGGGTTTTTACATGGTTATGTTGTAAAAAATTCTACCATTTTTTCCAAACTCATAGAATTGATATTATTACCCTCACTTGGAAATACAAAGAAACGAAAGCTTAAAGGTAAAACATGTAAGAAGCAGAGGTATGCTTTTGCCGCTACCTCTGCGATTTCTCTAAGCCTTAGTACCTTTGAATTGCTTCCTTTGAATGTCAAGTAGGCTCCTTATAGACAGCTCTGATACATTTGGCAGTCAGCGATAATTGTTATAAGAACTGAAGAATTACATTAATTTATTTGGCTTTTTCTTTTTAAAGCAGGAAGTAGATTGTTTTTTTTTTTTTTCTTTTTTCAGAACTGGTAACTGATAATAATGTACAGGAAACAATTAGCAAGATTTTTCTCCTAAAAAAAAAAAAAAAAACACAGAAAAAAACCCTGGTAAGTGGTATTGTATTTAGGTGTTATATCTCCTAGACACCAGTGCTGTGATTAAGAATTTGATCTCAGCTAGAATATTCCAGGACAAAGCAATGACAATGTGGCAATAAGCACCTTCTCTGTGACTGACCGGGTAGGATAATGGATGTAAGCTGTACTTAAAGCAAAAACACTCTGAATGCTTACAGGGCTACCATTTTTTCCTTTCAAACCATAAGGACACTTAACAAGCACCTTCTGACTGAAATAGAAGGTTTAAATAGGAATAATCATTGGATCCAATTTTTATCCTGGATTATAGAAATGTGGCCATTTGAGACTTTCATCTTTGAGAGGAGGAGATTTTATATATATATATATATATATATAAATGTGTATATATGTGTGTATATGTATGATATACATGAATAATATATATTTTTCCTTGTTCATCATATCAAAAGCTACTAGGAGTTTTAAAATGTAGGAACTGTATCAATTTTTAATAAAGGGCCCCTTGTTAATATTTATTTTTTCCATGTGTAACACATTTTATCCTGGAAATAGAGAGGGTAAGTTTTCCTTGAAGATAGGATTTCTTTCTTACCAGTCTTTAAATATGCACCATCTCGCATAGGTACTTGCTTCTAAATAAGTATTTTGTATATTATTTTTTTTAAACAACCATGTGGGTGTATGGATGGCATCAATGAAGCAAAATTCTACCTCAGGAAGAGAAAGTTGCATTTTGGCAAGATGTTGCTGAAAATATGAAAGGACTGTAGACACAAGAGATTTAATAGTATTGGGGACAGGCTTCTTGGCTCGTCTTGACCCTAAAAAAATAATTGTCTCATTATAGTAACTTGGTCCCATTAAGCACTTATCTCCAAACTCAACAATGTTGGTGTGTTTTGTTTTTTTTTTTCTTTTTCCTATCATTAATGCTTAAGGTAGAGAGAATTTAATCAAGCACATTTGCTTATGAAGGAAGTTTCTATATGAACAATTCCAAATGTTGCAATAATAATTAGAGAAGGAAATAGCAAGACAATCATAGCAGTAGCTGTTGAATTCTGCCACAAACATAGAGAACGTTTTGTTTACTGGCTGATGTTTGAATTAGCAAGGGAACAAAAGCTGAGCTCCAATAATAGAAAGCAATCAGTCTGGTTTGGGACAGAAGCTTAAAAAAATTCTGATTAAAGACACAGAATTAAATGGACTTAATTAGAATTTAGAAGGCAATGGCACCCCACTCCAGTACTCTTGCCTGGCAACTCCCATGGACGGAGGAGCCTGGTAGGCTGCAGTCCATGGGGTCGCTAGGAGTCAGACACGACTGACTTCACTTTCACTTTTCACTTTCCTGCATTGGAGAAGGAAATGGCAACCCACTCCAGTGTTCTTGCCTTGGGAATCCCAGGGAAGGGGCAGCCTGGTGGGCTGCCGTCTCTGAGGTTGCACAGAGTCGGACACGACTGAAGCGACTTAGCCGTACAATCATTAGAATTAGATAGAAGAATATCTGGATAGAAAAATGCCAGAAAATACCCACCTCCACTGCAATGCTCTACCAATTGTTGTACTGGTACCATAGTGAATTGGCCTGATGGGAAGAACAGACTCTTTGGAAAAGCCCCCGATGCTGAGAAAGATTGACAGTGTGAGTCGCTCAGTTGTGTCTGACTCTTTGTGATCCCATGGATGGTAGCCCACCAGGTTCCTCTGTCCATGGGATTTCCCAGGCAAGAAAACTGGAGTGGGTTGCCATTTCCTTCTCCAGAGAAAGATTGAAGACAGGAGGAGAAGGAGACAACAGAGGATGAAATGGTTGGATGGTATCACGGACTCAATAGACATGATTTTGAGCAAGTTCTGGGAGTTGATGCTGGACAGGGAAGCCTGGCACGCTGCTGTCCATGGGATCATAAACAGTCGGACACGACTGAGTGACTGAACTGAACTGAAAGTGAAGTGGGTCTGATATTTACCATCAGAGCTACCAAATGGCTAATGGTTGGCTGGCATTGGGGTGGGGGTGCATGACTTAGTACATGACTAAGTTGAGATGGGTTGTCTGTGTCCCAAAGGATCTCTCATCCTCCAGCAAATTCCGGGAGCTCTTCAAAAAGTGGCTTTAGGATTGCAAAGAGAGGGAGACCTGAAGCACAATCCATTCCTGGTGTGCTTGTTGTAAGTTTGCTCATGTTTTCTTGACCAAACCAGGTCACATGGCAACCCAGATGTGAATCTGGGGAAACAGACCACTTCTTGACTAGAGAATCTACACTATCTCCCTGGAAAAGTTTGGGCTTAGGGAAGGGAGTAATCTGCAACTGATTTTTTTTTTTTTTAATCTACCACAGACTCTTTACAAATGTATCTAGTAGTTATTTTTATAATTTTTTATGGATGTTAATATAGCCAATCCTGCTGTGGCACACAAAAAGTTAACTCTGGTAGAATGAACTAAATTTACCTTTTGTGCATAAAAAATAAATGCTCTCTGCTCAAAATATTGAACACTATGGTTTTTTGTAAGAGTTAAAAATTAACAAACTTAAGAGATGAAATGCACTGACATTTTTTAAGGGATTCTTATTTTCAGTACCACAAGAGTGCTAGAGTGGATTGCCATTTCCTTCTCCAGGGGGTTTTCCCGACCCAGGGATCGAACCCTGGTCTCCCGCAGTGCAGGCAGACACTTTATCATCTGAGCCGTCAGGGAAGCCCTATTTATAGGCCTATTTATATGCATCAGGGTATGCAATGCGATAGGTAATTCATTGAATTCATCAGGGTATGCAGTTCAATGTAGGTGCTTCTTATATAACAGAGGATGTGGTAAACTTAAGAGGATGTAGCAGGACCTCCTGAAGTGCATTCAATTTTAGAATTGGTACAATTTACTACTTTATATCAGAGCTAATGATTAGAAGCTTTGTGCATTTTAGAAATACTTTGTCATAAAACAGAGAAGTAAATTAAATTATATGAGATTGTCAGCATGGAACAGATCTTAGTATTGTTGACACTGCCATTCTGAACTGGATCACTTTTTCCTCTAATACATGAAGATAATCTACATCTCAAGGAATAATCTAGAAACTTGAAATCATTAAAATTGAGTGGGTATGATAATATTATTTTAAAAGTAATAAATATAGAATGATCTCAGTTTACCAATTTAAATATTTTATTTTGAATTTTGTGGTAATTTTTATATTAACATCATTCACGTATTGTTTCTTTTGATTCGAAGACAATTTCTTTGTGTTCCCCCAAATTTGTGTGTGTTGGCTGTTCAGTCATGTGACTCTTTGCAACCCCATAGACTGTAGCCGGCCAGGATCCTCTGTCCATGGAATTCTCCAGGCAAGAATACTGGAGTGGGTTGCCATTCCCTTCTTCAGGGAATCTTCCCAGCCCAGGGATTGAACCCAGGTCTCCTTCATTGCAGGCAGATTCTTTACCATCACAATTACACTCCTTCTTAAGAACTTAAGTCTTGGGAACTCCCTGGCAGTTCAGTGGTTATGATTTGACACTTTCACTCCCATCTTTCACCACTGAATAATCCTTGGTTGGGAAACTAAGGTTCCACAAGCCACACTATGATCAAAAAACAAAGCAAAACAAACAAACAAACAAAAAAATGTTTATTGATTTAGAAAATGTCAATACATTTCTTAAAACAAATAAAACTTCAAATCCCAAGCCAAGACTATATAAAGGGAAATGTTGACATGAGGATAGTATTTGCAGAATTAACTCCAGAACCACTGTTTAAAAAACATATCTTTATTTCTTCTGTCTGCTCCCTCAACCATTAAACCTTTGCCAGAGATTCTTCTCAATAGCCTATCCAACTCTGGGCTCACTACTAATTGACTGCAGGATCTTAACAGCTCTTGTCTTTAAAGTCTCTTGATTATCACACAGATGTGCTAGAGATAAAGACAAATGACTTTGGACTTCAGGCAACCTCTGATCCTTTGTGTAAAACCTTATATCCCCTGCCTCAATTCTATAAAATGTCATAAACTAACATATTCTGTGAACAAATACAAGCCTACCTCTATGCGTTTATTTTCCCAAACCCTGAGTGATTGTGAGAAAATCAGAAACAGTGTGAGTTACCCATTTCAGCAGCATATGGTTTCCTATGTACTTGCAAAGACAGCGCAGGTAAACCAGCCCAAAATTAATTGCTTTTTTGCATAGTGTTCCAGCAACAGTGGGCACCTGTTTTATAACATGTGTGGCATTGTCTTACTGGCCTTATCTATTTGGAGAGTCTATCTCTTCTGGTGGATTCTGAGTAACTTGTAGGCAGGGAACCAATTACTCAGGATGCATTGGGCCTGGGAGTGCTTACAGGAGAATAAATGATAACCATGAAAAGCCTCAACGACATGGAATACACAGTGCAATAGCCCTAGTATTTTATTACAAAATTCTGTGGCAAAATGTCACATTTCCTTTAAATATTTCTCCCCATTTCTACTCAAAACAGCATGAATACAATAAGCCAAACTTGTGCATAGATATCCTTTAAGATGTGCACTGTTTGTTGTTTATAACCCTGAGGAAAATTATTGCAGTTCTCACATATAACTTTTCCCTCTGAGTGTAAATACACCTGCACATCTTTTATTATATTCTAACTGGAGGGCTAGTGAATAAGCTCTACGTGGTTGAACTGAAAATGCTGGAGGATAATTGGATCTGCAGGCTAAGTTGGTCGGGATGTTAAAGTTTTTATGTGTGAGATTTATTTGTATTACCTACATTATATTTGAGAAAATTCAGATTTATTCTGGCATTTCCATTCTGAATTTTAAATTTTAAACCCGTAGTTAATTTTTAATGCCTTTCTGGAGAGTCTCTCACCTTGCATTGTCTTTAAATCTCAGTAAAATGTTTCTTTTCTTAGTGGGAAAATACATTTCTTGTAGAAGCTGGAATTCCAAAATAGCACACAATCGAATTTCAAGGAAAAAAACAGCCCATCATTTTATTTGATGTTAAACCTACTCAATTATTCAAGAGAGGCTGCTGAAAACATGAAATTGGCCCTATGAAACTTTTGAGCATTCTCCAGGTTGAATGGCTCCTCTTTGGCTCACTTGAAGAAATAAGATGTCAATCCTCAAAGGGATCCTGCGTCAATCTTTGACCAAGCAGTTGCCTAAGAGGCTGGTTTCCAGTGCAGGTATGGAAGTTGAATGGAATAAGATGTGGGAATAAGATGGCAAAAGGAAAAACTAATTCAAGTCAAACAAAGGGAAAAAAAAGACAAGAATCATCCTTGGAATGGTAGAAAGACTCCAGGGAGAAATAATTAAAGCGGACTCATTCCTATGACATTCATCACTGGGTGAGTTGAAAAATCCTGACAGCCTTGTCTTACGTGCTTCATGTGCTTAGCTCTGTCAGGTGATTTTATGAATCACTTATTTTCTGACAGACCTCTTCAAAAAACTGTAGGGTGTCCCACAGGTGGGATTTGTTGATAGAACAAAGTACATCTGTTATATTTTTATACATCTGACTTTAAACAATGAACTGGGGGGGAAAAGTGGCTTGTTTGTGCATGGGCTGCTTTCTGTCTCCCAAGATCTAGGAAAGTTAAGCTCGAGGGAATTTTTCTCTTGCTCACGTCTGTGTTCCGGTTATTAGTGTCCAGTATGTGGTAGGCACTCAGTAATATGTGCTGATTAATTAACATATGAATTAATTAATCTCTGCCTCTCCTCTAGCTTCAACACAGGCTTGTAGGTTAGGTATCAGCTGTCTGACTCGCTGAGGGCTTCTGTATACACATTTAGAAAATACTGATGGTGCCATAGTCTTTATCAAATCTGGGCATTGTTTTCTTTCTCGCTCCTCCACTCCCTTTGTTCAACGTAATATTTAGTTCATAATTAGAACCCTCCTTTTTATAGGAAGGCTTTCCAAATCATCTTTATATCATGGAGAGTACCCCTTATGGCACTCTATTGGGATTGTCTGTGTTTTGATACATTCTCTTAGTAAACAATATTATCTATGAAGACACACATGGATGTTAGCTTTGCCACTGAATTTTCCCCAGTATTTACTTTGGTATGTAGCTATAAAAGCAAAGTAAGAAATAGTTTTGAATGAATGAAAAATACACATACTATTCTTAAACTTAAACTTCCTTTTGGAGACTAGAAGCAGAGAAAAGAAACAGTTGAAATATATTCAGTTGACAATTACACTGAATAAAGGCTGCTTATTGCAATTCTCCAAGTTCCTTGGGAATGAAGTTAATAATTCAGAGGCATCACCATTCACTAAATGGTTGCTGAGGCACAGAGATGGAACTATGCATTTAGGGAAACCTTTGGAATTTAGTTATAAATCACCTGGTGATTATTAGTATATAAATGTATTGAAGTCTGTCTTTATAGTCATTTCTCATAACTAGATCATTGGGTGGGGACTTGAATGATCCTAAGAGTAGTCTGATATGGAATGTTACGAACACTGTGCACTGATCTGTTAGTCGGAAGCACTGCCCACTTGGAGGAGGTGCACACAGCAAGCACAGAATGAATAGCAGGCATTGATAGTTTTTTTTTTTTTTTTTTGGTCTAAGCTATCATCTCTCACTTGTATCGATACAAGGAATAATCTCATCACTGGCCCCAGTGTTTGCACTTTAGTCCCTCCTCACTCTGTAGTCATATCTCCTCACAGCAGCCAGAACAATTTCTTAATAATGAAAACAAGATCATATCTTAATTGAAAATTCCCTTGTCTCCCCTTCTCTGCTGCTGCTAAGTCACTTCAGTCGTGTCCGACTCTGGGCGACCCCATAGACGACAGCCCACCAAGCTCCCCCGTCCCTGGGATTCTCCAGGCAAGAACACTGGAGTCGGTTGCCCTGCCCTCCTCCAGGGAATCCTCCTGACCCAGAGATGGGACCCGCATCTCTTACATTCCCTGCATTGCCAGGTGGGTTCTTTACCACTAGTGCCACCCGGGAAGCCCCTTTCTCAGTATGCTCTCTCTCATTTGCTACGTGTCAGCCTCAGAAACCTGCTCTCTGTCTCTGGGACACACCAAGCTCTTTTTTGCTTTAGTCTTTGTGGTTGCTCAGATCTCTGCCTGAGCGACTTCTCCCTAGATTTTCAGAGGTGATTTTTTTTTCCCCTATGATTTAGATCTCAAAAATTAAAACAACAGATTTCCCTTCATGAAGGGGTCTCACACTCTCCTAAGCCTTCTCTATCACATGTTCTTATTTTATGCTCCTGCTAAGTCACTTCAGTCGTGTTCGACTCTGTGCGACCCCATAGATGGCAGCCGACCAGGCTCCCCTGTCCCTGGGATTCCCCAGGCAAGAACACTGGAGTGGGTTGCCATTTCCTTCTCCAGTGCATGAAAGTGAAAGTGAAGTTGCTCAGTCGTGTCCGACTCTTCACAACCCCATGGACTGCAGCCTTCCAGGCTCCTCCGTCCATGGGATTTTCCAGGCAAGAGTACTGGAGTGGGGTGCCATTGCCTTCTCCTATTTTTTTTTTTTTGAAGATATATTTAGATACATTCTAGATGAAATTAGTACAGAAATTCCTTGTTGGGCTCATGAAATTATTAACCTCTAGGTTAATAATCTTTGATACTTTAAATGCTTATCCAAATTCTGCCAGCTATAAAGAGGAATAAGTCTTGGTGATATAATGTACAGCATTTTTTGAAGATATATTTAGACACATTCTAAATGAAATTAGTGCAGAAATTCCTTGTTGGGCTAATGAAGTTATTACCCTCTAGGTTAATAATCTTTGATACTTTAAATGCTTATCCAAATACTTCCAGCTATAAAGAGGAATAAGTCCTATTAATATAATGTACGTACAGCATGGTGACTAGAGTTAATAATGTACTGTGTATTTGAAAGTTTCTAGGAGAGTGGATCATGAAAGTTCTCATCAGAAGAAAAAATTTGTAACTGTGTGTAATAATCAATGTTAACTAAAATTTCTGTTGTAATCATTTCACAATATATACATAATACCAAACCATTGTTCTACACCTAAAAGTAGTATGTTCCATGTCAACTGTACATCATTGAAAAATTATCTGAATAAATAAATGCCTATTTGAATTAATGAAAAGCCTCAGTCCTGAACTTCTTGAATATAAGTGAAAGTGGTCAGTCATATCTGACTCTTTGCAACCCCATGGACTGTAGCCTACCAGGCTTCTCCATCCATGGGATTTTCCAGGCAAGGGTACTGGAGTGGGTTGCTATTTCCTTCTCCAGGGGATCTTCCCTATCCAGGAATCGAACCTGGGTTTCCTGCAATGCAGGCAGACGCTTTACCCTCTGAGCCACCAGGGAAGCCCTTGAATATAAGGTGTACCCAAATCATCCAAGCATCTTGATAAAAATATAAATGCTTCCAGGTGAGCCAGATGATATGAATCCATCCATCTGCACTTTCTGAGAAGCAGGGGCTGAACAAGCATTAGTTTACACTCATATTCACATGTTTGGTTCTTCAATAATGAGAAAAAGGATTTTCATGGAAGAAGAGGTTGTTATGACTTATATCAGTTGTTCTTGAACATTGCTTCATATTAGAATCAACTGGGGGACATTGTAAACCCCTAGAAACCAACTCACACTCAGACCAATGAGATCAATCCCCAGGGGTGCCCAGGGAGTGGTATTTTTAAAATTCCACAGTTACTACACTGTATTGAAGATAGTGCACTTCCCCAGTGGCTCAGTGGTAAAGAATCCGCCTGCAATTCAGGAGACCTGGGCTCAATCCTTAGGTCAGGAAGATTTCTTGGAGAAGGAAATGGCAACCAACTCTAGTATTCTTGCCTGGAGAATCCTACAGACAGAGGAGCCCTGTGGCTATGGTTCTTTGGGTCATGAAAGAGTTGGACACGACTGAATGACTGAACAGCAACAACAAAAAAAACTGCAGATAGTACTTGCTGCTCTACACATGGATCAAAGACCAGCAGTTTTGGCATGTGGATTTGAAAACTGAAGGCTCGGGCCCCAACCAAGACCTGCTGAAGTTCTGGCTGCATTTCAAGAAGACCGCAGGTGATTTTTTCATATACTTTTAAATTTGAGAAGTACTGGTTCAGAGCAAGAAGTTGTTTACTAAGCTCTTGATTTTTGGGTATGCACAGGAATACTGGAATTCACCGGAGCTTTTTGTTGTCATGTCCGACTCTTTGTGACCACATTAGTGACCACTATATATAGTAAGTAGCCCACCAGGCTTCTCTGTCCATGGGGTTTTTCAGGCAAGAACATTAGAATGGGTTGCCATTTTCTTCTCCAGGGGGTCATCCTAACCCAGGAATTGAACCTGCATCTTCTGCATTGAAAGTGGAAATTTTTAGCACTGCTTAAGAATGAACTTTATGGATAAATATAAATTCTCACTTACTAAACACTAAATGGACAACAGAGGATGAGATCATTGGATGGCATCACTGACTCAATGGACATAAGTTTGAGTAAACTCCAGGAGTTGGTGATGGACAGGGAGGCCTGATGTGCTGCTGCCCTTGAGGTAGCAAAGAGTCAGACACAACTGAGCAACTGAACTGAACTGAAATACTAAATATAAATGCTCACTTCATTTGGCAGTGGTAATTTGTGAATTTTGCACACTGTCTAGTGTGCAAAAAAAATTTGTGAATTTTGCAGACTAGTCTAGTCTTTGGAATAAAGATGGTAATGAAGTTATAGTCAGTGAAATATTCAGTTTGAGATAAATGCAAATCTAGAGATAGCCAATGCTGTTCAAATTTTCATGACATTTTTTAGCAGGTTAGTGGTATAGAGGGGGTTGTATGTTTTTTGTATTGTTTGTATATTTTTAATGAGATGTATGTATATATATGTATAAAGTAAGAAGAAGGAATAACAGGAAAATGACTAAAATAGGATTAAATGTTGGTAAGAATAGTGGATCTTATCACAAGGTAATTAGGCAGAAGAGTGCTAAACAGGGGAGTAGAATATAAGAATTGGGCACAGGTGGTTTCTGGGCTCCAAAATCACTGCAGATGGTGACTGCAGCCATGAAATTAAAAGACGCTTACTCCTTGGAAGGAAAGTTATGACCAACCTAGATAGCATATTCAAAAACAGAGACATTACTTTGCCAACAAAGGTCCGTCTAGTCAAGGCTATTGTTTTTCCAGTAGTCATGTATGGATTTGAGAGTTGGACTGTGAAGAAAGCTGAGCGCCAAAGAATTGCTACTTTTGAACTGTGGTGTTGGAGAAGACTCTTGAGAGTCCCTTGGATTGCAAGGAGAGCCAACCAGTCCATTCTAAAGGAGATCAGCCCTGGGTGTTCTTTGGAAGGAGTGATGCTAAAGCTGAAACTCCAGTACTTTGGCCACCTCACACAAAGAGTTGACTCATTGGAAAAGACTCTGATGCTTGGAGGGATTTGGGGCAGGAGGAGAAGGGGATGACCGAGGATGAGATGGCTGGATGGCATCACGGACTCGATGGACGTGAGTCTGAGTAAACTCCGGGAGTTGGGGACTGACAGGGAGGCCTGGCATGCTGCAATTCATGGGATCGCAAAGAGTCGGACACGACTGGGCGACTGAACAGTAAAGCCACGGTGTCCGTTTTTAAGGGGGGATACACAATAATGGAAAATACAGGCAAACAGAAGTAATATAATAGGGGAAGAACAGAGGGTATGGTAGTAGAGAAAAGCATACACAATCCTATACCATATTTGGGATTGGTCAAGAAGGGGTTCTAGGAAGAACTAATCTCTGAACCTACAACTGAAATGAAGAGGATGATGGGAAGAGGGATCCTGCTAGAGGAAAACAAAGGGAAAAGGCATGGAGCTGAGAAGGAACAGGTGCCTGTAAGGATGTGAATCCAGTTCAGCCTAAGGTTAGTACTGAGGGCTGCTGTAGGCAAGTAAGGGAAGAGAGGGGCAGAAAAGGGAAAGGAGGTGGGTGTGGAGAAAGATTAAAGATGTGAGTTTATGGAAAGTTCCCTCCTGAGGGAAAAAATTTATTATTCTTCTCCCTTGACTAAAACATTTTGATATTAATGGAAATATAGTTATATTTGCATGTAAGAAAGCTCTTCTAATGTAAGGTTAATAGGAAATACAGAAGGTAAAAAGATAATTGGGCTTTTGCAGTGATTTGAAAAAAATAATGGTAGCCTAAACTAGGTGGTGATGGGAAAATGGTGAATTAAATCGAGATTTTAAGAAGTAAAAACTGCAGTGCTTGCAGATTGAATGAACTGGGGATGGGGAAGATTTGAGGATGATGCTCAGGTGTTTGAATCAGGGAAAATTCTTGAAAGATGCCATTCATGGAATAGAACACACAAATCTTCTTGTTGGTTGGCTATCTTAGGGGCTGCTGCCCTGGTGGCTCAGATGGTAAAGAATCCACCTGCAATGCAGGAGACCTGGGTTTGATCCATGGGTTGTGAAGATCACTTGGAGAAGGACATGGCAGCCTACTCCTATTCTTGCCTAGAGAATCCCTATGGATAGAGGTGCCTGGCGGGCTACAGTCCATGGGGTCACAAAGAGTTGGACATAACTGAGCTACTAAGCACAGGGTGGTTAGATGATCTAGGTTATAGATGATGAGCGGTTTTTGGAAATAATGTCATTCTGTGGATACTAATGTGAATGGGTTTGAAGATATCATCATGAAGATACAGGAAAGAGAAGCCAGTTGTGAATCTCCAGCATAGATATAGTAACTTTAAGCCATGAAAATGGTAGCACTAGGAATATATCATACAAACTGAAAAAAAAGTGGGGGATCTTTAGGATTATCAACTTTAAGGTATAATTAGAGTTTTAAATTGAGTTGAGAAAAGTAGAGAGAAAATATAGATATGTATCACAGAAGTCAAAGAAAGTTTATCAGCAATTTTTGAAATGTGAAAAATGAGCAAAAGTGATTATTGTATTTCAAATAAAGGAAGTTCTTGACTATAATATAGATTTTTACAGAGTGACAAGTGAATCCATACATAGATTGTATGGATTCAAATTTGTGACCTGTAGACCACAAAATTTAGAAAATATTCTCAACATGATTAGCTGAAAATGGGGAGAATTGGGTAAGGTTTAGAAGAGTCTACACAGTTATGACAGAATATTCCTGCATTTTTATGTCTTCCCAAGGAACTGCTCCTCCCTCTTTTTTGTGAATAAATAAGGAACTTCTGTTCTGTTTCCTTGTCATAAAATAACCATTTCTTTAAAAATAATTTTTAATAAGGAATTCTAACATCTTTATTTTAGGTTAGTATAATTTAATGTAATTTTTAAAATAAAACATATATAATATTTATATTTGAATAGCTGATCCAGTCTCAAATTTTAAATATTTTTATTTCACCCTCCTACCCCTAGGAATTTCATAAGATTAAAAATATTTCATCCACATATTTGTTTTCAAAACAGCTGAGCAGATATAGATTCTCATGCCTGAATTTTATTAACAACATACACATTCAAAATCCTTTAGGCAGAGGTGATAATTCCTGTGTCATTTGGATGTGCTAGAAGCTCCATCAAGCTATATTTTTGTTTAACAATTTGGAAAACTTGTATGTCGATAAAACCTGTAATATAGGTCTGGCTAATATTTATGCCCACTTGATATGTACTGTTTTTTGTTGGTTTTTATTTGCTTTGGGTTTTGAACGTGATACAGATAACAGAGATTACAAACTTCATTGTGTCTGGCATGCTTCAATATGGAAAGTTTTGGATAGTCTTATTTGCTTCATCACTCCCTTTCTTTAATATACTAGCTTTTAATCAGGACTCAGCATCCAAATCACCTACTTGGGCTTTTTAAAACATAAATAATGAGACCTTATCCAAGCCTTAGAGAATTTGAGTTGGTTGAAAGAGTCTAGGGACATATTTCAGATATTTTGCTAATAATTCTGATGTATGCACGAAGGTTTTTTTTTTTTTCAAAAGATCCACAAAAATACAATTTAATTAACTGCTTTGTAGTGGAAGAGCAAGGAAAAAAAGTAAAACATTTAAGCATTGCTCACTGTTCCTTCCATACACGCTTTTAAAAATATTACTTTCTTTCACTGTTTTCTGATATCACAATTTCATCTCACAAAAGATAAAGATGCATTAAAGGGGGAAAATTATATAAAAGGGACATCATGGTTATTTTAAAAGTCACCAGAACAGCATGTTTTCTGACTGTCAGATGTGGAGGAGGAAATGACCTAACTTTGAATATACGAAACAGACATTTTCACAGTGATTACAAGTCATAATTTCAACTGCCGGTCTTTGGAAGAACAGAACTTCTGATACATGTTTCTGCCAGATGTTAGAGATTTGATAATGTATATTCATTCTAAGGAAATTAAGTATTTTTTTTAAATTAAAGCTGTTACCAACTTTATTTCTTAAGAAAATTAACCATTCCTCTTTTATTTTTAAAATTTTAATTAATAATTTAAATATAATTTTATTTAAATTGGAGGCTAATTACTTTACAATACTGTATTGGTTTTGCATACATTGGCATGAATCTGCCATGGGTGTACATGTGTTCCCCATCCTGAACCCCCCACACCTCCCTCCCCATACCATCCCTCTGGGTCATCCCAGTGCACCAGCCCCGAGCATCCTGTATCATGCATTGAAACTGGACGGGCGATTAGTTTCTTATATGATACTATACATGTTTCAATGCCATTCTCCCAAATCATCCCACCCTTGCCCTCTCCCACAGAGTCCAAAAGACCAATTAAGTATGCTTTGAAGAAAGCATTCTCAAATATATTTACCTATTAGCTCTTTTTGTACCAGTCTTTTCATTCCAGGTTAAATTTCCCTATTGTTTACCACCGGGGTGGAGGAGGTGGGGAGTAAAATTGCTTTGTAGATATCTTAAAATGAACAAAGTGGATACCAAATTAAAATATAATTTATGGGTAATTACTAATTATGATTACATACATCACTATTTTTTCTGCATTATGGCGCCCAATCAGTGGATGACTGTAGGCAGACGCTTTACCATCTGAGCTACCAGGGAAGTCCTAAGAGTTGCATAGGAAGAACATATCTGTGATTCTAGCAAAGAGGGTGTCTTCTATTATTATTCTTTGTTATCATTTCTAATCGATAAAAACTGCAGAGAAAATTCAGAAGAGGATATTCCCTAAATTATATTTTCTCTCCGCTCATTTAGGTACTATGATTGTTTAAAAGAAAATAAAAGTGTGTATATATACAACCTGAATGAAGAAGTAGAAATTTCCTGGATTAGAGTATATATGATAATGTATAGATATATACATTGTATAATATATATATGATATATAGATAGGCATAATGTATATATAGGTATAAACAATATATATTAAAAAGACTTTCCAGAACCACGATAGTTAGGGAAGGATCTTTGACACCTATTAGATGATGGAACAAGGATGTTAATTTTGGATCAACTAGAGAATCATCAGTGGATAATACACAGGTGAATACTTGTTAATTTGCTATGTAATTGTCTCTATAATGAACTTAGCAAAATATAACATTATGTAAGGGCAATGGTTAGTAAGCTCTTTCAGAGAGAAATCATGGGTCACAAAATATGTTTCTAGGATGTACTGCCACTTTATTAATTTCAATCACACTATAATTAAATCTACATATGCAGCAGTAAAATCTACCAAATCATCAACTGATGCATATTTAGCCTCTAGACTCAGTGACATTTAATTAGTTAGCCCACAGCCAAATGCCAACCTTTCTCTTGCAGTGGCAGACGGCTTCTTCTTCACAGTACCCCCTCCCCTTATTTAATAAAGCTTGACATAATTTTCACAGTGATGCAACACAAAATGAAAAGCAAGTTATGAGTAAAACTTTGGACAATTGAAAATAAAATAAATACAGAGATTATATGTGGATATAAATATAAAATGGCCTTCTGATTTTGTTCTAATTTACTGAAACATTGTTCTTCCAGGTACTGAAAGTGGTCAATATAAAACTAATAAGGCATTTTTTTCTAAGCAAGATTGTTTTTCTCAAACAAGCATGTACTAACAGGTCTTGACTTTAGACTTTTGCCTCATTTGGAAATTTTAATTGGCTTTATTGGAATTTCCATGTACTCTAATTCAGTAGCTCATTTCAGCCAGGAAAATTGCGTGTCAGAGTCTTTGACACAGGTCTCTTTTCAAACCTCTAACCTCCCCTCAGCTACAAGTTAACTTAATCTCTGAGAACTAGGCCATGCAGTGTTAGAGTTACACAGTGAATGGAAAGGGCAGTGTGATTCTCTCACACAAGTTAGTGTAAAAAACAAAATTATTGATGTATTTTAAGATTTTTTTTTAAAGAACATTAATTCAGAAAAGAAATGGATATAATGAAAACACCCTAAGAACAATGCATGATTATTCATTAAGAATTAAATTTCAGCAACTCCCAAATAAAATGAACCATATGTAACAATTACAATGGACATTAGAAATAAAAATAAAATAAATATATTTTATTTTTCATAGGCTCATCATTTGATATTACCCTAAGGCTGTCTCTTATACACATCTAGATGTGTATAAGAGACAGGATATGATAAGATAAATGATTATTGAAAAATATCTAGACAGTCTGTGTAGACATTTTTTATACCAAATGGGAAATGCAGTATATTTTAGAGGTAATATAACTTTGATATAGGTAATTGTCAATATTAAAATTTGTTGTTTTAAATGAGTTTGTCATAACTAGTATAACTATTTCACCCTTTTAGTTATAATTTTTCACCTTTCTAATCCCCCTCAGTTAACAATAAAGGTTAGTTTTAAGATCAGAGGTGATATAATAAGACAAATATAGATGAAATATGAATAAAGATGAAAAAAATTACAGTTTTCTGAGATGTGACATTAGCTGTCTACCTATTCTTTGTTAAGTGACCACCCAGTATCGCCATAATATCTGCTTCCTCACATAGCTGAGTCTTCATGTATATAAGTGTGATAGGCATTAAAATGTAATGATTCTTTTTAATTTGAAGCCACTAAAATATCTTGAGGAACACCAGCCTAGCAATGTCTCAGAAAATAAAAATAATATTTAAATTTAAAAACAGGATACAATATATGGTTCTGAGATGTGACATTAGCTGTCTACCTATTCTTTGTTAAGTGACCACCCAGTATCGCCATAATATCTGCTTCCTCACATAGCTGAGTCTTCATGTATATAAGTGTGATAGGCATTAAAATGTAATGATTCTTTTTAATTTGAAGCCACTAAAATATCTTGAGGAACACCAGTCTAGCAATGTCTCAGAAAATAAAAATAATATTTAAATTTAAAAACAGGATACAATATATGGAGCTTGCTCTATAGAAAAGCATATTAATAAATTTTGGATGGCAATATATGTCATCTCTAAAATCTGTCTTGGAAAATGTGTTTATGTTTATTCTCTTTTAATAGGATGTATTACATACTACACATGTTAATAGGAAGAATTATGGCCAATAGTTTATATTTCTACTGAGATGTGGAAAAGGGGTGGAAAGGATTAATTCATTCCCAATACGAAGGATTAAAAAATATACAATATGTGTATTTTTATGGAAAAGGTTTTTATATTTGAGTTTTGATGAATAATATTTATATACTAGCTGAATTTGAATTTCAGCATTTTACCTGTGGCCGATTCATGTTGATGTATAACAAAAACTATCACAATACTATAAATGTCCTCCAATTAAAATAAGTAAATTAATTTAAAGGAAAACTAATTATATTATCTACATGGATATAATTAAAAATTCAAAACTAATATTCTGCATCTTTTAGGTAAAAATATATCTGAGTATATTGGGCAATTAATGTAGCTGCAGTTCCCAGCTTTTCTACCTGCTTTATTGATTGGCTTCAATTAATGTTTGCCAGCGAGTAAATTAACATAGCACCTGAGGCATAATTCTCTAGTGGCTCATGGACACTGAGTTCCCCCCATCCTTGCTAGTTTAACTCCTCCAGAGCACATTGCTAGTAGGTACATTTTAATTCAGTCTAGACAGGGACATTACCCATGACTTTAATGACAGGTCATTTACAGAAAACTCATATGTCACTGCAGAGATGTCTCTTTAAGTGACATCTTATCAATAGCAATTCAATTAGTCAACCCCAAGACTATGAGAAGAAGCTTAAACTGTGTCACAAAGCACTCCTTGAATTTGCATTTGAAATGTCCTTTTTACCCTGCTCTTCCCACCCTGCATATAAACAGAGCCCTGAAGTTTAATTTCAGATGACCCTATGTGGCTGATTCCCTTTTACATACCTTATTCTCGTAGGATTAGATATCAATTGAAAACTATCTTCCCTTTGCAAGAAATATTAGCACAAATATATCTGGCTTAATTAAAACCACCATCAAAGGCTTGATGTTGGTAAATAGAATAGCATACTGTGAAAGACCTTTCTTTTCAGATATAATATCAATAAAATAATTAAAAACTAATGTACATGTGAACAAAAATATACTGAATTAATGTATAACAAAATCAATTTATCATTCTTTATTTAGCAGAAGTTTGGTATCTGGACTGTGCTGTAATCATAATGGACTAACATACAAGCTGCCCTTTTTTGATCTTCAACATGGAGCATTCATTAAAATCGTAATACATATCTGCATTCTGATATGGGTTAGAATCCTTATAAGGTGTCATTACAAAGAGATAATTCTGGAAAAGATGACTGGATGAAATAATTTTATATAAAGTCTGATCCTGAGAACAGAGGGATCAAGAATATTTCAATGCTACAGGTTTTGATGGAGAAAAATCAAAAAATGGAATAAAGGGTGGAGGGAGTCAGCGTAGCTAAGCAAGTATGGTATTAACAACCAGTGCATCCTTTCACGGCTGGTGTCCCAGGAGTGACTTAAGTCCAAATGCCTGAAGGCACCCCTTGTCTGTAATGAATTAACTTCTCTACTAGATTGGCAATAGTGAAATACTTTTGTGCTATCCTCTGCAGAATTGACAAAATTGTCATTCACATTACATCTTGCGCTCTGCAATTCAGATGAAGAGTCCAGTTTGAGAAAAGCTGCTAAGCTCTTGATTTTTGTTGTCCATTTCTGCTTTGTTTGCATGAGATCTCTTCAAGTTGCAGAGCTGCAAGTTGTGGTGAGATCAAATAATTGCCAGATATAATTTTGGGGCTTAAAGGGAAAATTTCAAAGCAGGTAGATGATTGTGAGGATGACTGTATTATGTGATTAATGCTGTGTAAAGATGGCTCTTATACTCTGTCCTGGTACATGAACAGAAAGCTCTGCATATAAGTAGCATCAGTTGAAAGTCACACATTCTAGCAAGTATATCAGTAAGGATGCTCTTAACTACAGGTTACAAAAGACCCATGAAAAATTAGCTTAACTGTGCCACATTTAAAAAAAAAAAAAAAAAAGGGAGGCACGGTGATTCCAGAGCCATTAATTTAGTGGCATCATATCAAATCATATCATGTCATATCACATCATAGGTATAATATGACTTATCAGGCATAATATTTGTCGTTTTTTTCTGCCACTCTTAGAATGACAATGGCCATCTTTGTGGTTGCACTATAGTGGCATAACCTGCAAATATTAGTAAGAAGAGAGGTGATTCTTCCTACTCACCTTTTTTCATTGCCTTGGCTGACCAATCCTGTGAGTTCTCTAGTTAATTGACACTCAGATCTCATTGATGAGGATGGAGCCATATACCAGTGACTTGTCCACATCAGGGAAAAAAAATCTACAGTGATTGTTTTAGGTTTATACTGATGCAACCCTAGAATACTGGAAAAGGAATCATCTTCCTAGAGTTTATGAGGTAATGATAACAAAAGAAAAATTACTGCCTGGGTTGGCAAGTGAGAAGGATAAGGACTGACAGTGAAGGGATCTATTACTTCAGAGTGGGATTACAGGGGCCCTCTAGATTTCTTGAAAAGTGGCAGGGAATCCCAAGGTAAATAAAGTCTAAGGAAGTGTATTATTCAATCTATCGATAGTTAACCAATGACCCTCAAAACTTAGTGGCTTAAGCACAGTTGGCTCAGACTCTCTGGGGATCACAGATTCAAGCATGCCTTATGGTCTTTTGGTTCTTGGTTTCTCATGAGGCTGCAATCAAGGTATCTCCTGGGACTGGGGTCTCATCTGAAACCTCAGCTAACTGGCATAGTTGAGTTAAATAGCATAGTTGAGAGGGCTATTGGACTAAGAGCCTCAGTTTCTTGTTGGCTCCTGGCCAGAGGCTACCCTAAGGTATGGAGCTTTTGAACATGGGGCTTTGCTGTATGGGGCTTTCGAACATGGCTGACTGTCTCACCAAGCATACAAGCCAACAAGGAATAAATAGAGTCTGTTGACAAGATGTTTGTCTCAATATTGTGTGGCGTAGTCATGGACATAACATTTCCTCTATATTGCCATAATCAGTTGATTAGAAGAAGCGTATTTGAGGGGAGGGCATTATACAAGACTACACCTGGAAGAAAAGTTATGACCAACCTGGATAGCATATTCAAAAGCAGAGACATTACTTTGCCGACTAAGGTCCGTCTAGTCAAGGCTGTGGTTTTTCCTGTGGTCATGTATGGATGTGAGAGTTGGACTGTGAAGAAGCTGAGCGCTGAAGAATTGATGCTTTTGAACTGTGGTGTTGGGGAAGACTCTTGAGAGTCCCTTGGACTGCAAGGAGATCCAACCAGTCCATTCTGAAGGAGATCAACCCTGGGATTTCTTTGGAAGGAATGATGCTAAAGCTGAAACTCCAGTACTTTGGCCACCTCATGTGAAGAGTTGACTCATTGGAAAAGACTCTGGTGCTGGGAGGGATTGGGGGCAGGAGGAGAAGGGGACGACAGAGGCTGAGATGGCTGGATGGCATCACCGACTCGATGGACATGAGTCTGAGTGAACTCCGGGAGTTGGTGACGGACAGGGAGGCCTGGATTCATGGGGTCACAAAGAGTTGGACATGACTGCGCGACTGAAGTGACTGAACTGACTGACACTAGGAGGCAGTGGTCATTGGGGGCCCTTTTAGATAGATGCTGCTTCCTCTAGGTAGAAAAGATATAGCATAGAAATACAAAGACCTAATAAATATACTTAAGGTAAAATGAGTTTTAGGATTCTAAGTCACTTCTGTCGTGTCTGACTCTGCAATCCTATAGACTGTAGCCCTCCAGACTCCTCTGACCATGGGGATTCTCCAGGCAAGAATACTGCAGTGGGTCGCCATGCCCTCCTCCAGGGGAGCTTCCCAACCCAGGGATCAAACTTGTCTGTCTCCCATCTCCTGCACTGACAGGCAGGCTCTTTACCACTAGCACCACCTGGGCCCTGTAGGTCTCTTGATTGCTTATAATTTAGTTCATTAACCATGAGAAAATGAAGTGCTTAAAGGGATATTTCATAGTTTTAATATTTGTTCTTTGCCTTAACTAGAGTTGAGCTGAAATAAAAGAGGGATTTTAAATATTGGTATAATAAGCACACATGTCCAATATAAAGTTTTAGAAATAGTATTAAATGTTAATGACATGTTTTAAAAAGGTGAGAAATGGAATACTCTAAGAGATACACATAGATCAGATCTAGGACAATTATATTTTAAATTAAGATCCACTATTATAATTCTTTAGAATAATAAAAGCATCACTAGTGAGGTCTTTAAAAAACACTAATTATGCTTTAATCTATAAAAGACAGTTAAATGCTTTTTTTCGGTACTTTTAATGTTTGAGTAATTTAAATAATAGCTCTCATATAATAATTTAGTTCCTAATTGAATGTGGCTAATAATGCAAAAAGTTAAACTTAATACTTGTCATGAAAAATAAATGTTATAGGAGAAATTCTTAAAACTACTCTTAAAGTTACTGAGAAAAGTTTTCTGTTACTTCTGTATGACAAAAATGAAATAATTGTTATTCATGTGATTGTTGATGCCTTGTGACTGCAGAGATGCCAAAGGATCAAAATATCTAAAACACTGAAGCTCAGCATGACTAATATATTATTAAATGTGAAGTATACAGAGCATTGAAGCATGTGAAGCATGTGAAGCACACTATGTCCAATTCTCTTAAGAGAGTGGCATCAGCCTATTTTGAGGAGGGATGAGGCTAATTGCATTCACTGTAAATTTATCTTAAAGGATCTGTGAAGTATTATTCAGCGCATCTTCCCTCCTATTGCCTATAAAATACTGTCACTTTATTTTGTTAGTCTAGGATTCATTTTTTTATTGTAATGAATCTGATTAAAGCACCATCTCAAGGGAACATCAACTCACATTTCAAAACCATCATATAATTCAGCAGAAATGTGGCAGAGTTGATAGACTCTGCCTCAGGACAGAGTTAGCATGGAAAATAACTTCACCTTTGATCCCAAGGGAAAGAAGGATGCCTTTAGGTCATAAATAAGGGCATTCCCATAACACACTCCATCTGTTTAAATCCCTATACATCTCAGCATTGCCAGGGGAATGGTGGGGGTTGTGGTATTATTGGTGTAGAATGGACTTTTTATGAAAAGGAAAATTTATAATACTAATGATATTTTATCCAAAATAACTATGGTTGGTGGTTAAAAGTATAATAAACATTGCCTACTAAATTGACTGGGCAACATATCACTATCTTTTTAAAATGCATTATCTATGTGTCAAATTCAGTATTGTGAGTAGTAACCATGATTATAAACAGAGCTGCTGGCACTTCTTCACTAGATTCAGGGCATAGGTGACCTCTCCACATGGCATTGATGGTAATCTGGACCACTGAGTATGCTGGATATTGTTATTCACATCTGCTGCTGCTGCTGCTGCTAAATCGCTTCAGTCGTGTCCAACTCTGTGCGACCCCATAGACAGTAGCCCACCAGGCTCCCCCGTCCCTGGGATTCTCCAGGCAAGAACACTGGTGGTTGCCATTTCCTTCTCCAGTGCATGAAAGTGAGAAGAGAAAGTGAAGTCGCTCAGTCGTGTCCGACTCTTAGCGACCCCATGGACTGCAGCCTACCAGGCTCCTCCATCCATGGGATTTTCCAGGCAAGAGTACTGGAGTGGGGTGCCATTGCCCATTTACATCTAGATGCTATTTTTTTTCGAGCGCTGTTGTTACTAGGTAAGCCATCAGAACACTGCTGTGACAAAGACAGTGAAAATGAAAGGATAAAGTGATGGGTGGAGAGAAAAAGAGACTGCACAAATGTAATGATAGAAAGTCAGCTACTGATTTAATGACTTCTATTTGCTTGTTAATAATGCTTCTTAAAACTATAGGAGATTACCTCTGATCAAAGAAAGAGTCTGCGTTTTCACTATGCAACAGGAGTTTGTTCTGAGGATGGTGAGAATTAACCAGCCTCTCAAGGATAAATAACATATTAGCTAAAAGCAATAGTTGGCAGTTAAATCACAATATCTCCATGAATGCCTGTGAGCTTCAAGGAAACCACTAGCAACATTTATTTTGTTCACTCTTTTTGTACCCAATGCGCCATTGCTTTTATTGAGGTCAAGTGGAAATGAAACATTTAATAAAATGTTTAGAGTTCAGAAACTTGAAAATTGGAGGAAAATAGAGAATGAATTGAATTCGTTGACAAAAAAATTATATTTTTAAAAAGGTATGGGAGGTCAGTTTATTTTGTAGTTTTTCCTTAGATACTGAGCTTCTGATACATATTGACAGATGAGCTGAATCTTTCATCTATAACTTTTAGCATTTTGAATTAGTTTCCTGAAGATATCATATTTTCTTGGTTTCTTGAAATCCTCTCTGGTATTTTTTTTACGACCGAGGATGAGATGGCTGGATGGCATCACTGACTCGATGGACGTGAGTTTGAGTGATCTCCGAGAGATGGTGATGAACAGGGAGGCCTGGCGTGCTGCGATTGATGGGGTCGCAAAGAGTCGGACACGACTGAGCGACTGAACTGAACTGAGTCTAATATTCTAATGAATAGCAGTAAAAAATAAGTTTCTTGTCTTATCTGGTGATCTAATTTGATATTGAAACAAACTTCTGCAAAGATTATGAATTTGAAAGTGTTTTGACTAGCAGGCTGTAGATGAATTTGTAGGTATTTTGCTTATTGGCACAATTTATTTATCTTAAAGTTACCTTACCTGGTTGAACTTTTAGAGGAAGATGGCTTCATTTTCCTACATTTTGAAAACCTTTTTATTTTGTATTGTGGTAGAGTTGATTGCAAACAATATTGTGATAGTTTCAGGTGAGCAGTGAAGGGACTCAGCCATACACATTTACGTATCCATTTTCCTCCAAATCCCCTCCCATCCAGGCTGCCAGATAACCTTGAGCAGAGTCCCGTGGACTATACAGTAGGACCTTGTTGGTTATCCATATTAAATATAGCAGTCTGTACATGTCCATCCCAAACTCCCTAGCTATACCTTCCCCACACCCTTCCCCTTGGCATCATAGTTTGTTCCGTGAGTCTGGTTTAGTTTTGTACAGAAGTTCATTTGTATCATTTTCTTTTCAGATTCCACATATTAGGAATGTCATATGATATTTCTCTTTCTCTGTCTGACTTAGTTCACTCAGCGACATTCTCTAGGCCCATCTATGTTGCTGCGAGTGGCACATAATTTCATTTTTTTTAAAATACCACATCTTTGTCCATCCTCTGTCGATGGACATTTAGGTTGCTTCCATTGCTTGGCTGTTGTAAACAGTGCTGCAATGAACACTGAGGTGCATATACCTTTTCAGATCATATTTTCTTCAGATATATGCCCAGGATTGGATTGCAGGGTCATATAGTAGCTCCGCTTTTAGTTTTTTTCCATACTCTTCTCCATTGTGGCTGTACCAGTTTACATCCCCACCAACAGATTAGGAAGGTTCTCTTCTCTCCACATCCTCTCCAGGATTTATTGTTCTAGATTTTTTGATGATAGCCATTCTGGCTGGTGTGTGGTGATATCTCACTGTAATTTTGAATTGCATTTCTCTAATAAGTAGTGAGGGCTTTCCAGATGGTACACTGGTAAAGAATCTGCCTGCCAGTGCAGGAGACACAAGAAATGTGGGTTCTATCCCAGGGCTGGAAAGATCCCCTGGGGGAGGAAATGGCAACCCACTCCAGTACCCTTGCCTGGAAAATTCCATGGACACAGGAGTTTGGTGGGCTACAAACCATAGTGTCATAAAGAGTCAGGCACAACTGAAACATTCACACAATAATTAATGATGTTGAACATCTTTTCATGTGCCATTTGGCCATATGTATGTCTTCTTTGGTGAAGGTGAAGTCACTCAGTCGTGTCCGACTCTTTGCGACCCCGTGGACTGTAACCTACTAGGCTTCTCCGTCCACGGGATTCTCTGAGCAAGAATACTGGAGTGGATTGTCATTTCCTTCTCCAGGGGATCTTCCCGACCCAGGGATTGAACCCGGGTCTCCCACGTTGGAGGCAGACGTTTTAACAGCTGAGAAACAAGGGTATTTAAGTCTTCTGCCCATTTTTTAAGTGGGTTGTTTGTTTTGATACTATGAAATGTCATGAGCTGTTTGTAAATGTTGGAAGCTAATCCCTTTTTAGTCACATTATTTGCAAATGTTTTCTCCCAACCTGTTGGTTGTCTGTTTTGTTTATTATTTCCCTTGCTGTGCAAAAGCTTTTGAGTTTAAGTGGGTCCCATTTGCTTATTTTTGTTTCTATTTCCATTATTCTGGGAGGTGGTTCAAAAAAGATATTTCTGAGATTTATGTCCGAGATTGTTCTGCCTATGATTTCCTCTAGAAGTTTCATAATATCCAGTCTCACGTTTAGGCTAATTTATATTGCACTTATTTTTGTGTATGATGTTGAAGAATGATCTAATTTTATTTTGTACATGTATCTGGTCTGTTTTCCTAGCACCATTTGTTGAAGAGACTGTCTTTCCTACACTGTCTAGTCTTGTCTCTTTTGTCATAGATTAATTGACCATAGGTGTATCAGTTTACTTCTGGGTTTTCTACCCTTTTCCATTGATTTCTATATTTATAGTTTTGTGCCATTGCCATACTGTTTTGATGGATGAATCAGGCTCCCTGACTTCAGACTATCCTACAAATCTATAGTTATTTTCCTACTTTTGACCAATAGGAATTCTATGAAAGGTTTTATTTCTCACCTTTCCAATGCACATGGAAAATATTGATGGTTCATCATGTTATTCTTCACTGGGACTCTGATCTAGCCTTTAAATCATTCTTAAAAGATTCTAGGTTGAGTCAGCACTCATGATTAACTACAAGTAACCTTGGCTTCCCTGGTGGCTCAGAGGTTAAAGCGTCTGCCTCCAACGCGGGAGACCCGGGTTCGATCCCTGGGTCGGGAAGATCCCCTGGAGAAGGAAATGGCAATCCACTCTAGTATTCTTGCCTGGAGAATCCCACGGACGGAGAAGCCTAGTAGGTAACAGTCCACGGGGTCGCAAAGAGTCGGACACGACTGAGCGACTTCACCTACACCTATCACCTAACCTTGCATCTAGAATTCATGAGAGGGAAAGTATGAAAAATGGGGGATAGTGATATTGTATCATTTAATATTTTCAAAGATATAGTACGGGAAAATTTGAAATTGAGCCTAGAAAAAGTAAGACATATGCTAACTGAATGGAGTTAAGTTTGATAAAAATAAAAAGTGTCAATAAAGGGCTTTTAATGTTTTTCTACTTCTAAAATCAATATTTGAACTGCTGATTCAGTTAAAGTCAAGAAGGATTTATCATTGTATTCAGTTCAGTTCAGTTCAGTCGCTCAGTCGTGTCCAACACATGAGGTGGCCAAAGTACTGGAGTTTCAGCTTTAGCATCATTCCTTCCAAAGAAATCCCAGTGTTGATCTCCTTCAGAATGGACTGGTTGGATCTCCTTGCAGTCCAAGGGACTCTCAAGAGTCTTCTCCAACACCACAGTTCAAAAGCATCAATTCTTCGGCACTCAGCCTTCTTCACAGTCCAACTCTCACATCCATACATGACCACAGGAAAAACCATAGCCTTGACTAGACGGACCTTAGTCGGCAAAGTAACGTCTCTGCTTTTGAAAATGCTATCTAGGTTGGACATAACTTTTCCTCCAAGGAGTAAGTGTCTTCTAATTTCATGGCTGCAGTCACCATCAGCAGTGATTTTGGAGCCCAAAAAAATAAAGTCTGACACTGTTTCCACTGTTTCACCATCTATTTCCCATGAAGTGATGGGACCGGATGCCATGATCTTCATTTTCTGAATGTTGAGCGTTAAGCCAACTTTTTCGCTCTCCTCTTTCACTTTCATCAACAGGCTTTTTAGCTCCTCTTCACTTTCTGCCATCATTGTATTGGTGTATATTATTTTCATCATCATATATTTTTTAGCTTTTATGTCACAAACAGTAGTCTTACAGTTTTCTTCAGAGTTTGAATTAAATATCTTACTGTAATTGTTTTCCTATTTAAAAAAGCAAACCTATGTAGTAAGTAAGAGTTATTCTATCTGGAATATCCTCCAGTTATCCTCTCTAGAACTGTCACATCTTCAAGCAATGGTTTAGCTTGAAGTGAAGTGAAGTTGCTCAGTTGTGTCCGACTCTCTGCGACCCCAGGGACTGTAGCCCACCAGGCTTCTCTGTCCATGGGATTTTCCAGGCAAGAACACTGGAGTGGGTTGCCATTTCCTTCTCCAGGGGATCTTCCCGACCCAGGGATTGAACCCAGGTCTCCCACAATGCAAGCAGACGCTTTACCCTCTGAGCCACCAGGTTTAGCTTAGGAGCTCTTACTTTGGAGTCTACAGTAATGTTTAGAATGTTTAGAATTCAGGAGTATTCATGAACAGGAGATACAGTGGGAAAATAAGGTTCATTTTTTATTTCTAAGTTCTAATTAAACTTAACATTTCCTTAACTACTTATGTGAGCAATATACCAGAATATTGTATGGCAGTATCTGTGACTTTAGCTTCATAGAAATAGAAATTTCAGATATTTTCAAAGAAAATTATGAATGTGACAAAAATCTTGACTATCCTCATCACTAATTTGAAATCACTGGTTATTAGATATTGTGTGAACTTATTACTGTGTTAATAGAGAATCACATTTCTCCAGTTATTTCTAGCTGTCTAGTAAGTCACCCAATAATTTAGTACCTTAAAGCAGTGGTTTATCCTTTCTCGCAGTTCATTGCTTTTACTGGATTAAGTGGTTCTTGGGGATCTCTCGCGAGATCCAGACAGATGCCAGCTGGGAGTGCGGTTATCTGAAGGCTCACCTGGACTGGATGTTCAAGATGACTCTGCTGACAAGCCTGACGGTCGATGCTGGCAGTGGACTGCTCAATTAGTGGTAACTGACAACCAGAGGACCTACACCTGGTTTCTCTCTGCCAATAGTGGCTAAGTTCTGAAAGGAAATGTTCCAAAATATTCCTTGATCTGTGAGACCAAGGCAGAAGCTGCAAATTTTCTGATGTCCTAAATATACTAACCCGACTAGCCCAGATTCAACATGAGAAGCATCTGTATACTGGTGTAAACAGTCTGGAGTGTGATTCACTGATGGCCATCTTTAAAGGATAGCTACTACCCATTCAGTTCAGTTCAGTCGCTCAGTTATGTCTGACTCTTTGCAACCCCATGAATCACAGCACGCCAGGCCTCCCTGTCCATCACCAACTCCCGGAGTTCACTCAGACTCATGTAACAGTGTAAATAAAAGATATTTTGAAAGCTGTATTTTGATGTAGATTCCTTTGCAAGATTATTTTCTGACATCACACTTATAACTTTATTTTAAGAAGAGTGTTTAGTCTTTATCTCGCTATTAAAGAAATCTATGTTGTTCCTCCAATAGTAAAAAACCATGGTTTAACAGAAATATCATTTAATAGCACAATGTTGATTTTTTTTTTAACGGCATGTTTTGTGCAAAGCATTTGGCAACGTTGATTTTATGCTGAGATATTTTCCCTTGGAAAGAACTGCATGATAAATTTTTGGTGTTAAAATTAGTAAACTTTTTGTCTTTCCACATGAGTTCATGTGCTTTTTGTAATGTGATATGAAAGCTGCTGCTGCTGCTGCTAAGTCGCTTCAGTCGTGTCCGACTCTATGCGACCCCATAGACTGGACTATGCAGCCCACCAGGCTCCGCCGTCCCTGGGATTCTCCAGGCAAGAACACTGGAGTGGGTTGCCATTTCCTTCTCCAATACATGAAAGTGAAAAGTGAAAGTGAAGTCGCTCAGTCGTGTCCAACTCTTAGTGACCCCATGGACTGCAGTGCACGAGGCTCCTCCGTCCATTAGATTTTCCAGGCAGAAGTACGACCCCAAAACTTTATCATCCCTTTATCACTTTGACTGCCAGGAAGCTCAGAAACATTGGTTAATGCTAATATTTTAGTGTTATTTGAAAATGATGAGATTCACATATCTTGTAGAAAGCTTATTCCTTCACAAAAGTTCTCTTTTTTAAGGCTTGAATGAATTAAAAAGAAAGTCAGTGTTTTGTGTTGCTATTTACTGCATGGCTAAATATTTCTGAAAAATTTATCTGATTTAAGATTCAATCCTTGTAGTCAATTATGTCAGTGGAACATGATTTAACTAGAGTTTGCTGAAAATTGGTTTTCTAGCAAATAAACACTGCATGAAAATGGACCTAAATTAATGTTATTGAAATAGAGGAGTGCTGAGGCATAATGCATGAGCATGTGCCGTCATTCTTGTTAGAAGGAATCAAAATTTTTCTATGTTTAATTATCTCACCCCAACTGTTTCATTTTTTGGCTAGTTTCTTAGAACTCTACTAGAATTCTCATAGGAGCCCATAAATCATCTCTTTTTTACTTTTATTGCCAAAAAGCATTGTGGACCTGCTATTGAGTGTAAATAATATCTTTATTTTCCACACACATTCAGCAAGGCACTCTTATCTATCCTTGCTGCAATGACTATCAATATTCTTTTCCTTCCAGATACCTTTTGCTTCATCATTTCTTGGAGTTTAGTAAGTGACCAGTACAAAATTAATGGGTTTTCAGCCTACAAAATCTTTTAGCTAAAATTAACTTTATAGAAATGTTAACTGCAGCTTGAGGTTTTAAGTCATAAATATAATATTTCATTAGCTTCTTTTGCAAAATGCAATGTTATTATTTATTTAAAAGAAATGCTGTTATGTTCCTTCTATGCTTTAATGAAAATATCTCTAAAGTTTACTTTTAACCTCTTTCATTTAATAAGAAATATTCTGTTGCCGAGCCTAGCTTATTATTTATTGATGTCTGCAGGTTATTTGGCATCCTTAGCATGCTCAAGTTATTTTTTCCTTCATCCTTTAGACACAGTGCAGAGGAGATAAATAATTACACAATGGCTATCCCTGTGGCCAGTAGATAATTGTAACACTACAATAGTATAAGGAATGGTGAGAAAAATCAAAGAAAGAGTCCACATCCTATTATACCTTATTAGAATACTCTTTCCTACACATTGCTTATGGTTCTTTATTCCCTGTCACATTTTAACACCCCTCAATGTGAAAGCTAAATGCAACAAGTTATTTTCCATGCTGCTTTAAAAGTTTTCTACTGGCATATTTAGTTTATCTTAGGTCACAGAGAGAAAAGTTCCACTGTTTCTTTGAGTCTCCCATTTAAAATATCATAAAGCTGGATATATTTTAGATAGGGTATACAACGTTAGAAAATACTCTGTTTCAATGCTTAAATTGTTTAAGTGTTGGTAGAAATTTGGAACATATCTATCTGCTGCTGCTGCTGCTGCTGCTGCTAAGTCACTTCAGTTATGTCCGACTCTGTGCGACCCCATAGACGGCAGCCCACCAGGCTTCCCTGTCCCTGGGATTCTCCAGGCCAGAACACTGGAGTGGATGAACATATCTATACTTAATAGTAATTATATCATTGCCTTGAAATGGATGCTTGTCATTATGGATAATGAAAATTGAATGTATTTAAGATGAAGGAAGTTTTCTGAATATCAGAATTTCTTTTTGTAAAATAATCTGAAATTAGTATTACAACAAGGCTATTATAGGACCTTTGTAGGCAGCTCAAGTTCTTCGTCTCCCTTTTTGTCAGCCTCCCACTCCCCAGTACTCCTTGACATTTCCACTTCCACTCCCCAGTTTATTTTTTTCCCTCGTTCTGTCTCTTTATGTCATTCTACTTTATTCTGTCAAGGACAATGCTCCTTAAAGAATTGGTGGGACTGCCGAATGTCAAAAGCCATTGAAATAGCTCTATTCCTTCCATTTCCCTCCTATTTAATCCACGAGACAGGCAAACAAACATGCTGACCACACAAAGACATGTGAACACACACACACAAACACACCATCTAGTGTAATTATTTGTGACTATTCTTTCTTCCTCTAAAGCTCTGCAATAGAGTAATGCTAAAGTTGAAAAAAAAAAGACAGGTACTTCTAATATATATACATTACATAACATACACAAAAAAGCAATTAGCAGAAAATTTTGTAAAAGATAATTTCTTTGTGACTTGTACAATTGACTTGAATATTTAAAAGTTGAATGAGATATTTAAGATGTAAATAATATTCTCTTAAATTATTTTATAATTATCTTTTAGATTGCACACTTTTTCAAGTCAAGCAATGAGAGTTTGAAGTAAAAAGGTCAAACACGCATGTCCAGCCCATGTTTATTTTCTGCCATATGTTTTCCTAGCTCATCAAGATTGTTCAGTGTTCAGGGTCTACAATGGTTTTAAAGATTTTCCAATAAAAATGCATTTATTTGGCAGTGGTTATTCTAAGTGACTTACCAAGTAAATTCAGAGATGCTATCTATAAAATTGTGCTTTCTTAGAGTAAAATGGGTAAATTATTTCATCTACACTTCTAAATCCTGAAGATAAAAATTTTATCCAGAAAATTTCAACAAAACCTGACGATAGAGTTTTATTCAGAAAATTTCAACAAAATAACATTTAAAGTAGAAAAAATATACTTTCTAGGGGAAAATATTTTGGAGAACTGTGACACTATTCCTTTAAAAATAGTTCAGTTCAGTCGCTCAGTTGTGTCTGACTCTTTGCAACCCATGGACTGCAGCACACCAGTCTTCCCTGTCCATCACCAACTCCTAGAGCTTACTCAAACTTATGTCCATCAAGTTGGTGATGCCATCAACCATCTCATCCTCTGTTGTCCCCTTCTCTTCCCACCTTCAATCTTTCCCAGCATCAGAGTCTTTTTCAATCAGTCAGTACTTCACATCAGGTGGCCAAAGTATTGGCGTTTTAGCTTCAGCATCAGTCCTTCCAATGAAGTCCTGAATAGGACTGATTTCCTTTAGGGTTGACTTGTTTGATCCCCTTGAAGTCCCCTGGACTACAAGACTCTCAAGAGTCTTCTCCAACACCGCAGTTCAAAAGCATCAATTCTTCTGCTCTCAGCTTTCTTAATGGTCCAACTCTCACATCCATACATGAAGATAAGGAGGAATCAAAGTCTATTTTTGATTGATATTAGTTGTCACCATTTTCATCAATGGTTCTCTATGTGATAAATTTATTAATTTCAAGAAAAATCCAGCCCCAAACTTCTGTAGTTAGGCATTTACACATCTTTGTCCAAATTCTAAGCTATGTATTTTGCTGATAGTATTTATATAATATCTTTTTACTTGCAATTAGAATTTTTGTGCCACACCTCAATCTTCTTCCATCCTAACCAACAAAATATCATTGACTCTTCTTTAAATTTCCATGAGACTTCAGGCATCTTTTAATAACCTAGTCATTTTTAGACCTGAATACTCTCATATTCATGAGCTGCGCTATTAAATTATTTGTGGATTATGGGTTTCACCTGCTGTCTTCCAGTTCTTGTGCAGCTGGTATTATTGGATGTTGACCAGCATGGTTGGTATCAGGTCAACTGAATTCACATTTGCTACATCTTCATGTTTGCCATTGACAGATTGACTCCTTTTAAATTTCTATGGCGCAACTAACATATTACCGAAAGCTGGCTTCAGTTATGGCCAGGAAGTTTAGAAAATTCTTATGGTACTGTTTTGTTTATACAACAAATTAATGAAAAAAATTCATTTAGTTACAAAGACATCATTGTCAAAAATGAGAACATAACATACCAATGCTTTACTAAGACCAAGGCAAAAATATATATTTGAGAATTGCAGAATTTCCAGCTTATCATAGACATGTCACAAGCCTAAATTATTTTTCAATATATTATATACTATTTTGTAAGTGAAGTCTCTCAACCGTGTCTGACTCTTCGTGACCCCATGGACAGTAGCCTACCAGGCTCCGCTGTCCAAGGGATTTTCCAGGCAAAAATACTGGAGTGGGCTGCCATTTCTTTCTCCAGGGGATCTTCCCAACCCAGGGATCGAACCCGGGTCTCCTGCATTGCAGATCGATGCTTTACCATCTGAGCCAAATTCATATATTCGTGTAAACTGTCTTGCTAATATATATATGTAATGTAGGATATCTCCCTTAAATTAAAAATATTCATATGCTCTTTTCTTCTAATATAATGTAATAACACAACATGGCCATATTTCTTAGCTTTAATAGCAAACCCTATATAATAATAACTTAATCATGATTAAATTTTCCAAATACTTGAAGTCAGCCACTTAAGAAAAATGATTATTTTTATTGATACTTTTCTATTCTCTTGATACCCTGCCACCTCAATAACTTTTCTGGAGGGGATTTGGCTCAATGCACCTTGTGCCTTATGTTTAAAGGAAAAATAGTTTCACACATTGCAGAAGACTTAAGAGACCTGGGTTCAATCTCTGGCTCAGGAAGATCCCCTGGAGGAGGGCATGGAAACTCACTCTAGTATTTAGTATTTAGATCTAGTATCTAATATTTAGTATCTAGTTTTTGCCTGGAGAATTCCTTGGACAGAGGAGCCTAGTGGGCTGCAGTTCACAGGATCACAAAGAATTGGTCATGGCTGAAGCATCTTAGCACACAGGCACTCACAATATCCAGTAGAAGAATACTTAAATATAGCCATTCCATTGCAATGCACTGTTATCTAGCCATCTAATAATAATGTAGAATGAGAAATTTTTAAACCGTGGCACATTTCCCATATGGATCGGTGTGTGAAAAAGAAAGCATAGCACAAAATATGATGCATAGCTTAAATATATAATAATTATAAATTAATTCCAATACTCTGCGTGTGTGTATTTTAGTACAGTTAGCAGCAACACTAGTACCAAGAGATGAAAATAAGATTGTGTGTGTGCTTCAGTTTGAAGCCTTCCCTGGTGGCTCAGATGGTAAGGCACCTGACTACAATGTGAGAGACCCAGGTTCGATCCCTGGGTTGGGAAGATCCTCTGGAGAAGGAAATGGCAACCCACTCTAGTACTCTTGCCTCCCATGGACGGAGGAGCATGGTAGGCTACAATCCATGGGGTCGCAAAGAGTTGGACACGACTGAGCGACTTCACTTTCACTTTCAGTTTGAAAGTTCATTAACTTTCCCCTTGCATCTTTGAATATATCATATAAATTACTAATGTTTTATTTGTATTAAAAAAATGTTTTTGAAATATAACAATACAAAAAGAGATATGGCTTATAGCTTGATAAGAGCCACTTTACTTATGGTCAGGAAAAGAGTTAAAAAAATATAATTGTAGGTATCACCTGCAAAATTGTATAACTGCCCAAAATAAAAATATTTGCTGAAAAACTATCCATTTCTCTTTATCAAACTCCTCTTTTGACCAAGAATTTCAATAGCATAAGAAAAGTATTTGCTTTCTAGCTGTAATGTACATAACATTCTACCATAGCAGTGAATAAAATATACTAAAAGCTGTCTCTTATACACATCTAGATGTGTATAAGAGACAGGATTGAAACTCAAATTTTTCTACTGTAGATATAAATAAAATAACTTTTTGGTATTATATTAAGAGTTTGAAGATTAAAATGTTTATCAGATATACATTGGATTAAAGTTGTATTCACACTTTGGATCAAAAGATATTTAATAAGAGAGACAAATTATCCTTATTTGCAAGGAATTAACTGCAATTAAGGTTTTAAAACAATGCATTCTATTCTAAGATGGGAAATAATATATGTTATAGATCAGAATTTTAAGATGTTTCCAAGTTTGGACACTCTACATGGATTTTGGACTCTAGAATTTTACATTAGCCCTTTATTTGTTTTTATAGGCTCCATTTTTCTTGATGTTCAAGCTCCTAAGATTGTACGCTTTCTAATTCATAAGCAAAGGAATAGACTGTCACTTTGTTCCCAGGAAAATTCCTGAGAGACATCCTAGTTGACCTGCCTTAGGCCACACAGCCAGCGTTGGAAAAATCATTGAGGTCAGAAGCCAAGTGTAGATACCCACTCTTTAAGAGTGGGTTCCTTACGAGTGGACCCAGCTATCTAAGTCAACAAGGATTCCTAAATATATTTGAATTTTTGGTAAAACAATTAAAATATGGAATGGATGCTGAGAAATAATTAATAGTTGGCTACTATGTCAGAGACAATAGGCCATAAAATATTAAGGGCTTAAAGTTAAAGCCACTTTACTTGGGTTGAAATCTAGCTCTACTACTTTCCCAGATGTGTGAACTCAGATGAATTTCTTTTTAGTCTTTTTGTGTTGGTTTCCCATCTTTAAAATAGAGATGATAATATGATACCTTTTTCTTAGGTTTGTGTGAAGACAAATGGGATAATCAATACTAAAGACTGAGGAATCTTCCCAGGTGGTGGTAGAATCTGCCTGCCAGTGCAGGAGATGTAAGAGATGTGGGTTGGATCCCTGGGTAGGGAAAATCCACTGGAGAAGGAAATGGTTTCCCATTCCAGTATTCTTGCCTGGAAAATCCCATGGACAGAAGAGCCTAATAGGCTACAGTCTATAGGGTCGCAAGAGTCTGACACGACTGAAGCAACTTAGCACGCAGGACTAACTGGGAAGAGGAGAAAATGGGTATTGTGTTATCCCTGGGTAGGGAAAATCCACTGGAGAAGGAAATGGTTTCCCATTCCAGTATTCTTGCCTGGAAAATCCCATGGACAGAAGAGCCTAATAGGCTACAGTCTATAGGGTCGCAAGAGTCTGACACGACTGAAGCAACTTAGCACGCAGGACTAACTGGGAAGAGGAGAAAATGGGTATTGTGTTCCAGAGAAGTAGCTTGCTATTCAGGGGCCACCTGAGAGAAGTGGTGGACTTCAATCAGTCAGAAAAGATCTAACGTAAGCATTAAACTTGAAAAAATAGGAAACAATGAGATTGGATAGAGACAATGTAGTATATTCATACAGTGAGATATTACTCAACTCTAAACACAAAGGGAATTCTACAATATACAACAACATGAATGAAGCTTGAGACATAATGCGAAATGAAATAAGCCAGTCACGGAAAGACTAATACTGCATGATTTCATTTATATGAGGCTTCTAATATAAATTTATAGAATCAAAGAATGGAATGGTGGTTGTTGAGGGAAAGAAGGAAATGGAGAATTATCAATCAATGAGCCTAAAATTTCAATTTAAGAAGATAAGCTCTAGAGATCTATTATACAACATTTATACCCATAGTCTCTGACTGTTTTCATTGTTTCTTCATCTATTTGCCATGAAGTGATTGGACCGGATGCCACGATCTTAGTTTTCTGAATGTTTAGTTTTAAGCCAACTTTTTCACTCTCCTCTTTCACTTCCATCAAGTGGGTCTTTAGGTCTTCTTCACTTTCTGCCATAAAGGGTGGTGTCATCTGCATATCTGAGGTTATTGATATTTCTCCCAGCAATCTTGATTCCAGCTTGTGCTTCATCCAGCTCAGCATTTTGCATGATGTACTTTTCATATGAGTTAAATAAGCAGGGTGACAATATACAGTCTTGACTTACTCCTTTCCCAATTTGGAACCAGTCTATTGTTCCATGTCCAGTTCTAACTGTTACTTGACCTACATACAGATTTCTCAGGAGGCAGGTAAGGTGGTCTAGTTTTCCCATTTCTTGAAGAATTTTCCACAGTTTGTTGTGATACACAAAGTCAAAGGCTTTGGTATAGTCAGTAAGGCAGATGTTTTCCTGGAACTCTTCTGGTTTTTTGATGACATTGGATGTTGGCAATTTGATCTCTGGTTCCTCTGCCTTTTCTAAATCCAGCTTGAACATCTGGTAGTTTATGTTTCATGTACTATTGAAGCCTGGCTTGGAGAATTTTGAGCATTACTTTGTTAGTATGTGAGATGAGTGCAATTGTTTGGTGGTTTGAACATTCTTTGGCATTGCCTTTCTTTGGGAATGGAATGAAAACTGACTTTTCCCAGTCCTTTGGCCACTGCTGAGTTTTCCAAATTTACTGGCATATTGAGTGCAGCACTTTCACAGCATCATCTTTTAGCACTTGAAATAGCTCATCTGGAATTCCATTGCCTCCACTAGCTTTGTTCATACCGATGCTTTATTTTGGGGGGCTCCAAAATCACTGTAGATGGTGACTGCAGCCATGAAATTAAAAGATGCTTGCTCCTTGAAATAAAAAGGTATGACCAACCTAGACAGCATATTAAAAAGCAGAGACATTACTTTGCCAATAAAGGCCCGTCTAATTAAAGCTATGGTCTTTCCAGTAGTCACGTATGGATGTCAGAGTTGGACTATAAAGAAAGCTGAGTGCCAAAGAATTGAAGCTTTTGAACTGTGGTTTTGGAGAAGACTCTTAAGAGTCCCTTGGACTACAAGGAGATCAAATCAGTCAATCCTAAAGGAGATCAGTTCTGAATATTCATTGGAAGAACTGATGCTGAAGGTGAAACCAATATTATGGTCACTTGAGGTGAAAAAGTGACTCATTTGAAAAGACGCTGATGCTGGGAAAGATTGAAGGCAAGAGGAGAAGGGGACGACAGAGGATAAAATGGCTGGATGGCACCATCAACTCGATGGACATGAGTTTGAGTAAACTCTGGAAGTTGGTGATGGACAGGGAAGCCTGGCATGCTGCAGTCCATGGGGTCTCAAATAGTTGACTCAGCATCTGCACTGAAGTGAACTGTACCCATAGTCCACAATACTGTATTAGATACTTAAAAATTCATTGAGGGGGGAATCTCATGTTGTGTTCTTAATACAATAAAAATAAAAATGGAAAAGAGGAAGTTATTTATAGATTATTATCAGAGTTAAGTTATGTAAAAAAAAAAAAAAAACAGATTAACCTGGGACTTTATAAATCCCTTGATCACATCATCTCTTAGCCTCTTCATCTCCTGTCTTACTTGAGCAAACCATGCTCGTTCATTCCACACGAACATTGTTATTACTTAAAATTTTACCAGTTTGGAAATTTTATCCTTCGAAATTTATTTTCTGTCTATTCCAGCTGAGGTTGTTCTGCAAATATACATGTTCTTAGAATTATTCACATCCTCTCATTTGGAGTCTTTTTTAATTAGATGCAGATATACATTTCATGTTGCTAATTTCAGTCCTGATGACATCTACCAGCATAACCCAACTGTTCCCTGTACTGCACAGGATGGGTTGTTTGATCTGACAAAGAAATGTTGTAGCTGAGAGGCATGGGTTCAGATGCTAGTCTGCTTTGTAATTCTGAGCTCTGCCCAACAGAAATGTAAAGCCATATAAGTAATTTAAATTTTTCTTTGTTGTTCTTCAATTGCTAAGCCATGTCTGACTCTTTGCAACTCCCTGAATTGTCCTTTACTATCTCCTGAAGTTTGGTCAAACTTATGTCTAGTGAGTTGATGACATTCAACCACCTCATCCTCTGTTGCCCTCTTATCTTTCTACTCTCAGCCTTTTACAGCCACAGGGTCTTTTCCAATGACCCTTTTCTTTTCACCTCTTCAGATCAAGTGGCCAAAGTATTGGAGCTTCAGCATCAGTCCTTCAAATGAATATTCAGGGTTGATTTCCTTTAGGATTGATTGGTTTGATCTCCTTGCAGTCCAAGGGACTCTCAAGAGTCTTCTCCAGCTCCATAATTTGAAAGCATCAATTCTTTGGTGCTTCAACCTTCTTTATGGTCCAACTCTCACATCTGTATGTGACTACTGGGAAAACCATAGCACTGACTACACAGACTTTTGTTGGTGAAGTGATGTCTCTGCTATTTAATACACTGTCTAGGTTTGTCATAGTTTTCCTTCCAAGTAGCAAGTGTAAATGGCTAGAAATACATTAACTGTTAGTAAGTTGGCTCAGTTCCACAAACTGTTCAGGAATCCAGGCCCCGTTTTCACTAAGTTCTTCATCTCTGGGGTGGCCCTTAGCATCTTGTCTAAAATAGCAGCATTTATGTTCCAAGCAGCAGGATAGGGAGAGGAAAGATGAGAATGGATCAAAGGCAAATCCAAGCATCTTTCAAAGAATGTTCGCAGAGGCTGACACCTGTCATTTCCACTTACATTCCACTGATCCCACTGGCCAGCACTTAGTTCCAGAAAATGAGTCCTTTTTGTAGTCGCCCAGTTAGTCAGCTGAAAACTGAGAGTTCATTAATTATAAAAGGAAGATATGTATTTGAATAAGCAGCAGCCCCTATCTTGGGCTTTCTCTGAGGCCCCACCCATGGACTTAAGGTAATTTCAGCATTTGTATTCCTGGTGAATATGCCTTCAAAAGAAGACTGTAAGAGGATCCAATGTTATGTCTCATTGCTTCCTTCAAAAGAATATTTAAGTGTGGATGCATGCCATGATTTACACTGCTATTGTTTTTATGGCATTTCAGGATTTGGGGTTGTCAGAGAAATCCCAATGGCACAGAACTCATGCTCTGTTGCTAAGTAGGACAGTCCATTATGCTTCTGCTGTGTTGTTTAGTAATTATCATGGAATTGAGGGAATTTCGATATTATAGTTTATTTTCAGGTGCCAAAATAGTCATCAATTTTTTTGTTGCTGTTCAGTTACTAAAGCATGTCTGACTCTGCAACCCCATGAACTGCAGCACACCAGGCTTCCCTGTCCTTCACTATCAATTTTATTAATACTTTTCAATTTTGAGCCACTGGTATTCTTTATAAATGCATTTGTTCACACAAAATAATCTCTTCATTTTAGTTCTGTTACATTTCTTGCCCTATTTATAAATAGATATGTAATCATCTTCATAATAGGAAATCTTATTAATAAATACCATATGATGTTCTTGCTTTGAAAAAGAATATGATTAGACTTTGTACATAGTCTATGATTGATGTTATGAACAGAAGGATATGTTCTAAATATATAGACCTTTCTTAAACTTTCATTTTGTCATCAAATATGGCAGTTGTTTAGAGAGTTAAAAAAAAAAAAGCCCTTATTTTGAAGCTTATTGGCACTCTCAGCATCTCCTCAGCAGGTTTCTTGATTTATTCTATAGTGGCTGAAAGTCAACTCTTTCTGCTTTATGTGCTGACTTACTTTATAAATTATTAATGTCCTTGCTGCCTGCTAACCAATTCCTAAAAAAATTTTGATCGTGCCAACAATTCTTTCTGTTGGTAGTGTTTTCCTTTAGGAATACATTCAGACTGAATTAAGTAACTTGATGGCAGTTTAGCTACAAATCCACCTCTTTGTTAACTAGATGGAAAATAATTCAGGAGGGAAAGGCAGACAAAACTGTCAATTGACCTTCTCGATTTTCCCAGCTGAAGCATAGTTTGGAAGAACTAAACCATATTAAGAATAATTTAAAATTCACTTCTAATTAAACTTTAATCTGTCTTAGGTATACCTATAGAAAAAAGAAAGCCAAATTAAAAAAGATGAGTTTACCTCCATTACCTATCCATTTGCCTGTGGTTATTTATTTTACTAATAATAAAAGAAGAATAAGTTCATGGAAAATTATGAATGACAAAGTAAATCATGTCTTAACTAATCACACCTGGTATTACAAATTTGACGTATGTTCGCTGTTGTTTATTACCATTAATAGCTTTTAAAGGTTGTAATCAGAATCTATATACTCTGGAATACTATTTTCTATTTAAACTGTGTTATAGAATATTTTTGTGCCACATCAGCTTCAAAACTCCTATATTTATTAGCTGAATAGTGTTCTCTTGAGAGAAAGTAGTATGAATAATTGTTTCCTAATTTTTGATACTTAATATGGCAATGAATGTCTTCATTAAAAAATATTTTGGATTGTTTTGTTATGATAGATATTTTGCAACTGAATGGAATGAGTACATAGTTAAGTTTTCTATGGTATTACCAATTAGGTTTTTACAAAGGGGTGATAATATTTCAATACAACCTCCCTCCAGAAAATTAGACACAACTGTTTCAAAGTTTTAGAAATTAATAAAGTTTTAGCTGTTGTTAAGTACACACTTTTCTATTTTTGATTGAAATTTTCTGTTTCTTGGTTATGTTTCCTTCTCATGAACTCTTCATGAAGTTTGCATTTAATCATTTTATTATTAATATATGTAGTGTGTAATTTTACAGTATTTGTCACACTATATTTTGGACATTTTTTTTTGTTCTTTGTATCTGTTTTTCCACATTAAAGTCCTTTAGTTTGTGTGATTCTTTAATTAGTATTGCTATACTTCAGAACAGATAAATTGATCCATCTACCTATCCATTCACTTATCCACTCAATTTGTTATTCATTTTTTATAATATATGTTTTTGAATAAATACTTGTAAACTTTTAGTATATAGTGTGAATTATATGTCATGTTGAATCATTTTTCTTAGTCACTCTCTTGAGAATAGCCTTAGTTCACCTACTTGCCTAACAACATCACTAGCCTACCACCGGGTATATCTAGTTGAGTAATCAGAATCAAGTAAACCACAGGGACCACGCTGATAGCTCGAGAGACCTTTTATTTTTCTGGTTTTCTGGACATTTACCTCTTCCTTCCTCTACCTGTAGCACTTTTCTGTCACTAGATTTGTTGGTTCTCTTCCTAAAGAAATGAATCCAGTATCCTTTTGAAGACAATATGTCTATTTGTGATATTTTTCATTCTCTAAGGAGGAATCAGGATAATTTTCAGAAAAGATAAATATTTATCAACTCCTCACTTAAAACACTGGAAGGTAGTGATGACTTTATGTAATTTCAGTCCAAGAATCTCTTTATAATGACAGTGTATAAGGAAGTACAGCTTTGAAAGAGAGACTTAATGAGCAGGCAGATTATCTAGGTGCTATTTTGTTCATCTCTGCTTCATTTGAAAAGATCAGTTTAGCTAAAACCACTGCAGATATCATGATATTGTCTTATACTCATTTGAATTTGAGCTGATGAGGAAAAACAAAACAAAACAAAACAACAAATGTGTAGATCTAATTTGTTATTTGTGATTTATTGCCATGGGTATCTTTTTTTCCCTTTTACCCTCTGCTTATATGAATCACTCACTTTATTGAATTATAGCTTGATTTCCAAATATAAGCTCTTATTATAGTAAGATTTTGTTATTTATATCTTATACAAGATAAAAACAGGCTTTCCTGTTAGTATTAAAATAGGCTATATTCTTCCTAGTACAAGTTAGCAATTAAGATAAGCAGTATTATCCAGGACAAGGAGGAAATAAACCTACAAGACCTTGAAACTGGCTAAATGGAGTGACCTAAGGCTGACAGCGCTCTTTTAGGGAAAGGTAAAAACTTCCCTGGTGGCTCAGACGGTAAAGCGTTGGCTTATAGTTAGCAATTAAGATAAGCAGTATTATCCAGGACAAGGAGGAAATAAACCTACAAGACCTTGAAACTGGCTAAATGGAGTGACCTAAGGCTGACAGCGCTCTTTTAGGGAAAGGTAAAAACTTCCCTGGTGGCTCAGACGGTAAAGCGTTGGCTTACGAAGTGGGAGACCAGGGTTCAGTCCCTGGGTTGGGAAGATCTGCTGGAGAAGAAAATGAAAACCCGCCCCAGTATTCTTGCCTGGAAAATCCCATGGACGGAGGAACCTGGTAGGCTATAGTCCATGGGATCACAAGGAGTCAGACACCACTGAGCGAATTCACTTTCACTTTCTTTCAAAGACTGTCCAAATGTACAACTGAAAATTTTAGGAAAGCATACAAATTTTTGCTATATCACAAATATATACTCACATATTAACATTTTAGTGACAAAAAACCTAAACATTTCCTTGAATGATTCAATGATGCTATTTTTATTTTAGAGAGGAGGAAAAGCCACAACCATATACACTTAAATTTTAGAGAATAAATTCTCCATAATAAAATTATTGTCCCAGCAAGCAGTGTTTTAGATAGTGAGCAAAATACAAAATGTCTTACACATTTTTTTTGTATGTCAAATATTTTACTCAAAATTCTACATTTGGTAATGAGATATTTTAATGTGTGCTTTATTCTTAAAAATACTTTTGCATGTGTGCTGAATCGCTTCAACCGTGTCTATCTCTGTGAGATCCTATGGACTGTAGAAAACCAGGCTACTCTGTTCATGGGATTCTCCAGGCAACAATACTGGAGCAGATTGTATTTCAAAGTGTATTCTCTTCTTATTAAACTCAATCCCCCCAAAATCAGTTTGATTTTTTTCAGCAGCCACTTTCAGGTAGCTGGAATTGTCTGTATTTTAAGAGGTTTTTGTTAATAAAATAAAAGAATAATAGAAATCCAACACTGCTTCAAAGGGGTAAATTCAATTGGTTTCAATAGTACACATTGAATTAGTATAATTAAATTGGAATTCAAGGTAAAGTTTTTATAATTTTGTATGAAACAAAGAAAAGCAAAACTAGCGCAGTGAATACCTTTTTGAATAAGATCATAACTTTGATTCTTAATTTCCTGACTCACTTCCTTCAAGACAACCACACTGCTGCAATCTGAAGCTAGTCTGAACTTAGAATTGNGAAGAGTTGACTCATTGGAAAAGACTCTGATGCTGGGAGGGATTGGGAGCAGGAGGAGAAGGGGACGACCGAGGATGAGATGACTGGATGGCATCACTGACTCGATGGATGTGAGTCTGAGTGAACTCCGAGAGATGGTGATGAGCAGGGAGGCCTGGCGTGCTGCGATTCATTGGGTCGCAAAGAGTCGGACATGACTGAGCGACTGAACTGAACTGAAGGGGCAATAAATCATAACTTAGTTCTATTTTTATTCTTAATATTTAAAAAGAGCCATTTACAATAATCTTCTTGTATATTTTGGTTTCGGTGTGTGTACATGTGTATAAAAAAAGGTAAGCCATTTTTGAGAGGTATACTTTTCTTAAATTGACAGTTGTCATTAAAAGGAGTAATAGAGTTTTAAGTACAAATGATGAAGAAAAGGTCTATTTATTCTCATACAGACTGTTGCTGGATCAATTTGATCCTAGGAATTGTAGCAATAATCTGTCTCCACTAATTTGCACCTTCTGTGAGCCATTTTTTAGTGAATTAGCCAGCTAGGTTAAAATTAGTGAGAGTAGAAACTGGAAAAAAAAAACCTAAACTTTTATTGGCAATCATATGCTGGTTTTCATGTTAGGCAGTCACTGCCATTTTTCAAACGCTGTGCTTTTTAACTTTTTTTGAAGAAGTATATTAGTTGAGTTGATTTTCAAGCTAAAAATGGTAGAGATTCAGGTATGAGAATTAGCCTATTAATTTTTTTTCATCCATAGGAAGTAAGTTTCTGTAGAGTGATGTTATCTATGTTAAATGCCCTTTAGGAATATGTCTGCTTAATTGAAGATATAGTATTAGTTTATTATTTATTGGATTGAAACTCAAGCAGAATCTTCAATGCCTGAAGCAGAGATTTACTTTTAAAGGAGAAAATTAAATTTTCTTTGATTGGTTCATGTTCTGCTAAACGCGTAGATTATAAAAGCCCCTCAGTTGGAATTTTAAAATACTTTTAGGGTAAAAGTGATTTATGTGTACTATAACAATATAATAGAGGGGAAAATATTCATGTTTTACTTACAGCAGGCACACAGATATAATTAAATCAAGATACTTCATAATGTAACATACTGTTCTTGGTAATGTGAAGATCTGTTTTTCCTGATTTTTAATGACAACTTTAGTCTCTTCCATTGTGTATGCAAAACAGTATCCTTTCAGGGCTTTCCTTGTGTTTATTTGAAAGTGTCAAGTGGAAGCTCAGTCTCATGGGTCCCAGGGCTCCATGTTTCCTTTGAAAGGATTTGGGGTTCTAACCATGCACTTTTCCTTACTTCCCAACCTTACCAGTACTATCTGTACTAAAACAGAATGGAATGGGTGATTTTAACTCAGATAAACATTACATCAACTACTGTGAGCAAAATCTCTCAGAAGAAATGGAGTAACCCTCATTGTCAACAAAAGAGTCCAAAATGCAATACTTGAATGCAATCTCAAAAATGACAGAATGATCTTTGTTCCCAAGGCAAAACATTCACTATCACATTAAATCAAGTCTATGCCCCAACTAGTAATGCTGAAAAAGCTGAAGTTGAATGGACCTATGAAGACCTACAGGGCCTTCTAGAACTAATACCCAAAAAAGAAGTCCTTTTCATTATAGGAGACTGGATGCAAAAGTAGGAAGTAAAGAGATACTTGGAGTAACAGGCAAATTGGCCTTGGAGTACAAAATGAAGGAGGGCAAAGGCTAACAGAGTATTGCCAAGAGAGCGCCCTGGTCAAACACAACAACACAACACAAGAGAAGACTCTTGTGTTCTCTTCCAACAACATGAGAAGACTCTACACAGGGACATCACCAGATGGTTAATACCAAAATCAGATTGATTGTAGTCTTTGCAGCCAAAGATGGAGACGCTCTATACAATCAGCAAAAACATGACTGGAGCTGACTGTGGCTCAGATCATGAACTCCTTATTGCAAATTCAGGCTTAAATTGAAGAAAGTAGGGAAAACCACTAGACTATTCAGGTATGACCTAAATCAAATCCCTTATGATTATACAGTGGAAGTGACAAATAGATTCAAGGGCTTAGATCCGAAAGACAGTATACCTGAAGAACTATGGACAGAAGTTCATGATATTGCACAGGAGGTAGGTATCAAGACCATACCCAAGAAAAGGAAATTCAAAAAGGCAAAATGGTTGTCTGAGGAAGCCTTAAAAATAACTGAGAAAAGAAGAGAAACTAAAGGCAAAGGAGAAAAAGAAAGATATACCTATTTGAATGCAAAGTTCCAAAGAATAGCAAGGAGAGATAAGAAAGCCTTCCTCAGTGATCAGTGCAAAGAAATAGAGAAAAACAATGGAATGGATGTTTTTTGCTTGTTTGTTTACCTTTCTTTCCTAATGGATTATTTCCATAAAACCTGCAGTTTATGTTATAAAAATCCCTTTTCTTTGTTCCTCATTCTTTTTTTTTT